>JACJUM010002496.1:11415822-11496881 GCA_020976665.1 Heortia vitessoides
TGCTGCTTCAGCTGCCGCCTCATCTGGACCACAAGGACCAGGAGGAGATAATGGACTTGAAGGACCATATGGACCAGAAGGACCATACGGCCCTTACGGACCACAAGGACCAGGATCTGCTGCTGCTGCTTCAGCTTCCGCTTCATCTGGACCACAAGGACCAGGAGGAGTTAATGGACCAGAAGGATTATACGGCCCATATGGACCACAAGGGTCAGGGTCTGCTTCAACTGCTTCTGCCGCTGCCACTTCTGGGCCTCAAGGACCAATTGTAATATATGAAGGAGAAGTTTCTGCTGGATCCAATGCTGGTGCTTCTGCATCAGTTTCGTCTGGATCTCAAGCACTTTACGGCCCAGAAAGACCAGTTGTATTATATGGCCCAGAAGGGTCAGTTGTCCCATATGGATCACTAGGATCAGGATCTGTTGCTTCTGGATCTTCATCTGGTAACACTGGAGTTGTTTACGGCCGTCCAGGTGTTCGTGGCGCGTGCCGTCTTACACGCAGACAATTTGTTGTCAAGATTGGCACCAGGCGTCAACCATGTATCACATGCTGACTCTCAGTCATTGATTGAATCACTCTTAATTTTTTTTCTGGATACATCTTTTTATTCTTGTTTCTAAATATATTCTGGCATCTCATATATGTTTTATTTTATTACTCTTTAAAATAACTACCCCATCAACCCCATTTCCTTTTAACAACTCAGGATTTTATTCCCGTTAACGGGTTTGATACTTATAAAAATATAGATTTTTCTACGCAGCCGTCCTAGTATTGACATAATCACTGCAAAATGTAGTTCGGTGCTAAAGCTATGCGGGTAAATATACAATGTATAACTTTTTTTTTGTTTCAGAATGTACGAAAACATTAATTTATATGATAAAAATGAACACAGGAAATGTTTTTAATCATGCATAATTATAGATAGCAACCTTCTCAAGCATTTGTTTATGTTTTATCAATTGATTAGTTGTTCTAATAATTTTAACAACGCCTTACTTGTGACGCCTTGAGTTCTTATAAAACGATTCGAGTGGATGATTAGGTTTAGGAGTTGAGGGAAAGACGGTTTTAACATATTTTGAGTACCTATTAAATAGTTATATTTATTATTGATAATGGCAACAAATGCGAAATTTCCGAAATTCGTGTCCGTATGAATAGTCTGGAAATTGACACCATGTGACGTACCCGCACTAAGTCGGATGGATCGCTAGTCTAACAATATTTGACCAAGTACCAAAACTTATCAAGTTAGAATGTAAAAATATTATGTTAAAGTTAAAGTTTTCGTTTAAAAGCCATTTAAGTAACTATTAGGAAATATTAACGATGCTTTCATTGCTCGCGCTTTGTTGTTCTTTCTTGCAATGTATTAAGGTAATGTGAGAAAAAAATATTTTAAAACCGGTTTCCGCGACCCTCATCCACACCTGAGCCGATCTCGCTGGGACGCTCCGATCATGCAAATCAGTAATAATTTATGTGAGAATACTTATGACCGTTGCCCTCTTAAGAATTTGGGATCATCACTTTGATACTGACCGTCGGTTTACAAGGACCTTTTGACTCCTCACTTGTAGAGGTCAAGACATAGTGCAAGTGTGTTATTAAATGTGTGTTGTGAAAATCTATGTTTTGGGTATATCCCTTTGGGGTAAGTAAGATATAAATGTTTTCCAAGGGTTCAAATGAAGGATAATTTACTAATTTAACTATACCATCATTAAATTATATTGTATTTAAGACACAGCAACACGTGTCTGGCATCGTTAGTATGTTTCTACATAAAATGAGACAATTATTTCACGATATATTTAAAAAAGAACAGTTCCGCCAACAAATTTTATTAACACTATTTTCGTCAAAACAATTCCATAAGCAAAAAGAAAAATTCAAATGTGTAAAAATTACTGAATTACCCGCTTTATATTACATCGCATTAATTTTTTTTTAGATATAAAAAATCAGTACACTCATATAGATCAGTCAGATTTTAAAACATCCAAAATACTTTTTGTTGTGTTTTACAATGTTTGTTATTGTATCTGTAATGTTCACCGGGATGAAATTATCTGAGTGATAGTGTTCAAAAATCGTTGGATCCTTTAAAATATGTAACAAAGGGGCTGAAAGGCAGAGAGCGAATTCTGTTTCATACTATGCAGAGATACTGATTTAACGCTATCACAGAGTAGGACACGTTCCGAGTAACACTTAGTATTAGAAACAACATACATAAACTAAGTGATAAATAGTCGTCATCATCATCATATGTGACAACGAAAGTTCACTGTTGGAAATCGCAGAGAGTAGCTTCGCGTCGGAAATGCTCCTACCCATTCCCGCCCTATGCATTTGAGCTACACTTGTACGGGTGGATAAACCGCCACCTGTCGTTTTGGTACCTTAGATATCTCTTAAGAAACTTGGTGCAGGAGGGGTACTATTAAACTCGGCCGGTACCTCATGGGTTTCTGCTTTTTTTGAGAGAATCTTATAAGATTACTAACTGACCCGACAGATGTTGCCCTATTTTATAGCGATGAACTATTAAATTTCAATTGGTATAATAAATAAAATAACAATGTTATTCCGACCGATGCATCACTTACGATTGCGCCAACTAACAAATGTTAAAATAGAAAAGTTTATATCTTAGTAATTGCTTTTTCTTGTGTTTTTTTTTTATGAGAACCTTCTCCAGATAAGAATTATCATTATTGGTGCAGCAGTTCACGCGTGATAAACTAAGCCAATGGAAGTACGAACTCATTTTTATTTATATATATTACTAGATAAGCCGACAGACCTTTTCCTGTATTAATTCTATCTGTTTATCTTGAAAAAAATATTGCAACCAAAAATTAAGATATATCTCTTACATTCAGTAAAAAATATTCTAAATCAGTGTAGTAGCTTCATCGCTGACAAGGATTGTGACACGAATTTTCTATACTTATGATATTTTATGAGAGACCCTTTTTATCTATGCGTTTAGATATAAACAAATGTCCAAAGTTAGATTACATTATCTTTCGCTACTAATACGTTCAAAATTGGTAATAAAAGGCTTAACTAAATGAATGAACAATTAATAAAACTGGTATCATAAATGACTTTCTTTTACCATATGTGAGGAAACCTTGTGAACGAGGACTTAACTTATAAGGACTTCATTAAATGTATAAATTTCATATAAAATATTCAATACTTATATATTTTCAACCATTTCACGACAGCGCTTGAAAGTCAATGTATGATAGACCAAGTCAAACTCGGAAGACAGAAGTCACTCTTGAACTAAACTAACGTTGGATCATAAATGTTAGAGATAAAAAAGATCGTGTTATAAACCCTTTAAAAGAATGTTTATTGTGAGTGAACAAAGCGGAAATAATATTTTATTTCCGTATACGTATTAATTTAAATAAATTGTGTTTTTAAAAATTTTATGTGATTTAATCAAAATACCATTAATTCACAGGCTTGAGCCTTTTAATATTTTAAATGCGAAAATAATGTGTAAGTAAATATGTTTCCTTGTTACTATTACATGTTGCTGACTAAATAAACTTCACAATAATGTAGCACACACATCAGAATATCATGTACCTACACTATACTTTATAAAGATACCAGTGACAACCGCGACTTAGTCTGCCGACCGAATCGCGGGCGTGAATTCGCGGACGCCTGATTGTAATCAATAGACATATATAGAAGCTTCTTAATATATTAATTGATCGATCTGTCACTTATTTTATAGTCTAATCCCACTATTTATTACTTCATCACACAACTAGCGATCCGCAAAAGCTTCGCACGAGTCCAATGAGGATAAAAAATGGTTATTGTAAGTTTATCTAAGAAATAGACATAAATACCATTACGGACTTTTTCGTAGACTTTTGTAAGGTATACATTAATATATAACCTATATTATTTTGATCTATCTCGTCGGGTTTAGCCAGCGTTTGCAATGAACCCCCTATTTTGGAAACCTCTAAAATTATCAGTGTTTCCCCACTTTGTTATCAAATCAAAATATCTCTTTGTATCACTCTGTCTATATAAAAAAATAAAATCAAAATCTGTTGCGTTGTTTTCAAGATCTAAACCTACATACTGACAGACAGCCCGAAGCTTCATACTGTGTAGTGATGTCATACTATAATAAACATTATTTTCACTTGCAATCGTTTGTGAGTATGATCGTCAGTACAGTTGTTACAATTGTACCTATTCTAGAAACACTTATATCTTTCATTAGACAAGGTCGACAAACTAGCATAGATTCCGCAAGGATATCGCTAGAGACCAACCTTGTGACTTGAAGATATTTTGCCAATACCCATTCAATTCACTGCCCCTCTCTCACCCTTAAAAGCGGAACAGCTGTTTGGCGATAGAAATAGATGTGAGTGAGGTACCAATGCAGACGACCTTTGTATGGATCTACCTCATGTAAAAAACACTTTATGCAACTTAACAATAACTTATTTCTTCGTATTTGATTTTCTTCACAAAACAATCTCTTATTTTGTCATTATTTTATTTATTTATCTATGAAGCAATATATACTTTAAAAAAAATAAATATACTTTAACATAGAGAATAAAATAAACAAGTTAATTCAGTCGGTGTATAAAAGTTAATATCGCTTCCTAAAGTGATATTTTCGGTTGATTAACTTTTTTAAGTGACACATGCTTATCTTGCTTTGTTTGCATTAATGTGTACTATAATGGAAAATATAGTTGCTAAAAATATAGATCCGACAAGAATTAATATCTTGGACCAAACAATAACTATGATTTGTCGGCAAATCTCTATTTTTCCCGGTAACCTAAAACATACGTAACCTTAATGACCTTGGCTATTAAAGCGAGGGTCAAGTCATATGTCCCTTGTCTTTATGTTCGTAAATATTTGTTTATAGATTTCAATGGGATTTTTTAAATACTTATTAGAAATGGTACTAGATGTGATCACGGAATCATTTATTGAATTAATTCTCTTTCTATTCTAGTATCAATATTTGTTAATAACTCTCAGTCTTTACGAGATGGTTATGGGCTAATGAATTTCGTAATATGACGGTTGTTGTGTTTTGGTAAAAATAATTGGTAGCATTCTTTACAGTTCAAAAAAGATTTTCTATCTGTTTCTTTCCACATTATAATATTCTCTTCGAGTTTCTATAAATTATTGCAATGGGATATGAATGGAACTAATTATTATTAATTGTTGATTTTTCAAACGAAATATACAGAACTGAATCCACAGAATCAGCAGAAAAACATAGTTTAAATTGATTTGTACAATACAAAAAATTGTGATTTACGCAAGCTGTTTTCAAAACTCCAAATTCAACGAACTAAATTTATACGTTTAAACAAATTTAGATGATTTGCACGCAAAAATCATCCGAAAAAAAAGCAAATGGCCGCCAGTGATCGTCAAGGGGTGGGCATTTTAAATGTTCATTCTCTAACACAGGCGCAATAGTCAGTGCGATGACGCGACGGGGCGGGACCCTATACTCAACTACTACACCCACACTAGTCCAGCGAACAATTTCGGTAGACCCCACTCGCCCCTTGCTCCCCATATAATCACTCGGGGAACCGGAGAGAGTGTGTCGGCGTTGACGTGTCTCATTAGAGTGGTCCAACACCAGTCGTTGCGGCAAAAACTATACGCACACAGAGACGGGTTCGGACGTGGTAGGCATAAAATTCGAAAATATACATAGGCGTTTCTCCTCCCTTGCCGCAAATGAGATGGTACGTGAAGCGGAATGAATGCATGATGCAGCGTTATTTGACTTACAATCCATTCGTGCGGAAGTTTTGGCGTACGCATTGACGTTTTTCTAAACTTTATTTTAATGCTATCTAATAGGAGTGATGTATGTATGTCTTTTGGTTCATAATAAAGTCTATTTAATTGGAATATTATTCGAATCTTGGGTGATGTAACAAAAGAAGGGATGCTTGCTTAATAGTAGCGTACTTAGATTAAGTATATATCGATCAGCAATAATTATTGAATTAGGTACGTTTATTTCTTTCATCTATCGATACATCATTCCAACAAGAATTTGTAGCTGGTATTTCAAACCATGAAAACTTCAAAAACGATGATTTTACAAACGATTACCGGGTTTTACAAAACAACCTGCATCAACTATGCATCCATACGTTAGCCTGTAACAAAAAAGGTTCATATAATTAAGCATAGAAAGATAAATCTACATTTATGAAAATTTTTAAAATATACTTAAAGATATCGTCTCGTGTATCGTTCAGAAACATTGCATAATTATGAAAATATCCCCAATCCTTTAATGCGTTACGCGTCTCGAAAAGTCAGCGCAGAACAAAGGAACATTACACCAAAAAAAAACGTGAAACGCAAAGCGCACCGCACATTACGCAATACATAGGTGGGTACGCAGTAGCGATTTTTGGAGCAGTTCTCAATATATCACAGGCGGTCACAGCACGCACACGCGCGCGCCGCACACAGCCGAGCGTCATCGTCAACCGCTGCGAGCTGTAGCGTTAGAAAAAAAAAGAACAAAAAAGCAAACATTAAAAAGCCTCCAATGATCATTAGTCTCTAGCGAAAAAGCTTAAGATCCTCATCCGTTTAAACGACTTCCAAATTAGTGTAGATCCATACTCAGATTCACTATATTCTGTTCTACTATCAGATATCCAAAGATTGTGATGGCATAATGCCAGAGATTCTAGAGGCGACGCCTTGGCGTGTATTCCTAGACATTGCATTTAGAAAAATACCTTGTCTACCACTGCCGTGGGACTGACTGCTTGAAGGTGTTATCCACTCATTTGGCGTTTAATACGAATCGAAAAAATTCTTACCGTTTTTTTGTATAGAAAAAAAAAAGGTTTTATTTGCCAGCAGTACCCCCTAGTGGGTACGTCAGAAGTGTGAGAGGCGCGTTATTAGTCCGGTGCGCCGGTATAGGTTTTCACAATTTTGAGCCGGCAGTCACAATGCGCCCCGTCATTTTCTATGATTAATGCCGCCGGAGCGCTGCGTGCCGATTAGGGCAGCCCTATCTGAATCGATTTTTCAGAAAATCGATTCACAGCTATACGATCTGCCGATTTTTTTAATCGATCAAACTGGATGCGACTTTTATCTCAATCGAATCGTATGACTGGAAAATCGTATAAAAAATTGTATCGATAAAGAAGGGACTTAATGAAATTTTGAAACATTATCTTAAAGAACCATTGCTTGCTAGACAATCAGCCCTATAACTTATTAGACTTATAAGTAATTAACTATAGCAAGCAGCAACATCTGTCTCTTCACAGAAGCCGGATAACACTTGCACTGATAGTAGTAATAGATTAAATCTGTTTTGTTTGTCGAAATTATTATTTTTAAAAAGGTTAAGTGCGGAGGCTTCTAATTTATAGTTTTGTAATCTTTTAAAAATAAATAAATACAAGTTTACACGAAATGACAATTACTTAATTTTTTTTTGTTATTATCATATAATTGTGATAAGATATTCAAAAATCGAATGAGATCAATCAGTTCATGGTTCGATTCATGCTGTTGCGATCCATTACGATTTAAAAGATTGATTCAAAGAAAAAAGATCGGGCATCCCTAGTTCCGATCGACCAACTATTCTGCATTGTCTTGTATTGTCTCCTATGTTTACAGCTGATTTTTCAGTACATGACGTTTTGTGTGAGATTCATTCTGGCACGAGCGATAGTTTATTTTACAATTTCTATCTTTAAAGTATTTTTATTATTGATAGTCTCCGCCTGTGATTTACTACTAGTGTTCTGGTCTTTATAGAAAAATAATACTGCGACATATCTAGCAGCTACTTTAGAGAAATCACTTGTTATATAAATGTACAGTGGTTCGGATATAAAATGATCATAAGAGGCGGCTATGGTACCAGAACCGTCAGATCCAAAACAGTGTAGCTCAATTTCACAGGGCGGGGATGAGCAGCATCATGCCCGTTGCGAAGGTTACGCTCTGCGATTACCAACACGCTTGCTAAGCGGGACAATTATGGGTATAATTCCCCCTATCTTTTTGCCCAACTTTTTTTTTTGCTTTTGTCCAACAGTGACCTTCCAATAGCAAATATGATGATTTAATTCCCATTGCATTTAAATTAGTGCGGATCCAATATTAAACTAACATCCAACAATAATTACGTGTAAATGAACATTTTTGAGCTTACCAATAACACAGAATAATCAATCGAGCCAACCTGCATAGTTAATACATAAATACGTCAAAATTGTACGCGTTCGTGGGCGCTATGCTAAAAAGCTTCGTAGGCCTAAAAACGTGGATTTCAGCCATCGCCCCCCTCGATCCCTCCCGGCTGGAGTGGGGCGGGGGTCACCTGCACTAGCGCCCCCCCAGCGGCACTTGACGACCGCTGCTCTAGAATATTAATGTTCACACTTAATTGAATATTTTTGACTTATTGATTTTTTTAGCGGATAGTTCTACGGCTCACGTCAAGCTATTTCTGATAGTGAACTCGCAGGTTTATACGGAGTACTTGTAATGTTTTCGGTCCGTTTTGCCGGTCAATACTAGCTTAAATGGTTGGCTATTTCCTCGCGTAGCCGTAATTTGAAGTACATTTGGATATCGAGTTTAAAAAAGAATTTTTCGGATTTTACGCCTCAAAGCTAATGATAATAAAAATGTATGTACATAATAGTTATTATATATATGTACATACATCCCATTAACACATTCCACTAATATTAAGAAAGTGGCTTACGATGTTTAAATAAATAGATGTTGGTTATTTAAACAAAACTTCACAATAACATAATATCACATTAAGATATAGGTGATAATTCTTAAATGTGCTAGCGGCCACTCGTGAGAATTGGCATTTAATTGAGAATGTAATATTTTACTCACCATCATAATATGTACTGGAATTCTCAGACGTTATTTTCAACCCTACTGAAGGGAACTGAATGTAATGTCATTTCTAATTATACCTATATAGACAACTAAGCGAGCTCCTTGATACGAAATACAACTAATCATTTTAATATTATTAAAATAATACAGACTTGTCAAGTTGATGAGATAGAATTTAGGTGGGCCAGAGAATTGAATAAGTATCTTTTGTGTTTTTTTTTTGTGAAAAATGTAAAGCTTCTTTATTTGACTTCTATAACTTGAAGTTACAAGAAAGCTTGTAAACAAAGTATAACACACCTCGAACTTAAACATCAATAATCTTCCCTAACTGCAAACCTTGAAACGAACTCGGACGCTCCAATATCCGATTCCGTCTCCTAATTAACCGAATATTAATTCCCCGATCGTAAATAATATCCCAAAGCTCGACAATGTTATCTTAACAAATTGACACCGCCCGGCTAGAGAGAGACAAAACGGTGTATCCAACTCTATATTTTACAATTTTGCGCGCCAGTGTTTAGCGCTGTTTATGAGGGGCGGCGGGGAGTGTGGCGAGGGGTGAGCGGGGGGGGATATAGTGCCGAAAGGGGGAAAGGATAAGGAGAAACTGACCGAAACCCCCGACACTTAGATATATTTGCGCGATGGCAACCCTCGAAGATATCCAGCAGCGCGTCTGTGTGTGTCTCGTGTCCAAAAGGCCTTTGTAAAATAATAAGGCTAAGCGAGCTTAGTTTGCATAGGTAGTGCCGGGAGTTGGTAGTTGGGCCCGGGGTGAATAATTTATATAGAAATTATACTATCATAAATCTGAGACGTTAATTTGATTTATAATGCGCTGTACTCCGGCTTGGGAATGTTCGTGGGACGGTTCGCGTTATTGCTTTGGAAATGTGTTTTGTTGATATTGCCAGTTTTACTGGGCGGCGTAATTATCTAATTATCTATTCAATTTGGTGAATTTCAGGAACACCTTCCTGAAATTCCCTCGGGGTAAATCAACGATTTTTTTTGAAAATATTAGAATGAATTTCAGTTCAGATGATCTCCATTGAAATTATATAAAACGTGTACAATATGTTTTTTAAATCATGCTTTAAGGGGGTAAAAGGGGGTGCAAAGTAAGTAAGAAAATACTAAAAAATAATAAAAATGTGAATGAAAACGCGGAGCAATAAACATATAAGTTGGAGGCAGTACTATTTGACTCAAGTATAACAAAATTTGCTACCACGCCTACCCATGGCGGCAATTATGGGCAACCCCCCCCCCCCCCTTCTCGTGGCAGCCTGTCCAGCATTGGATGTTCTACAACCACCGTTGTACTGGTGATCAAACAATGGTCCACTAATCAAATGGTAGCAGGCAAATATCTTACCACCCTAATTACTTCGTCTGCAATCCTTAAAAGGGTCCAATATGTGACACTTTACGATGTCACACATAACAGTACAAGAGCAAAACGTTAAAAGCATTCCTTTCCACAATGCCGAGGTCGTACAACCAGATCGAATGTGTTTATCCCGACATTCTTTGTTTAGTACGGTCGAGCGGTCATTCGTCGGCGACAGCTCGATTTAATATTCTATTTTACTCGAGCGATAAGATTAAAGTATGTAATTTCTTGTGCCCAAATGGGCAGCGTTTTGTACGCACTAGATGAGCGGTGTAGGGTTGCCAGCTAACGTTAATAATATTGCAAGTCTTTTTTTCAGTCTATAAATGTGCCTTCAATGATAATTGCATTAAAAAAACACTAAGAAATATAAAAACAACATGTTTTCGAAATCAAACATAACCTCGAAATTTAGCATTTTTTTACTGTAGAAATGGCATATGTTTGCGAATATTTACTTCCAAATTATGGAAATAATAATAATTCACATAACATCACAGATATCAGACAACAGAGACATCACAAATATAATACTTAGATGCAGACACAAATATCACCATATAATTGCCCTGGGTGAGGATCGACTCCACGACCCTTAGCGGACAAGATAGAAGCACTACCATCAGCAAGGCATAGAAGATGGCCAAACTCAAACTCAAATATACTTAATTCAGTAGACATATACATTTGATATCGTTAATACATTAATTAATAACAATAATATTTTCACCTTCTAAGAGATTATAGGAGTCACAAAACATATGAGTCATTCATTGAAGTCTAAGTTAAGCAAGCGCCAAAAAAGAAACTTACAAAAAAAACTGAATCATTGAGTTAATTTATACATTCTATCATCATTGAACATGCAACTTATTTACTGCTACATATTAAATAATAAGATAAGTATCACTAATAATCAAAGAACTGTTTGAAATAGGTGAAGTTGACTCGTTCTAAATTAATAGGAGGCTCAGAATGGCGACCATTTTGGTAGATAGGAAGCAACGGAAAATGGCAGCCCTCGCTAAATCGTAAGAAGCGTGCCCGCCCGCCCCTCCATTTCGCCACCCACCCCCACTAAGATGACGGTCCAGTATATTGGACAATTTGCGCGGTCGTGACTCGCCTAGCAATTTTGATAACAGAACGAGCGTCGGGCAAAGAAAATGTTTTTACATATTTCACGTTCCCTATTATAAGTTGTTAGAAAGAAATGTAATTGTTAATTTGCACGACATTTTCGTACAAGTAACTTCTACGCCTGAGATTAGATAGTAAGTATTTATTGAAACAAAATTGCATGTGGCTTTAAAAAATTATCTTTATCAATAAAATTTCCTTTCATTTTAACCGATTAATGTCTTGTTAAAATGCTAGAAGAAATTTCATGCACATGTTATATTAAAAAACGAAAATAAATATTCGCTGTAAAAATGGTTCATTTTACCCAAAAATTCAATTATAATCTTTTACTGAACGGAAAAATACAAAGTATAATTAAAAAACTATACACTTTAAGATTATATAGATAGTTTTTTTAAATACGGACTCAGTCACATATTGCTTAAAAAATCTACTATCTCCTAAATAAACATATCCTAACGTACTCGTATGAAGCAATCGAGGCCTAAATCATTTTCGACCCTCGATAATAATCAGCATGAGAGCAACATGTCGTGCTAAAACGAAAACTTGCCCCTAATCTTCCATAGCAACCCCCGATATTATCTAAGCCCTCACAATTTTCTTTTATCCCTCCCCCTAAGGGGGCATCACCCTACTTAAGATCGATGGAGGGGGGCAGATTAGACTTCACGATAAGGGTAGGGCCGGACCCAAATTAAGGACCCTTTGTACTACTCGGGGTCTCCGAGCTTCGTGTGTTGTTTTGACATGTTTTATAATTAATTTGCTAGTTTCCCGCTTTAGTTTAACGAGGGGAGTTTAATTTTAACGAATTTTCCCTTGAAAAGTTTTCGGCCATTGCAAAGTTTGCGTTAAATACATTATTTATGGTACGCGTGAGGTAGTTTGCTGTTATGTGCCAGCTGATGAATGGTTGGGAACATTTTGGGAATAGTTTTCTTTCTTGTATTATTTATTAAGGAATTAGTCGCTTGAACGTCGGCCTAATTAATACTCGCCTTTATTAACCACGATTTAATTAGTTTTTTATGTAAGTACGAAGCCCTATCAGTCTTATTTATTTTTTAAGCACCCGCATCCGCATCGCGAAATCTGCGATCTGCGATCGCCGACACGCTTGCACAACGCGGCAATTATGGGCAGAATTCCCCCTTTCTTCGGGAGGCCTACGTCCAGCAATGGGCTTCTAATGGCTAATATACATTACACTATATTAGATATTTCAACTAATTTATACGTAATATAACCGATTTTTTCACATATTTTCTCTTAATTACTTCATCCGTAGTAAATATCGTTAGAAAAACCGTTTAGAAAACTTTGAATGTAACACAATTTAACGATGTATGACTTCGCTTTTTAAGAATTTTACAGGTTAACATATTTACTAATATTTCAGTAAAACAAAATAAACAACACATTAGGTAGACCTCATACAAAAGGTTGCCTGGATTGGTAACTCATTCTCACTTATTTTAACTCCCAAAAAGAGTGTTCGCATTACTGTGTACCGTTTTAAATACCAGTGAAATTAATGAGTGATATGACATAATATCTTCAAGTCAAAAAAGCGGTAACGCGTTAGTGATATTCTTGTGATATTTTGGGCGTCTATAGTCAGCAGTGACGCTTCCTATCACGCGGCCTGTACGCTTGTTTGTCGACCTGGTCTAATAAAATAAAATAACCTCAACATCATATATTTATAGCATGTTATATAAATCGCTGACCAAATTACCAAGGGAGGTCCCGTGAAACTTGTCTCCAGCAACAGAATTAACTGAGCCGCGAGCGAACGCCGTTGTTTGTTCGAATCTGTACCAAATATTAAATGTTGAGCATTGAGGGTTCTATTTAAGTCATTCGAATTACCGAGGATAGGGATGATTTTGATAACTCAACATTATTTAAAAATTGTAGACTCTTTCAAGTCACAGAAATTGTAAACACAATATAACCTTTGGGCTCTTTAAGATAGATGGGGGTAAAAAACAGATTTATCGGTGACCCTGATGAACTGATAAGATTTTTTTGATAAAATAGCCCGTGGTGTCCTAGTCCAAAATTTATTTTAAATAAAGTTAGACTATTATAACTTCTGTCTTATCACAAAATATATGCATCTAAATATTTAGAGTAAATATTTAGCATCTAAATATAAAAAGGTCTCTTTTCAATAAGTTTATTTCTGGTTTCATTATCTTTACTGTGAAATCGAAAAATCTGTGTGTTTGTAAGTTTATTTACTTATATTTTGAAGTCAGCAAACAAGCATACGTTCGGCTTGGTGGTAAACGTGACCGCAGCCTATAGACGCTCGTATCGTCACAAGGATATCGATAGCGCATCGTCATCCCCGCGAGCTGAAGATACAACGTCACATTTACGCAGTAAATTCACTGACTTTCTCATCCTTCAAACCGAAACATTGCATTGTTGTTTCGGTTACTGCTATTTGGCGGTAGAAATAGGTGAGAGTGAAGTACTAATGCGTCTGCATTGGTACCTAAATTTTTTTCTAAGAGACCTTTCGTCGACCTTTGTAAAAGTTCTACGTCATATGTATGTATATTTGTTAATTGTTGTGCATTTAATAATTGTTTTATATTAATGCGAAATCTATAATTGTGCCACCCGGTGTGTTCCGGTATACTATGGAACATGTTTGGATATTGTACCGCAGCCCAAATTGCCGGGAGAGGAGCAATTCAAGTTAGTCTTAAATGGCGAAATTAACGCTAGCTTAAGTAAACACTAGTGAATAGGTTGTTTATTTGTGTCGGCACTGCTTGCTGTGAATATCAAATTATGTTACGTAAATTTAGCTCAGTTTTCGCCGCTGTGATTTAGATTTATGAATACATTTGTATGTTACACCGTTTTGTTGAATATTTTGTGTTATTTGTGCATGTGAAATTTGACGTGCATTTATATCGGTGTCCCCAAAGTCATGGACGAATTTTTTTTATAATTACGTTTCGTATTGCGGCTCTCTCTCTATTTTTTTCTAAGGGTTCAAGCTAATCTGTCGACCGTTTAAGCGTTACATATAGACAGACGTAAGTTTTCACATCAGTACCTATGAATAAAGGAATAAAATGTTTCAATAATTAGCAAACATGAAACTTTTAAGCTCTTTGTATGTCATATCAACAAAAGCTTTAAACTTTTTTTTATGTCTCACTGAATGTGTATTTGACATTCTTAAAAAGTCTAACCGTAATTTCTTCTTTAGTACGTATAAATGTTAGGCTATTTGTGAGTTGCCATACGATTTTGTTTAGGGATACTATCAAGTACATGTACAAAAGCACTTTTATTAAATAAAAAATGTAAGCTGGTCTAATGCTCGAATAGTTATACAATTTTCGTTGAAACCTCAGAGGTGTATTGTGTGTGTGTTCTATGAAAACCTTTACCTTTGGGCTGTAAAGATTACTGTAGAATTTACATATCGGTAAAGAAGGCCTTTCATTCCTTTTAAAAATTTAGACTACAGTTATGTTGTAGAAATAGATGTCTTTTTTACACAAAATGTTAAACACGTTGTGAGAATCAATTAGTAAAGGTTACAAAAAGATTCATATTACGTGGAATCTTTAGTTCATCATTATCATCATAGCAGCCGTAAGACATTACTGCTAGTCTCCCCTAAGAAAGGGATAATTTTCCCATAATAGCCGCGCTGGGCAATTGCAGAGCGTAGCTTCACGACGGGAATGCTGCTGCCTATAACTGCCCTGTTGAATTTGAGCTACACCGCTTTTGACGAATATACCGCCATCTTGCGATTCTGGTACCTCAGTCTCCTCTTAAGACACCTGGTTCAGGGGGAGGTACGATACAGCTCGTATTACTCGCTCTTCGTATAGGTAGGTATTATTTTCTTGATCCCGGTATGTTGCGAGTTTTAACTTGTGTGTAATGTTGCCACTTTAAGATAGAAAAATAGTATTGTTTTGTTTATATAAACATAACAAGTATCGCCACGCACTGGATAATTCACCGATATTACAAAAGAATACACTATCACTTTTTTTCTCTGCATTAAAACTTTCTGTGTACTTTAAAGAAATATACGAAAAAATAGCCGAATTGGTCAAACCGTTCCCGAATATGGCAACACAAACTTTTTATTTCTATGTATCAAACTGTCTCAGCTGTCAACTGACGAAATTCAAAAATTATTATTAGTTCGAAAACCGTTAAAATCATTTTTGTCTGGCTATTTCCGTTTCTGTTCCCTAACTTAGAATGAAAAGGATAGACTACAAGTAGGTCCAGTTACACCTATTTTAATTATGTCCTATTCAGTGCTGGGGCTATTGTGGTAGGACGGCGTCCATTGGTCCCTCACCATTGTCTTAAGGGGACACTAAAGTGGGCCTTTTAATGTGAATGAATACACTGCACTATCTAGAAGGCATTGTACCCATTACTTAATAGACAATACGCATTGTATTGCTACACGTTGTTGATAGTCTTTAGAAATTTTGTATACCCATCTGTTTTGGTGAGGTTGGGTGTGTTTTCTTGATATTTCATTGTAATGGACCGCTTTTTAGAGAAGTCGTGTAATGCAATTGAAGTAAGGACTGTATCAACATTTTTGTTTATATATATTATTTGTAATCATGACCTGTGTAAAAGTTACCTACTAATGGCACAGGCTGTCCTGTGTACTGTAAGGAACGATATTATAACAATACTGAGTATTTTGGTTTATAAATGATCTTAAGTAATAAAAATATAGTTTTAGTTTTTTATTTCAATACAAAGTTGTGCTACGGAATATTTATTTTTAATTCTGATTAAAATTAGATTAGCTGTCAAAAATTCCTCCAAGTTTTTTTATGTCAAGAAGTCTAAAATATATTTTATGATGTAAAACCACGAAATTTAGCACAGATTTTAAGTACATAATTTGACCAGATTCAAAACTTAACGCATTAAAAAGAGTTTTATTTATTGATAACCGTCATATTTGTATATCGTAACTAATGTGAAGGTACAGTCGACGGCAGCGGCTCTAGCGTCGGTTCGCATCAAAATCCAAATGTCGCTACCGAATACGAAATCCATTACGTTTCTGTTAACGAACGGACAGTCATAAACGATAATTAAATTGCGAACTTGGTAGACGCTCGTGGGACCGGACCTTACTATTGCCGCTTGCTTTTCAAACTAAAATTAGTTCCCGTCCCTTCTAGAATTGAATTACGTCTCCCAGGACGCATATGTGTTTAATTAGTCCAACTAAATTATTTTATTAGTCTCTCAGAATATTGCTTTTTCATTTAATTAGCTTTAACTAGCACCCGAACTTCTATGTAAACTTGACTTCGCCTAAATTTCTAGATAAAATATTAAAGTCAAAGTCGAATATATTTTATTTAAATAGGCCCATTACAAGCAATTATAAATGTTCAATAGAATAAGTAATAATAATACATTAATATTAATATTTCTAATAAGAAAGTGATTTTATGCATATATATATATAGATGACTCTGATGACCAAACATCATCATCTAACACAGATAAATAATTTTAGCATACGAGTCTTAAACTAAGTTTACTGCAGGTTCTTTCCGCGACCCACCACTTGTAAGAAAAACTGGTGGTGTAAAAGGTTCTACTAACACCAGCTATGTAGTAGTCGGCGCCAACAAACCATTGTCTCAAACCTAGTGGTTAAAGCAGTTAAATCCCAAGCAGTTTTGCCGTTGACATCATCTTCAACGCAAAAGTAAGCTTTGGAGATAAGCTTTTTTTTAACATTTCTTGAATTTATATAAAGGCAAGGCTATTATCCTGCTTGGAATTTTATTGTAAAATCTAGCTTTATGTTTTTGTTAATTATTTCTTTACTGTGTACTAACAACACTCCGCTGTTTCCTTGTTACTTGTTGATAATGTAATATTTTTTTAAATAAAAGAGCAATTTAGTCCAGCAATTCTTGTATTTATTCGTTACAAACTTACAAAATATAAATCCCGTTCACAAATATTTGCATTTTAAGTATGGGTATATCATTATTATTATTATCATGCCAGCTATTGGAAATCTATTGCTGGACATAAGCTTTCCCAAAAAAGGGGGAGTTTGTCCATAATTTCCGCGCTGGGCAAGCGTTATATACTGTCATCTGACGATTCTGGTACGTTAGTCGACTCTAGGGACTCCTGATGCGGCACATGGATCTGTATTATTTTGTAAATACAAAATTATTGATGTTAGAAGAATGTAGCTTTTGTTTTTAGTGAAAAAAAGATCGAATATTTGCAGTAGTTTTTGAGTTTATTCGTTACAAACATACATATAAATATTTCCTCATTATGGAAATAATATAAATATATAAAAATTAACGTAGATTCATATCAAATTTTGTCATGGATACATGATCAACCTTCCATTATCATAAAGCCGTAGATCGTCTAGCGCTGGGCCTTTGCCGCGCTGAACCGAAGTGGTTGTAATCGTACCTAAAGCGTTGCGACGGGAATTCTGTTGCCCATTCCCGGTCTGTTGCATTTGAGTTACACTAATTTAGGTGGATATACCGCCATATGTCGGCTCCGGTACCGCGGTCGCCTCGTACACCTGGTACAGGGGAGTATTTTACACCGCAGGTGCATACCACATATATGGCAAAAGCATCCACAGTATAAGTCAATTCAAAATACTGATAATAATTAAGACTAGGAGTTCTGGCGTAAATATAATTTATCATTTGCTGATATCATCTGATATCAGCCATAGAAAGTAGGTACACTGTTGGCCTCTCCGAGATAGGGGGATTTATGCCCATAATTGCCGCGCTGAACAGGCATGGCATGCCAACCCAATTTTATTTATAGATATATTTTTACATATTATTATACCTTAAATTTCATTAGCCTATTCAAAAGGATAAGATAACCAATTTCTCAATAAAAATATAATCAACTGGCAGAACTGACAGATAGTATATAGGTACATCCGAATCGGTGTAACTCAAATGCCCTGTGCATTTGAGTTACATGGGATGGGCAGCAGCATCCCCATCCCGAAAATTACGCTCGGCGATTGCCAACACGCTTTACCAGCACGATAATTGTGGGTAAAATTCCCCCTTTCTTGGGGAGGCTTTTTTTCAGCTGACTTCTAATGGCTGATATGATGATGATTTACGTAAAACACAAGGACTTATATAGCACAAACTGTGGCATACGACACGGCACAGTTGTCAATAAGCAATTGCAGTTGTAAAATTAGTTCAACCATACCAAAAATAGACTAACAGCAAACATATATATATAATCTCAAAAGAAGCTATAGATAACTATTTCTATAGTCATGGCTACAAAAATAGTAACCGATAGAAACCTATAGTGTCACTATAGCACGTCGGTGTAATCCGCATAGCACGCGCTTCCAACTTGATTGCGCTCGAAGGCAGCAATTAAAACTTCTTTGTGCGGCTGTACCCGCCGCGCCTGAGGTCCGCGGGCGGCGGGGAGGGTGGTCACTTGACGGAGTTCTAATTGGAAAAGTTGTAGTGACGAAGGTTGCTTATGTCAATTCTACGGTAATGTACTTGGGAGGTAGTTGGGTTGGGTCGGCGGGGCGGGATTTCGAAACTATGTTGGTGAATCTATATTGTTTATAGTTTTTGTTCGAATATGAATGGAATACCCATTGTCTATGACTGTTCTTTTCAAAGATTATTGGCGAATGAGTTTTTTTAAAATAATCTTTACTAAATAAAATTCTTTTTACATATATAATAATATATAATGAACAACTATTTGTATTTAAAATTTTCCCATTATGTTATTGTTTGAAATTTGGCCGTGTGGTACCGGCAGAGTAGAATAGTAGCTTCCATTGTACTTTCATCGTAAGAGGCGACTGAGGTACCGGCACCGATAGATGGCGGTATAACCACCTGAAATAGTGTAGCTCAAATGCATCAGGGTGGCAATGAGCAGCAGATTTCCCGTCGCGAAGCTACGCTTTCGCGATTAACACTACGGTTGCCCAGTGCAGTAATTATGACCAAAGTTCTCCTTTCTTGCGCAGCCCTATGTCCAGCAGTGGACGTTTTACAGCTGCTATGATGATGTATTCAATTCAGCTTTCAATGCCTAGTATTTTATTTATTCTGATTTTTTTAAACTGCTGTTTTTCTTTCTTTGTTCAGATTTTCACCTTATAACAGCTCGTATGATGATAGTTAATATATATTGCAGAATACTCATTTATTTTTGAATATAAACTCGAGATTCTTAAAAATATGACAAGAACTGAATAGTGTTCCGATAATTATGAAATTCTATCTCCAATGCCGTTGAAAATCGGCTAAAACCAATTATAACATTGAAATGATCCCCAAGTAAAAGTTATTTATTGTTCTCTCTAATGCTAGCCGTGTTTTTTTACGCCATCTGACATTAGTATAGTCATTTAATGTATTGCATCCGTCTCGCGTCGCGTACTCTAAAAGGGTCGAAAAGACCATGGGGTCTAACAATAGACAAACTTGCGACCATTTGCAAAATACTATTCACAGGAACTGCGACCGGGGTCGAATGACCCCGGCCCATCTCTCACTTTGAACTTTAATATTATCGGAATAGAGTCGATATATTCTTTTTTGTCATATGCATATGGCATTAGGGGGGTCCGTCTTAATTTCGCGGCATTAGTCGATCTTGCTGACCCTTTGGGTATTAATCGTGAAGGGTTAAAGGGTCGGTGACCTCGAAATAAGATTGGGTGGGGTAAGGAGATCGTAACGTTTCTAACACTTTGGGTGTTGATTTCAGAATTATACCTACAAAAAATAAACGCCTGAAAACACTCAAGCTCGCTCAGTTACTCTAATACACTGTGGATTAACGAATACACTGAAAGTTACTATTTCTTTACTAATATTATAAAGAGGAAACGATGTATTTCAGTAGAAATAAGCTAAACAGATTTCGATTTTTTTTTCATCACTAGGCGATCCTTATTTTTAATAGCAAAAAATTTGAATCCTACTAATATTTTAATAATGTAATCTAATTAACCGAGTACATCGTACCGCGAGGTACCGGCAGAATAGAATAGTATCTCCCACAGCACCAGGTGTCGTCAGAGGCAACTAAGGTACCAGAACCGATAGATGGTTTCCGATTCTGGGTTGGATCGTGGGTACAAGATTTTCTAGACTATGATCTGTTTTAGCCAATCCATATATCTTTAACCTAAATGTTTAAACAATTGTCCACCCGTGAGAAACCAAGACGATTCGCTAGGTTACAATATAATCATATTGTAAATTTACTCTTTATTAGCATGCCGTATATTGAATTTCTATAGCGCTGCTGCCCATCCCCGCCCATTGCAATTAAGCTAAACTGATGGATATATCTTTCAGTTCTGCTAGCTTAGTCGCCTCTAAAAAACCTGGTACAGAGGGAGGTACTCTACTCTACCGGTACCTCACGGCACGTATTGCACTTTCATAGCTTTTAACATAGATTTATGCGCGGTATCCTAATCAACTTCTTCTATAGATATATTATGAGCTTTCTTATTGTAAAAAACTAATTGTTTAATAAAACCTATTTCTTTGTTAGAAAGCGTAAGTAACTAATATCCACTTCTAATTCCAAGCTCGATTAGCCAACTAAAACAGCAGAAAACCAAACGAAAGCAATAGCAAAACTTCAGCAATTATTTCAATCCAACCCCAGGCCGCAGTTACAGAACTCCATTCAAAGCTATAGACATTCTAATTGACTTCTCTGGACGTATAATTTGAGCTGTACAAACATTGTAGATAGACCAACATATATGTATTTAGTTTTAGGTATATAGACTGGCCGTATATAATGTCTGGGCAAGATAAATAATGCCAAGCTATCGCGCGGCTATCCAACTTTATAAATTACTTTTCTCAGATAGAATGGGATACGCTACAGTGGATACAAAATTCTATATTAAATTGCGATTTGTTTTCTGATTCAATTAATAAATCTACATACATAGAAAAATACTGTATATTGATACTGTACTATTTAAATGTGCTTATGATAGGCATATAATTTTGAATTTGACTTCGAAACTGCCAAAAACATAAAAGCGTTTTTCAAACAAAATGCATGCAAGAAAAAAAAGAAGCACCGTTCGAGAAATTAAGTACCGCGCCATATTTTTCTATTAGTATTGAAATCTTCATCATATATAAATATATAAATTATGTTGAAAGATCACTAAGTTGACAAAAAAACACACGGTTTGCGGATCGTAAGTGCCACTTCAGGCTATAGACGCTTGTGTCATCAAAAAGATGTCACAAACATATCAATGGCCTTGTAACCAATATAATATATCATTACCAAGTAATTTCCTGTTTCACCCTTCAAACCCAAACATTGCACTACAATCTCTGCTGTGTTGCGGTAAAAATGATACCATGGGATACAGGCAAAGTAGAATAGTACCTGGACCATATGTATCCATCCGAAACAGCTTATCTTAAATACGACATGGAAATGGGCAGCAGCATTCCCGTCGCAGAGTGACTCTCTAGGATTATCTCTAGCTTCGGCAGCCTTTTGACATCTAAGATAAAGGTGACACAAAAGTGCAGAATTTGAGTGACGAGTAAAACTTCAACAAGCACGCAATTTAACAGCATCTTTTTGAAAAAAGTACGTTTTTTAACAAAACCGATCCAGTTACTATGTATGGATGCGCGAGCCCGTGTCACCGATAAAATGTACGTACCAGCATACGCAGTAGGGATTTAGGCTGGCTTAGCACCCAATATCATCGAGTATTTACAAACTCGCTAAAACTCAATTATACTTATATGAATAATTATATAATTATATATTAAGGAATAATGTTTTACAGGAAATAGTCCAATATGAACTAACGTCATATTTATAACTGAATTATAAGCAATATGTTGAAAACTGCTTGGGTTTGAACTGCTTTAACTACTAGCTTTCTGACGCCGGTAGGGGTTTTATTAGCGCCAACTACTACATATGTGGTGTAAATAGAACCACTACCAGTTTTTCTTGCAGGTTCCTTTCTGGTGGGTCGCGTAATCAAGCAGCAGTAAACTCGTCTGATGCATAATAGTTTAAGGTGGGCTGAATGAAATTTTCTATGTGTTAGTTGATT
Organism: Heortia vitessoides; assembly: GCA_020976665.1. Classification (NCBI taxonomy): domain Eukaryota; kingdom Metazoa; phylum Arthropoda; class Insecta; order Lepidoptera; family Crambidae; genus Heortia; species Heortia vitessoides. The sequence continues at coordinate 11,438,514 of JACJUM010002496.1, forward strand.
TCCCTTGGGTCATTAGGGTCGTCTGTATTATTTTGTATTATGCATACAATCACTTATTTTTATATAAATTTATTGACGGTTTAAAAGTGCTTGTAATGGGCCTACTTGAATAAAGCATATTTGACTTTGACAAGTCAGGAATAGCGACCCGGCTGCGAGCCTTATGATTTACTCCAAAGCGACGGCCACTCAAGCCAAGGTCCGTGCCGTAGAGCGACCTTGAGTGATCATCGTCGGTCTTGTTCCGGTCCTGCGAAACTCGGAGTACGAACAAAGGTAGTGCACGGCCTGGCCTATTCCATCGGTGAAGCTGGAACTGACGTCACCAGCATTACGTTCGTCCAAAAAAACCTTGTGTAATGAGGTCACTATGCAATAAGGCGGAATATAGTATTCCTGCTATATGCTGGAGCGAGGTATCTGAGCAGGACATTATTGAACAACGTTTACTTGAATAAAAACAATAACATAAACCATAAACAACATTATATTTTCTAACGCTACGCTTTCACTTCTCATGTTAAAAATGCTTGTTCAATTTAATATTGAAATGGGGTTTATTTAACTTTTGCTTTGCGGCAACCGTTCTCAAGATTGACATGAAATTATGTCAGAATTTCAAATTTACTTATTACAAAATTACAACTACTTCGACCAATTATTTATTTATATATATATATATATATATATATATTAGTTTTATTTTTATCCATCTAATTTAGTAAAGTAATAACATCTTGTAAGTGTAGTACTGCGATATAGTCATTAGTTCTCGATCAAATAAATGACAGGGTTAAAGCTTAAAAAAACATAAACCGCCGCAAAAACACTTTTAAAAAAATTGTTTTATTATGACATACAAAGAGTACAGCTATGTGTATTTCAATTATTTTTGGTTATATCTACACACTCAAAGGTTATATATCTTAAACAGTAACATTTTTAGTAAATAATAGAAATGGAATGCAGCCATTGCAGGGCGGCGCTCGAGGGCGGGCGCAAAGGCAGCGGCACAACTATCACCAACTTGCTGCCCGCCCTACTTGCTACCTTCCCCACTGCATAATGTCATCGATATTAATACTAGCTGATGCCTGCAGCTTTGTTCATGTGAAAGTCGGCTTTACTGAATCTTTCTCTTCTTTGAATCTCAGCCTCATTATTCATTAACATAGACTAGTCTAAAAATCTAGACTAGTCGTTTTTAAGATTAGATCTAGTTACTTTTTTATATGCCACACTGGACTCCAGTTAGTTTAGTTTGACAGGCCCGATGGCGTATATGAAAGGGATCCAGTCTTATGCTTCAAAGGTCATGGATTCCCAGGATATATATATATATATGATCAATATTTGTGTTTTTTCTAAATGTTTGTGTTATTTATATGTAATTAAGTTTTATGTTGTGTTTCCTCTGCTGTGTGATATCCGTTTTACATGTGATTTCAGCTACTTGAAGTCGGTTCAACGTAAATTTATTTATTATTTATTACCAGCTGACCCGACAGACGTTTTCCAAAGTATATACTATCAGAACTACTAGGAATACAAACAAAACGAATTATATACGAGCAAGAAAAAACTAAGAATATTATGTATCATAAAGCATTAAAATAATAAATACTCTTTTTTTTCTTAATTATACCAATTCAAATTAAATAGTCGTCGTTAAGATGGGACGTTTTAGATACTATCATATGGTTGTTAAGTATTTTTAAATTATATAATTTTTCGCGCATTTTTTTTTTAAAAACCATTTCCTGTTAATAACAAACAAATATATAGTGATATAAGTCCAGCCGTTCACGCGTGATGGTATGAAAAACGGATATAAGGATTCATTTATATATATAGATATAATGTTATCAACTTACCAACTGTCGTTAATCGTAAATGTTTATAAAGACGCTCATCCATTCATTCAAACAACGAATCCCAAACAAACTCTTTCTCTCTCGAGACCAAACGTGTTTTTGTACTCATTTTATTTTATTTTAATTTTTAAAGTAAAATTGTACGCATACAGCAAACATATCTATCCCCGGACCATAAGCAAAAAAATACATCAATCAATATATGCATTATAACCTCTAACATTGTTATGTCTAATATTTGAACATTAAGTCAAAATGTCGAGGTTGCTTTCAAATACCAAGAGGCATAATTTTAACGGTTCGAAAAGTTTTCCACGCGACGTAACCTTCGTCGACAAAATCGCTTTTATCTCGAGTAGTGACTGGTAAAATTTGAAAGTCAAAATATTGTAACATATATCAAAATAATAATAATAATAAATTCCTGAAACTGATTCCGTGATAAGTCATTTAAACACTAGAATCACGGACATCAGATAACAGAGGAATCACATACTACTTAAATAGATATATTTGACACCCAGACAGAAAACAAGCATAAATATCATAATATAAATATTTTCCCTGGGTAGGCATCGAACCCACAGCCTTAGGCGCACAAGACAGGATTACTACTATCTGCGTCATCGGGCCCGTCAAAAATAATTCAATTAATTTTGAATTAACTATTCAGCGCCAATAATTAAACAAATTTAAAAATCAAGGCGTACGTAAACGCAATTTTCTTTTAAAATAAAGCTGTCTCGAATACGTTTTATATTTTACTTAATATACTAAATATTTGTATAGATTTTAAAATAGAGTAGAATAATTTCAGAAATATGAGATGATCGCTGCCGAATCACTTCCATCACTCACCCGGCCGTGGGCAGTAGATTTATGCCAGTTAGCGGGGATAAATATTTTATATATTTACTAGCAGCCCGCGGTTCCGGCTTCGCTCGGATATTCGACTTTTACAGCTGTAGTTATGAAAATAGAAACTCCTTCCAATTCAAAGTGATAATAAGTTGCCAATTATTATATCTGACAGATGGACAGACCTAGGTTCTTTATTAATTACGGAAAACTAATAAATTACCGGTAGGTAGTTTAAAATTGAGTTTCTTTAAATATTTTTTATTTTTTAAAGAGCGTAAGAGAATTGGACAAAGTAAGAGAGTTGGTTGGTTGGTTGGTTGGTTGGTTGGTTGGTAGGTAGGTTGGTTGGTTGATTGGTTGGTTGGTAGGTTGATTATGGACGTACTATAATGAAGATTAAATTCAAAAAATTTCTTTATTTACTACATTGGTTGGTTGGTTGGTTGGTTGGTTGGTTGGTTGTTTGGTTGGTAGGTAGGTTGGTTGGTTGGTTGGTTGGTTGGTAGGTAGGTTGGTTGGTTGGTTGGTTGGTTGGTTGGTAGGTTGATTATGGACGAAATATAAGATCTTTTTAATGATGCATTTATTTCGTCAGCTCTAGTTCCTCTCGAAACAACAGGCAATATTTGTCTAAAATCGCCGGAAAACAAAATGGTGCAACCACCCATTGGTGTATTAGTATTTCTTAAGTCACGCATGGTCTTGTCCAGAGCTTCGATTAAAAGTTTGTGCGACATTGTAGCCTCATCCCAAACTATAAGTGCACACTTCTGTAGAAGTTTCGACGTGTTGCTTTGTTTTGAAATGTGACATACATTCTAGTTCAGGTGGTGTAGAAATTATATAAATTTTGAATTTTCCTTGTAAACAGCAAAACCCTTTTGATTCGTCTTTCCATTTTAAAGCAGAGCAATGTTGGCAGATGACATTTAAACTCCCCAAGGGTATAGAAGAATCATTTTTATAATCTATTGTAGATTCATAATTCATGCCAGAACACTCTTTATTAATTCATAGGACAGTAGAATTTTGGATGTGTTCTTGGTCAGCAGCAGTGGTGGCAGTGTCCATTTGAATTTCTGATACTGTACGTGCACTGTTTTCGTCAGCGGTCAAAACTGATTCTCCACGAAAACGACGACGCCTTTCCCGTTCTCTAGTCAACCTAGCTTCATTTTCTTCCTGTGATTCATTTGCCCGAGATACGCGCATTCGTTTAGCTCTTAAAGTCTGTGGACCTATATTTTGTTTACGCCGAGGCATATTTTTTATCAACGTACGTAATACCTACTTAAAAAGAATCAGTTAGTTAAGTAAAGATTTTTTTTATGAATTTTTAGGCTTTATAAATCGATATTTACAGTATTTTTTTTTTCAATTTTCAATAAAGAATGCAATGTTTTGACAGTACCTACCTATACATACCTACATATTATATCTATCTATTTTTAACATCAATATTTACAGTAAGTAATGAAAAGACCTTTCTTATACCTAAGTACCTACTTATTTATTTTAACCGAGACTCAACTACCTATTTTTTACCTATTCAAGGTTTCTTTGTACAAATATATTATTTTAAATGAATCACATAAATTAAATTTTAAAAATCAATTGTAAACTTGAAACGAAGCGCCGCGCCGCGCCGCACTGAAAATGTTATAATTCGACACAACCATCAACGTTGTCTGCCCTCACGTGTCTACCCGTTCGGGTCGCGCACCTCAACATGAGCCCACCCCCACCACCGCCGTCGCCGCCGCCGCGCGCCGCCATCTCTGCCCTCGGCATTGTAAATGCATCTTGTGTATTAATATTAACATAAAAGTGTTATGATATGTATATATTCGGAATCCTCATTTCATCAGCTTTAATTTGATATGCATTTTGTTTTATGTTTATTGGTCTATGTCAGTAGGAACATCGAGTAATTGAAAAATAAGATATTTCGTAAATTAAACTTGAACACCACTAAAATCGTTATTGTGGCTAAACCTTAAAGGATAGACATATGCTATTGCAGACTTTTTTATAGAACTTTTTGAGAAGAATAATTCCCCCATACATTGTTATTCTGTATTTTGAGTTATTTGAGCAGCGCACGCAATGCAAGCCTCCAAAAAGCTCGTTTTTCTTCCGTCCGTCTGATAACTGTTACGATTACTCTAATAATTTCTTAAGTAGGTACACCTAAATTATACACCTATAGAATTCCTGGAATGTCTTCTTTCTATTATTGAAAACCGCATAGCTATTGATATAGTAGTTTTTGAGATCCTAGGTAACAAACACATTTTGGGCGCCCTCCGCAACTTCATTTTATACTATGTATAGATTACACATATATTTTCCAAAAAGACTGGTCAAATTAAGGGGGATTTTTACTTACCTATATATATACCTAAATACACCTATTTGGAATAAATACCAGGCACGTGTGGTGGCAATCATAGAGTAATATATGGTGTTGATGTTGTTGGTAAATAGGGCTAGATATATGCAAATAAAGACGTATGCACAAGTTTAGCAATCGTTTGTGGAAGAGATATTAAAAAGTTTCGCTTAGAAATTTACTGCATTCTGTTATATCGTAAATACTTACCTTTAGATTTATTTACTCAGAGAATTATTTTGTCAATATTTTTCACACTGAATCTGGCCTCATTCATGAATACCTATGAAATTGTGGACAAAAAATCTAGGATAAACTAGTTAAATTTGCGCCCATGCCTTCAGATAAGGTCTAGTTAAAAGCTGAACATGAAGCGACTTCGAAAATTTCCCACGTACCAGCAGTATCTAGTCTAAACACATCACCAAAGCGTCGACCATTGTGGTTATACAACGCGCGCTCCGCATGTTTTCTTACTCTGCGGACTTTTCCAACTCATTTGAATTCAAAAGCAGATAGCTGCTGATGCGCTGATATGTACCTTTGTCGACTGTATATAGTCTAGAAAGTTCTGGAAAGTTCTACAGAGCTCTAGAGCTGCAGTTCCGCCACAGTTGGCAACTTTAACTAGGAACGTAATGTGCCAGCAAAAAGCCCACGGTAGGTTTAACAATTGCCTAAGCAGGCCGAAGTTTGTTGTTCGTTCTGGTCGGTGCGGTTATATAATTTTATCGTTAGTGTTGCAACTAATGTACTTTTTTGGTGGCGTAGTGGCGGCAAACACCGTGGTCGCTTGAGTAAATATGCCATCGCTACAAACTATACGAAATCTCTTCTTTACATGTCTTAAAAGGTATGAATGGATTTTCACATATCTTCAACCGTTTTGCAGAGAGATTTAGGTAGAACCTTTTGTGTGTCTTGTCTGTTTATTTGTGTAATTTGGCTCATATATGACGATGTTTTATGAAGATGACGGAAAAAATATATCGACTTCGTGTTTCTAGACTAATACTGGAAATCATATGAGTGTTGTCTGCTTTATGTATGCAGGTTTTTAGAAACATATAAAAGGTAAAAATATATATAGTAAAAAGTATAAAAAAAATACGTAAGCTACCTAGGCCACGAGATAGTATAAAGGGGCGTGGTTCCAGATAAGTGCTAGTTGCTAGCTATGTGGTGAATAACAATATACTTTTTTGAACACGTATGACACTAATCTATCGACGTAGTAGATCCGTCTCCTACAAAGTTTATTCATATCTAGTAATTAAGAGACTGATTTCTACTAGAAAAATAAACATAAATTCTCGGGCATGTTATTTTTATTCAAAATGTTAATTAATTAAGTATAATCTTATGTAGATTTTCTGTAATTTTAAAATAAATAAATTTGTGTAGCATAATATTTGTTAACAACGAACCGTGATATTGAGTATTTACTTATAAAGAGGCTTAGAGCAAAGTTCATTGCTAGAAATAAATATAATAGTTCAATATATTGACTAGGAAATATATACGATAAACATTCAAAATGGAAAAGTCAGCGTGGTGGTATAAAACCAGAGTAATATATGACATTTAAATTGTAATACAATAAGTAAGATATACCTAAGTATTATAAAGAAAGAGAATATAGGTATTCTAGAACAAAAATAAATGAAGAATTATGCATTGATGTCTCCATTAGAAAACAGAACATTACGATAATTTCGGGCCCGATGGCGCAGTAGGTAGTGATCCTATCCTGTGCGCCGGGGGTCGTGGGTTCGATTACCATCCAGAGCAAAAATTTATTGGTGTAGAGTTTGTTCCGTGTCTGGGTGTTAAGTATATGTATTTAAGTATTAAATTTGTGATTCCTCTGTTGTCAGGCTTCCGTAACACAAGTGCTTTAAGCAACTTACCACGGGTCACGTCAATGTATGACTGGTTGTGGAAATTCATTATCATTATTTGATCTGATTCTGGTTAGGTTTTGGTGAATTTGTTCTTTGTGTATCATTAGTTACGATAAATTCTCTTTAGTTAGACGTAGCATAAAATATATTCCTCAATGTATGATTTTAGCAAAATTGTTAACCGAAGTGCAATCCCAAATAGTCTTGGGATGTTTCTTAATACAGCTGGCAAACATAATTAAAGAAAAGACGCGTTTCCGACCTGGCCTACAAAAAATATTGCTATGTCGCACTCATAGATGAAGACTGCAACAACTAAAAACGTTTCTATTATGATGCCATAAGGGTGCATGGTTCACATAATTATTCGGACTGAAAACTTTTCTTAACATGTTGTCTGGTGAAATCGTTTGGAAAGAATTCCACAATTCGTTTTAATATAAAAATAAATAGCGATGTTTCTAGATTTGTGAGAAATACATATATTATTTTGAATTGACGCTCTTTTGATCAAGGGTGTGAAACAGTTTAAGAAATGTGCTATTCTAATTAATTTAATTATTAGTTATATAAAAATATAAACTTGATGCTTGTGCAGATGTTGGTAATTCTATCTCGTGCGCCAAGGGTGGTTCGATCAATCGATATTTTTCTTTTTGTTCTGGGTCTGGGTGTTAAATATATGTATTAAAGCATAATATTTGTAATTCCCGTGTTGTCTGATGTCCGTAACACAAGTGTTTTAAGCTGCCTATTACGGAGTAGGAGATGTGTAAATTTATTATTATAACATGGATGGATGTCATAAATATATGCAAACGCAAATATCTGTCGTAGACATGAGCGAATATGAAATAATTTTCCTTAAAAAAATATAACCAAAATATAGTGTTCAATGGTCTAATTTTAGGCCAATTTTAGGACTCCTCAGATCTCAATTACAGTTAATGAAAAGAGGTGAATACGCCCAATAATATGTGACTCTACTCTTGTATATTTTTCGATGGCTCAATGTAATATTTAAGTGACGCCTGTTCACCCACTTAAGGGATACGGAATCTAATCGATGGCATCTGATAAGTTCGATTATTTTGATCAACACGGAATGATTCTGGAGGCTATGATCAATATAACAAAGGTCAAATTACTGGGGCAATGTAACATTGTAACTACGGTTCACAAGGCTGGTGATACACTAATGATGTCTTTGTGATGACACCTAATTTAATAAAAAATTGGATACAGCTTGTACAGTTGTGTAAGATTTTTGTATACTATCATTCGAGCGTTGTGAAAAAAATTTCAGCGGTATGCAGGACTAAGGTCAACAAAAGGTCGCCTGCATTGGTATGCTATGTCCAAATATCAATGTTCGCATCGCTATGTCCCGGTCTGGAAGGTGAGAGGGGCAGTGAAGTTACTGAGTATATAGGCATAATATCCTCAAGTCACAAGATTGGCAACGTGTTAGTGATATCCTTGTGATATTAAGAGCGTCTTTAAGCTGCAGTGACGCTTACTATCACGCGGTATGTATGCTTGTTTGTCGACGTGGTATATTGAAAAAAAAGGACCGTGTGTTGACACGACGTGCTCTTTATTGTGTTGCCTCTAACATTTGTTGGTATAACATTGTATTGTATTTACACAATATCTCATACATTGATCTGACTCTAAGGCTGCACTTAATTTTACGGACATCAAACAACACAATAATCACAAATATAATATTCTTCAATATATATTTTTACTCTAACTTCAATGTTTATTTTTAACTCCCAGATACAGAACAAACACAAATATTATTATATAAATATTTGTCCTGGGTGGGGATCGAACCCACGAACCCTGGCATAGGGATCACTTCCACCTGCGCCATCGGGCCTGTCATTCTTTGCTATGAGATAGGTTTTTGAATCCAAGAGGCTGTCGCGTTATGACGACATGGGAGCCTCTCTCCACCGAGTCTGCTGAATAGCTTGACAATCCAGCTACAAAACAGCGCTCACTAATCGCTGCAGCGCTGCGCTGCGTGCGCTGTGGTAATTCTAACGTCTAAAACAGTTGTAAATCGCCGGCGAGCTGTTACGTGAGGACCATTAAAACTGTCCGGATACACTATGTTTTCAATTACAGCAGACTCGCGAGATATTCGCCCGTTGTAGGGCTGCAACGAACACTATCTAGTTTATGTTACAAGGTTTGCGACGCACACTTTGAACGAAATGATGGAAGCACTTATTGCTTATGGTAGACGCGTATGGTAGGAGGTGCGTTTATATAATTCAAATTAGGTGTTTTGTAGAGAATAGTGTTATAAAGTATAATTACAGATATTTTCTTGATATATTTCTGTGGGTCCAATGTGGTCGAAATCTTTCAGAGAGACATATTAGTCGTAATTGTCAAGACATAAACCTTTTTGGTGATAATTACATTACAGTTTTAACGCGGTTTATGCAATTCAATAATTTTTTTGCCGTTTCAGTTATCTTGTGGAAGTTTAGTCTGATCTCTCTAGTTTTACTATATCATCATCGCCATGTCAGCTATTGGAAGTCCACTGCTAGATATAGGCCTCCCCAATAAAGGGGGCATTTTACCCATAATTGCTGTGCTGGGCAATCGCAGAGCGCAGTTTTCGCTACGGTGACGCTGCTCTCCATCCCCGCCCTGTGTATTTGACCTACACCGTTTCAAATATTTGGTATCCATTAGGCGGTTCTGTTACCTCAGTCGCCTCTTACGATACCTAGTATAGGGGGAGGTACTATTCTGCTCTCCCGGTACTTCATGGCTCTATTTACGTTTTACTAGCTATACATAGTGTCAAAATCATTATATAAGTATGACATAAGATTCGTTGTCAACTTTAGTGGTAAAGCCGTTCGGAAATTAATAAGTGATTAATTAAAACTAACTCTAATGCTGTGCAAGTCCAATAGTTAATAATACACCTCAAACATGTTTTGCTTCTACTCTCAATGCCAATGCCATTCCCTTTTCACACACTTTAATCAACAAATCCTTCGTAGACATCTTCAAACGTAACTTTATATTTTTGATTTAAAAAAATCTTTTTAAGATAAACGGTTGATCTTATAGTCAACAATCGGGTCTTGAGGTGATTTATTGTTGTAACTTCTGTTGAAACCGTCGCAGCTCACTGCTGGGTGTTGGTAGCCCTCTGTGCTCGCACCGGGAGTCGTGCCGCGTGCCTTCTCGCTATCCACTCCGCCGCATCGCCGGCTCACGGTCGACATGAGAACATTTTCGTCAGCATTACCTTTCCAACTGACAATGTTGTGAACGTATACAGTATTCGTAAAATCAGACAAAAAGAAACTGTACATTGTTTTCCGATACATAAATATATTATTACCAGTGCTCGGCGGTTTCCTGCTCAAAAATTTTACCTCCTTAAGGGGTGATTTTTAAAAATGTGTTTTATGACTTTAAATAAAGAACCTCTTTACTGAATTTCATTCGAAAAACTTTAAAAACAGCAACGTTTCATACTGACCTCTGCACTTCCGTTATATCCCTTTAGGGGTTTAATTTTCCAAAATCTTTTCTTAGTGTTCCTCAAAGTTATTTAAAGAACCTTTGTGCAATATCTAAGTTTTAGTTTATATATATAGATGTTACTTGCTGATAGTTAAGCTTTCTGTTAATGAAATAATTTTACATATCAACGTATTTGTTTTTGAGTTAAATCGTTACATATACAATTATTTTCTGTAATAATAATAGTGTAGATGAAAGAAAAAGAAACCTTTCGATTTGAGGAGCTGACTGAGGAGCTTCTCACCCTGGACTTCCCTCGTATAGACTTCAATTAAAATCGCGTCCCACGGGAACTTCTACTCTAAGAGCTATAGAATTGTATGCCAAATTTTATCACCAGACCAGATAGATTCATCAGATAAGCCGTGAAAGTGTAAAGATAAGCAGAAATAATTTCGCAATATTTTTGTCATTGGACCGATTTTGATAACATTCGGAATGATACTGTAGGGGAAGAATTTGTTATATATTAAAATGTTATTCGTGAGCCGCGAGGCACCATAAGAAGCAACTAAGGTACCAGAATCAACAGATGGCTGTAAACCCATCGGAAGCAGGTTATCCTGTCACGAAAGCTCCGCTCTGCGACTGCCAACACGCTTGAATAGCGCGGCAATTATTGGCCGAATTTTTCTTTTCTTGGGAAGGCGCAGCATTCAGCAGCGCCATTGGCGCATCTACAAGGATATCACTAGCGTGTTGCCAACTTGCCAGCAAAGCGATGTTGTGTTTCGGTTTGAAGGGTGAGAGAGGCAGTGAAATTACTGGGTAATGTGACTTAATATCATCAAGTCAGTAGGTTGGCAACGCCCTAGTGGTATCTTTGTGACACGAGGAGCGTCTTTAGACTGCTGTGGTGCTTACTAACACGCGGACTGTATGCTTATTTGTCGAGCTAGTCTGATGAAGCAAATACATAGGTGAAGACCACAGACGTTAGGTTAACGAAATAGATGTTTGAATGAATATCCTTACACAATATTACATTGCAATGTTATCATTATAGAAAAAAAAAACATAAATAAATAAAAAACAATAGTCTACAAACTGTGTTCTAAACTGATTCTCAATAAAGAATATTTTTGTCGGCGTTTCTCGAACTATGCCATTTATCTCTATTATGCTCTTTGGATATAGCTTACAAAATATTGAAACTATTTTGATTAACCTTATTTTTGACCTACATATAATGTCTTTTTTCTGTTTGACATAGGCTGTTCATCGCTCAGAATAATTTTACACTTTTTAACAAAATAAATCAAAGAAGAAAAGAGTCAAAAATAACCTATCCAGAAACAAAACATAGAGTAAGATTTAAAGCAGAGTAAAAAGATCCTAAGCTGTCCTTTATAAAAGAGAATCGGTACGAACAAAACTTACCACAAAAACAATTGTGAAAAGGGCACATAACAAGTGTTATTCCCCAAAAATATCGGTCCGCAACGATGTCGCGAGCCGCCCAACAATTCGACCCGTATTCTATACCAACGTCTGACTTGCGGAATTCATTAGCTCTCTAATACGTGTTACTTTGTTCTAATCTCCTAACAAAAGACCCTACTGTTAAAGCAAAAGAAACTCTATCCTACAAACATAGAGGCGACAATCATACCGGTTATTTTATGGTTTGACATTTTCGGGACTAGGTATTTCACCACATTGTTTCGTATTCAGCATTATAAAAGGGAAATTGTTAATTTTCAAAATGGCAGCTGAATAGTGCACGTCTCCAGAGAATGCTCCAGGAATTTACTTCAATTTCGTTGGTTTAATTAAAACTTGTGTTTCCATTCGGGCCGGATGTATAGATGTTTTTGTCAAAAAATAATTTTAAAGCGTAATGGAATAGAATTGTTCTATTCCAGTCTTGTTTAAGATGGTGGATGGATGGAATGTTCTAGCGATATTGAGTACGTCAGCTTTAGAATCCTTAATATATCATAAAGAACTAGCGGTCTTTAAATTGAATAAAACTACCCTTTAACGGCTTTAAACGCAGTTTTTTTTTTATTGTTAAGTTTTACTTAAGAATACGTTGAACGTTGAAGTTTTAAATATATAGTATTAAACCTACAGTTATAAAGCAGTGATAAGAGTTTGACTTCATATTTTTGACTAAAGATTAAAATAAAGTAAATTGAAGGATGTAGCTGGTTTATGGCTAGTTTATCAATGTGAAGTAAAGATAAATACATTCGAAATTGATAAAGATACTAAGCAATTAGTTTCAAAATACACCCTTTCTATTAGAGTTCTGAATCTACATAATATTCTATAGGTTCTGTATAATTGGACCCCCGAGCCATATAATGTTATGTAAACAAATTCATCCGAACTAGAACTAGCGTACCCCGAAGGTCCAAATTACGTGAATTAATAATACACAGGCACACTTCGCACACATCTATGAAGGGTGATTAAAAAGGGTCATTGTCTATGGTCACTAGATGAGTCAAAAAAAAACAAAATAACTATTTAACGGCTTTTAAACGCATCTCTCGTAATCTATATTGAATCGATGTTCGATTTACGGCACTCGTTTTTAAGATTTACAAATGTCAGTATATGTTTTTTATTAGACCAGGTTGACAAGCATACAGACCACGTGATAGTATGTAAGCGTTACCGCAGTCTATAGACGCTCGTACTCACAAGGATATTAGTAGCGTGTTGCCAATTTTGTGACTTGTGTTTAAAGATCTTTATTGTCATACGAAATTACATTTCATTTACAGTGAGATATTAATAGTTCAAAAAAATATATGAAACTACCAACCGTTACACGACTTTAAATACAATTTTAATTTACTTTTAAATACATTTATGTTTTCACACTCTTTTATGGTGTTAGGAGCTTATTGAATAGCTATGCTGAGTTCTAGGCATTGATAATTGTACTTAATTTTTGACCGGAGTATATTATGCCACATTACCCAGTAATGTCAATGCCTGTCTCACTCCTCAAACGTGAAATGCAGCGATGCGGTAATTTTGCTGCGGCGGTAGATATAAAAGAAAGTGAGGTACCATACAAGTTTCATCAATCATATAATTAATAAATTAATTGATATATTTAACTACAGCTTAAGCTGTTTTCGTGCCAGATTTAAATACAACTGCTTTAATAGATAAGCCATAAAAGCGTAACTCGGATAATTTTATTGTCAAAATTTATCTAGGCTAGAGTTATAGTCTAGTACATAAAGGGGAACTCTAGTAAAAAAAACTCTTGTAGCCCATATTGTATTCCTCAAAGAAAACTAAATTATTTAAAGAATTTACTTCCCTGTCTACAAATTATCATTTTCATCGCATACGCCAAATGTAAAAATTTTGCACAAAATGTACTCCATTATAAGCTAACTCTATAAATACTCTCGATACCGAAGTTTACCCCGTAATATTGCCGAAACTAGAAACCAGATTAAACTGGTTTGCTGTATCAATTAGCCCCTAAAGTTTATTCTGTAGATACCCAAAACCAAATTACAGCTTAAGTTCTAAATACGCAATATATTCTTGTAAATTGTTAGGTTAAGTAGTTTTTAAGTTAATTAATTTAGTATAAAGCCTCTCGCACAACTTGCCGCTTCCAGCATCAGTTATATTCTACACGACATAACCCACACATCCAAAATCTAAAGATAAGCGGCAACCGGGTAGCGATAGGATACGCCATAATGAGCCCGGAGTCACAATTAAAGAGGGGAAGTGCGTACGGACGATCTTAGAGCATAATCTAAGGGCTCGGGGGTTGGTTGTGTAGGCGAAAGGGTTGGGCGGCTGGGGTGGCGCCTTAAGAGGGTAGACCTTTTATATTACACGGGTAAGGCAAGCGGGGAATTTTAAGGCTGTTTGTATCTTGATTGATTATTATCGTTTCATAAATTGTTTAATTATTTTTGATAATGTCCTTTATCTATTATTGAAGCAGTTATGTCCACAGCTGGGCATAGGCCTCCCTAAAAAGGAATGTTGTGTTAAACAACACAACATTGATGCGCTGATAAAGATGATTTCGTGAAAACAATAAAGGGGAATGTTGAAATGGTTTGGACATTTACAAGGGATGGATAAAAGTACTGACAGCATAAAAATATAGAGCGGAAAAGAAAGGAAGAGTTGGTATAAGACGACCTAGAGGAAAATACCTTATTTTTGTAAAGAAGGGCCCTTTCAGATGTATCAAGAATAAGAGCCTGTATGTAAGAGCTAGGGGGAGTAAAGGAAGCGAGAAAGGTATACCAAGATTGTAAAAGTGGAGATCCGTAGTCTGTTTAATCTGATGGGACACAGGCGTGATATATGTTTGTAATGGCGACGGCAAAATGCTGCAGATTTTAATGGTATTTTTATAAAGAGATTCTTTTATTGTATCTGATTATCTTTTATTTTAATACATACAAACACTCTCCACGGAATAAATTCGTAATTGATTCAGTAAACCGTAGATTTAACGAAATCCCGCATCAAAATACCCCATTTTTTTTTTCATTTGCTCCGATTTATTTTTGTATTGTTATTGACTGACTTTCCTTGCTTACTCAATATCTGTTCATCTGGAACATGAGCATTGGTTGATTTTATTTTAATAAGATTATCCACCCATATGATTGCTTTGTAATCATGGCCCATATTATTATATTCGATATGCGAAACTATTTTCTTCCAAAAATCTTGTCATATAATGATCTTTTAGTTGCCAATGTAAACATGCATCGATCACCTAAAAATAAAAGTATTTATAAACTACATCTCTTAAGCTCTTCTTGGGTCAGATTCAGATTTTATAGCTAGAATGTAACACCGATTTTTTGACAGATATTTGGTATGAAAGGAACTTGACCCTGGGGATGGATATTGATAATAAATATATATAGTCGTAATCCATATACTTAATAGTTAATAGCAGCAGGTATCTTTCAAACTACCGATACAAAAGCAAGTTGACTATTTAATACGCCAAATATCGTGGGTTTGGTCTCCACCCAGGACGAATATACTTACATAAAAACGAATATTTGTGTTTGTTCTGTATCTGGGTGTTATGTATTGAAGTATAATATTTGTCATTACCCTGTTGTATGTTGTCCATTAACACAAGTGACTTATCTCGGAGTTAGGTTACTTTTTGACTGATCTGTAAAATATATTTTTTTGTTTATTGTTAATAATTTTTTTATTAATTATTATGCTTAAAACTGAGTATTGTAGGCATTTTGGGTTTGCAAGACGCTATTATAATGAATAAATAAATAAATATGAATTTATTATTGTAACTAATATCAAAATCAACTTCCATATTAATTTAACATTGCACTGGCAACCTAAAAAATATAAATAAAAACCAATACTTAGTATCAGAAGTCTATCAAAATCAGGTACATATTCTAATTTATTCGGAAATCAAACAGTATATGCATAGAATTAGGATATTGAGATTTATAATAACTAAAATACCATTACATGTTTAATTAAACATATAACAATTTCAATAACATTACCGCAAAGACATACACGTCCGATAATTCACTGAATGATAAATCGGCTTCACTAGAAATGTACCAACTTATACATACGTAGCGATTAAAGTGATGTAGGCCCATCGAAGCCCAGTGAGCCGATCGTTCTGAGATCAAAAGACTCCCACTCGGACTTGGCCGGTTTTGTTGCGCTCTGGTTCCGCTCCACTGGCTCCATGACTGCTCCATGGTTCCAACACAATCGTTTATAGGCACAAGTACGAGAGAACAAACTTCAGTTCACATTTATCTGGATGTGGAAAAATAAATGATTGAACCAATGTGAGCGATAGTCAGTTATGATACAATTTGCTCTAAGTGAAATTATTTATTTATTTTTTATTTATTGAACTTTATTGCATAAAATATAACAAAATGTACTAATAGCGGACTTCATGCCAGTTGGCATTATCTCTCAGTCAACCATTACACGAAACAGAAAAATAATATATATAGTGGTGCAGACAATATATATACAAAATAAATTAATGTTACATACTCTAGAATGGCTGCACCAAATTGGATAAATCTTTATTTGTAGTGCAATGGTTGTATTTTAAATACGTAGTACGTAGCTTAGAACATAAGAAACGGATTAAAACTCCCACGTTGATGGAATAAAAGTTTACTATAATCCCGGACAAAGTTTCGAAAAATCTACTGCATGGAATTTAATGCATATTTCATCTGTGTGTGTATAATTATACATATAGGTCTAACTTAATAAATATATTTTTTTTCCCGATAACCTTTCAAATTCGCAGGCGATAAGCTAGTCACTAGAATGAATCTAGCCTAACCATAAAAATTTCACAAACGACCTACATTTGATTAAAAAATCTTTAAGGTTTTAAAATGACGAATGCGACTATTGATTGTAACATTTCGCTCGCATTAGAATCTCGTAAAATCCTTTTCAATTGTCTCTTTCGACGTTAAGTGTTCTTTATTCAAAATTTCAAGCATCAGGAGTTCTAAACTTATCGAAAAAAAACTATTCAGAGAAAATATATCATTTTATTAAGTGCCCCCAGTTTTATCCACGTTAATATAAAAACAACCTAGGATCATTAGGTCTTTTTAAGATTAAAATAAAATAAATTTTTCAAATCGGACCTTAGACCAGAAAGTTCAAACAGACAAATAAATCCTTCAGCTTTATAATCTATACTAATAATATGAAGCTTTGTTTGTATGTTTAAACGCACTAATCTCAGGAACCGCTGGTCCTATTTGAAAAATTCCTTTACTGTGTGATAGTCCATTTACCTAGAAAGGCTATAGGATTTATATGATCCGTTTTAAAATAAATAAATAATTCCTGTAAGTCATTATACCCCTCAAAGTCACTATTCTGAATGGACGAAGTTGCAGGCTTATATTAGTATAGATGTGAACGAATGATGATACTACATACAGTTGTAGGGAGACATCAGCGGGCGTCGAAGCGGTGAGTGCAGGCGCGAGCTTTTGATCTCAGACTTCACAGCCCGCTGGGCACATTAGTTTCGTCTATACTCGTGTTAGATGTAACTGTAACTTTTTATTAACAATGCTGTTATATAAATCTAGGTATTATCATATAAGCCATTGGAAGTCAACGGCTGGACATAGGCCTCCCCGAGAAATTGAGAATTCTGCCCGTAATTGCCACGCTGAGCAAGCGTGTTGGCAATAACTGTTGCTCTTATCATATAAAAATATCTCTCAGGTAAATATCGTTCTGGCTATAGTTGTTAAAGTTGTAATGACACGTAAAAACGTTACGGTTATTGTACTCATTTTGAACAATATTTAAATCTTTATAGTAAAAAAAAAATGATTTGGTTCTATGCATTCTCGTTTATGGCCAATCGAATTGAAATGGTGAAGCTTGACGGGCTTCGAAATCATATTAGGCTATCGAAACAGTGCCATCGTTTGTTATAAATTGACAGTTCCACGATTTCCGCACTACAACACGATCAAGACGAGCTCCGCGTTGAGCGACTCAATTTGTATGAAAATTTCGTTTACCGGCTCGAGTTAAATTGCATACGTTTGTTTTAGTTGCCAGTGCAACTTGGAAGGTATATAAATATCTTAAAAACGCATATCGGGACTAATTTTAATGACTTCAAGTTATTTTTGGTATTTCGAACCATACAGTTTTATTTTGTAGATAAAATTATAAAAAAAAAATATGATAAATATCACCATCATGATCATATCAGCCGTAGGACATCCACTGCTGGACATAAGCCATAATAATCTCCAGTAGGACCGGCTGTATGCGGTCCAGTGCGATCCAGCGGTTTTAGTCAGATCGTCTATCCACCGTGTGGGTAGACGTTAACTCCGACGCGCTTACCGGTACATGGTTTCCATTCTAGAACATACGATGACCATAAATATCTATGAAAGTAAATATTTTTTTTATTATGAAATCAGGGAGCAAGCATACGGTCCGCTCGATGATAAACGTGACCGCAGCCTATAAACGCTTGTGACCTTTCAAAGATATCATTAGCGCATCGCTTGTGACTTGATGATATTATGTCACATTACCCAGTAATTTTACTGTCTCTCATCCCCTTTGAGCGCAAACTGCTATTTGGCGGTAGAAATAGGTATATGATCTTTGTCAGAAATCTACCTCTAGTTATTAATATTAATTAGTAATTATATTTTTATGTGTTAGGTTTTAGGTTTAGGTGCTAGGTTTTGACAGAAGAAGTATAAAAATTGTATTTAAATGCGGTGAAAAAATTAAAAGCTTCTTACTCGTAATTGTATTCTTGAGAACTGTTGCCGAAACTACAAACAAACAATGTAAAAAGTTTAATAAACCGCATTTTAAAGCCGTTAAAAGTAGTTTTATTGTGAGAAGTGAACGCGTAAATATTATAAGACAGGTTTAAAAAATAGCGTTATAAAATAGACATGTAGAGCCTGATAATTGGTTTGTATATGTAAAGGATAATTGAAAGTAGAATTATGGAAATTATTTATACGTTTATTAATTTATTTTATTTATTTAATTTGTGTAACCAAATATATCAATCACCATACAAATTGAAGTTTAAACGACCCAATTGGTTATATTTTTAGTAACGGTGTGGTGCGGTCTACTTTGACCTGTCTGTCTATGTGGGCTAGAGAAATTTAGAGGGAGTAAGATATTCTTATGTAAGCGGAATCAAATGGAAATCATTAGCATACTCTGATGGTAATTTGGCGTGAGTACCTTTATCGCTCTTTTTAAAGAACCCCGACGCAACTCTAATTTAAACAAAGTACTAAAAAGAGTTCTAACATTAACTGATTTTATAGATTCTATTTTGGAATTTGTTTCACTTCGTATTGTGTCATTGTTCTTCCAAAATCATGCTATGTATGTCAAGAATTATTAAATAGTAAAGTTAAGTTAGTCTTCTTTGCAGACTTATCGAATGCACTTTACATTTTTACGATGAACAATTGATTATCCAAAATATTGATGACCTTAAAGGGTTATGAAATAAAATTTAAGAAATAGGTTCATTGTTTGTTTAGGTGAACGACAGTTTTGTTGAAACATGAAATAACAGAAAAAGCGAGAATATACTTTTCCTCCGCCATTTTAAAGACTGTACACAAATAGCAAAGACCCTCTGCCAAACGACCCCCCGACTGAGCCCTGAAATTAATTCTCGGAACAACACAAGTGCAATAAGGGCCCCATTCTTGGACCCTCTTAGGATCCCCTTATTTAAGAAATGGTTCCGCATCCCCTCATTCGGGGGTGTTCACCCTTTAATGTCGCGAATTACGTGCATGCCTCGCCTAGGGTCTGGCAAATTTTAAGGAAGACTTACAGATTAATGAATTCAAAAAAGGAAAAACCTTAGGTTACTTTTTTAGATTTTAGCCTAAAAAGATTTGCTAATTGATTCAGAATTTTATTTGATCATAGTAATTTCACATTAACAAACATTTATATAAATAAAATGTCACATTTAAAAAGTCACCAATGAGACGTAAATGTAATAATATGAAAATGTAATAATTAAAACGCGTTATTAACCTTTTAAAAAGATTGATTACTTACTTTATAGGATTCCGTTCGCCCCGACATCGCTCGGGTACTTTAAGAATTATAAAGAAATTTTTAGATATTAATACATTTTTTTACGTCATTTTTTAATATATAATTGTTTTTATTGCTATTATTTATAATAAGATAAGAAATGAAAGTACATGATTTTGTTCTATCATACATAGTTTTTGCGGCGCACGCGATGTACGTAATTCACGTCAGCTTTTACAAACTTCGGTTATGTTACTGGAGTTTTAGTACGGATCCCTGATTAAAAAAGAATATAGTTTATACCACCCGGGGATAAATTAGCTTTCCAACGCCATAGCTTCCAAGAATTTGTCAAATCAGTCAATAATATTAGTATACCTGTATAACAACATTAATTTTGTAAATGTAATATATATAATTTTATATGCGCATAATATTTTAAACAATGTAGTGAGTTTGTCTGTTCATTTGCAATCAACAATTCACATTCACGGCTTACCTGGTTAAACTAATATGGACAAAATCCAATTTTCATCCATAGCACTTATTATATATATAAATATAAATAATGTTAAAGCTGTTAATGTTTAACATTATTTATATTTAAAAGTTGCTTGTAAGAAATTGCATTTAGCGATAAGGCCGCCTCTTATACCTACTATTCGATGATTTTGTGATGTTCTTGTATTGTATTTATTGGTGAACAATAAAGAGTACATATTATTATTATTTTGTACCAATGACATTTCACCTGACACTACCTGACATTTCACATTTGACACCTATCAATTAGAATAGAGATTAGAATATCATCGGTTGTCGACAGAGGCGACTGAGATACCATAAGATGATGGTTTAGAAGAGAGCGGGGATGGGCAGCAGTATCCTCACCGCGGCAATGATGGGCAAAGTTCTCTTTCTTGGGAATGCTATTGCCTAAACAGTAGACGTTTAACGGCTAATACGGTCGAATGACATTTCAAATCTAATCAAGCACTTAAACAATTAAACATTTTCGTCTTCAAGCCTTTTTTTATCATCCAAACTATATAATGACGTATTGATATTTCCAATGAATACATTTTAATTAGCGACTGCTTTCTCCGTAATAAATTTTCCCCGTAAAATAATTGCAAAGTAAAACCGGCAATTTGATTCTTGAGTGATCGGTACATTCATTCGCAATTTATTATATATGTACAAATAATTTAATTTTGTTCCAGTGATATCAAGAAAAACATGTGCCCGAAGTGCGAGTGAAAAGCTACACCAGGTAATAAAAGCCAATGGAAGTGGAATAACGTATATTAATTTCGCCAGTCATCACAGAATGATTTCAGAATTACAACATTCGAATCCGTAGAGGCTCTCAATTTTTATGACATCCATTTTTGAAACTAACATATTCCATGTGTAATTTGACTGCCGGATCATTCGATCATCTAATAAATATTGATCACGTGAAAAATAATCCTTATTATAGTGTAGTAAGTCATAAAATACACGAATCGTCCGTCGCTTTGTAACTAACGAAAAGCGTTTGGATCAATACGCGATGCGAAACTTAAATTCGGTCCCACCCTAAGAAGGTTGGCGTGGACGGCGCCGAATTCGTATGTTAATGCCGCTACCCTCCCCCGGCGGCCCCTCGGCACTTCCCCCCTCCCGCGCACCCTCTCGCTCTCTCCGGTCCAACTATTATAAAGGGTAGCACGAAAGTTAGATTAATGATGTTAGGAGCTGACCAGGGTACATCCGGTGGAGATGCTGGATCATGGTTCCATTTGTATGTCGTGGTATCGATGAATGTGTGAGCTCGCAGTAGACTCAAAGGCTAACTACGTATTATATTCTATAATTTGATCTACTACACATTGTTCTTTATTATCAGCACGTCTCCAATATTGGCATGTTAACAAAATAAATTAGATTACAGTACACTACACGCATAGCACCTCTTTAAGAAAATGGCAGCTATAAGTCATAGGTTAATAACAGACTCTATTTCCCTTTTTAATTGGATCTGGTCAATAAACTATTATACAGTCCGCGCAATAATAAATACTATAAGGATATCACTAGCGCGTTGCTAACCTTGTGACTTAAAGATATTGTGTTCCTTTACCCAGTATTTTTACTGCCACTCTCACCCGAAACACATCAATGCAAATGCTGTTTCGCGGTAGAAATAGATAAAAGTTATGTACTAATGAAGACTGTTTGAGGTTTGTCTCATTCATTACTATATCATTAGGCATATATATATATATATATATCGATCTCAAACAGACCGCGTGATGCTAGCCATCACCGCAACCTATAGATTCTAGATTCTCTTATTATCGCCAGGATATCACTAGCGCGTCTCCAATCCTGTGACCAATATTTCTATCCTACTCTATCCTTCAATCTGTTAGCATTGCCTTTTTGTCATAGAAAAATGTACTAATAAGCCGTAGGGTACCAGCAGAGTAGAATAGTAACTCCCTCTGTTGCAGGTGTTATAGGAAGCGGCCGGTATATCAACCAGAACCGACAGATAGCGATGGCACAGGGAGGGAAAGGGCAGCAGCATCACCATTGCGAGACCCCCATGTCGTGCGCGGCAAGTAAGGGTGAAATTCCTCTTACTTTGAGGAGACGACTATTGCAAGAGGTCTACCTAAGATTTCTGCAGGTAATAGAAAATAGCTTCAGCTTATTTTTACGTGGCCTACTACCACAAAGATCGAAATAACAATACAGAGTTCGAATGTGTATCCATGACCATTTATACCCTGGTATAGTTTAATACATATTTTAATTGACTTTGTAGGAATTCGAAATCACTATATGTAATGAACTGAAAAATTTTTAGGATCCAAAGTAACCTTTGCCCTTTTATAGGGTTCAAGCTATCTCCTTATCAAATTCTGTTGAAAACCGTTTACCGGTTTAGTTGTGAAACCGCAACCAACAGGGAAGCTTTCGCAATTAATGTATTAGTACGGACTGTGCGCTCTTACGATTTTTCTGCAATACAAGACGATAATTAATGAATTTCAAAAAATTTCAGGTTCAATAGTTCAATAAAACAGGCGTAACTGAGAAAAATGGAGAGAACAAAAATGCAGAACTATAGCAAACGTTGGATGTGAGTAAATAATCATAATTACTTATCATTAATAGGAGTTACAAACACCCTTTATCACTAAGCTGGCTAACAACAATATGGACCGCGTGATAGTCAGATAACCCACCACTAGCAAAAATACTACTAGAGAAAATATTATGTCAATAATTTCACAGCTTTTCCAAAAGGTAATAACGTACCAATGCGGTATATTTAATCAACAAATTGGAGGCCCGATGACACAGTTGGTAGCAGTCCTATCTTGTGCGCGAAGGGTCGTAGTTGCGTCTGAGTGTTGAATATGTATTTAAGTATTATAGGACATGTTGTGTGTATTTATTATGATTATGTATGTTATAAAAATATTTTAATAATACGAAGCGGTGTTCAGTGGCGCCTGCATCTGTACAGTTCCTATCGAGGCCCGCGGTAAAGTGTGGACGATCTAACTTCGCCTTGCACACACACACCCACACCGCGCACACACACGCCGCACACGTCCCGCACACACAGGCGCCGTCGCCGCGGGCTCTAATTCTAAGCTCGCTGGGGATTAGTTCGACTTTACGATTCAGGCTTGCTTATGAGCAATATGTTAATATACGTATTAATGTTTAATGTATCTTGTGACGTTATCTGGCGAGATATAAGCATGTACATATTATTTTTTTTACTTATATACATGATATTTAGGGATACCAATATGTCATCATCATCATTATAGTCCACTGCTGGATATAGACCTTTAAAAATGGATTTTTACTCATAATTGACGCACTGGGCAAGCGTGTTAGCAATCTCAAAGCGCAGCTTTCACGGCGAGGATGCGGCTGCCCATCTCCACCCCTATGTATTTGAGCTGCACTGTCTCGGACGGATATACCGCCATCTGTCGGTACTGATACCTTAGTCGCCTCTTACAACACCTGGCACAGAGGGAGGTATTATTCTACTCTGCCGGTACCTCACGGCAGTATGTATTCTACAGTTAATATGTGTACTATATACAGGTGGTGCGATGTTTTATGATAGTAAGACCCTAACTGAAATCAATTGTCAATCGATGTCTCCTTCATTTATTTGACATTGACAGTGACAGTGACAGATTTAATTTCAAGTACACACAAAGTGACATACCAGTTATTAATTTACGTATTTAAACTTTGATACAATAATGTCTGTTCATTAGTTTCTCATTCCTTTAGCAATTACAGCAATAGTTTTATGTGAGAACACAGTGAAAGATTCACCAATAATACAAATTTTCGCAATCAAAATTAAACTCTGAAAATGTGTCATTGAGTTCATAATTCGTCATCTTATTTAAATATAAGTCAACAGTCTCAGAATAAGGTAAAATGTAACTTGAGAAGATTATGATTCAGTCTCAACATATTAAAAAATATATTTGAATACTTTAGACTTGTTTTTTATACGAAAAAGGCAAGTTAAGAATACTCTTTTTTTAAATCAAGAACACGACTTTATCAGAGTTCTTATTTTTTTTAAGGAATGCCAAATATCAGTTAGATGTACATGATAAGACATACTTATATATAGAAGACTAATTGACAAGATATCAAGTAACCTGACGAAGGAAATCTTATTAAATTAATTACAATGAAATTTAAACACCTATAATGATGACATCATAGCAGCCTCTCCAAGAAAGGGGCAATTATGGCCATAATTGCAGCCCTGGTTAGGCTTGATAGCAATCTTTTTGCATTTGAGTTTCTCTATATTTCGTGCCGATATACCGCCAACTGTCGGAACACCAGTCGCCTCTTACCACACACGACGTACAAGTGAGATACAATTCAACTCTGTTGATAATATATTATAATATATTAAATATATAATGTATGTTATATAAATATACTAGTATACATAATTAATTATATAAGTACAGCCGAAGACGGTATTCACCGCTAGTATGCATACGAGTAGAATTTCAGATATGTAATGAAATATCAAAACTATCTTCATAAACACAAGCCCGGCCACTATCCACCTCTCGTAAATAAATATGGCAGTAATTGATGTGCCGCGTGTGTGTGTCACACGCTCGCACACATATACACACACACACGTCCTGAAGTGAGTCGCCTTTACCACACACGTGTATTCAAGCAATTCCCTGTAGTATAAGTTGAATTCGCACATCAAGTATAACTTTAACTTTACTGTAAATCCACAGAGAAAAGAAACCGAAATGTTTCTAAAATATCACGTATAAAAATTGCTATTCTAGGAGCGATAAATTAGCTTTAAAAAAATGCAAATAAATTATGCAATAACTTAAACGGATCTGAATATAAATAGTAATATGTTATGTAAAGGCTTCTTTATACATTGATATTTTGACAAATCAAATATATCTATATCTAATATAAAATCTTTTTACCTTAAAATCTCTAGGAACTATATTAAGTTTGGCTTTAAGTATCCGCGAAGGTCGGCGTGATGCGTGTTAAAATGTATTATTTCATTTTTTTGTCTTAAGTATTTATATAGTACAGAAATTAGCACACAATTTTATAGAATGTATCAATAAAAAGAAATCATTTTTTTATTTTGTTAGCTCACTACATTACCAAAAATAAAATACGCACATAAATACTTTACAAGCATCACATCCAATTCAGGGATAAAATAATAATACTGAAAAAAAATCTACTTAACTTGACCCCTCGGTTAAAGATACTGCATAAAAATCTCGTACTATAGAAATGTTAAAAGATCAACGGTCAAGCGTGTCCGGCCAAGGTCGGCGCATGCGTAATGATGGGAACACTCCGGCGATTGTGAACACATGATCTTTGATCTCACCTGACCGGTTCTTGGCCCCAAAGAGATGACCACCCCTTGATCTCTTTAATAAATTCAGTTTTTATTCAAATAAAATGATATAAAGTGGAATTTTAACGGACGCCCTTTGTTGAATTTTTATAATTTGGAATTTCTTGAGTATTCTCACGGTCAAAATGGGATTTGGGAATACTGTCTTGATATGCAAATAATTGAATACTAATTGTGTGAAACGTGAAGATTGATTCTCTTATTCACCATGGGAACTTGGACTTCATCAAAATATTTAATAATATTTAATTTAATGTTATCATGATTGCTATTTTGTGGAATCATTGAGTTGTGCACTTTAGTAACATAGCTGTTTTTGCTTATAGAAAATAATGTCGCAAATAATATTTAGTGATAATTCTACAACTTAACGCGGGTGAAACCGCCGGACGATGCTAGTACTAAATAATGTAGATGTAACTCAGAGTCAGGGCAATAAACATTATAACATTCGCAATACATACTATTTAGATTTCAACACAGGAAATTATGTACGTATTTTTCTTATACTACGTAAGACCGGTCCACCCACGCTCGCGATTGTCGAAACTACACTCACACCCCCATATTTACGCTTTATTTCAGACTCGTCCCGTCCGCCGACATTGCCGGAGCCCCACACTCCGCCACATAGGTACATCCTTCTGTAATTACGTATCACTTTGATGCAAATTTCGTCTAAATTCTAATCCCGCTGCGTCTTGATTTTCACCAAGATATTTTTGCGTCCACAGACACAAAACACGTATTGTTTTTAAGGTACACTTTTGTATGTTGCACGTTTGCCGTTTTTGCACGTAATCCGATTGGGATGGGACAATTTGATCGTTTGATTTAAGTCAATTTGTGCTGACGTTAAAGACATTTGTGGGGTGCCGGATAATTGCATTACGGTTGAGTGGCGATGCTCGCGGATTTGGTCATTAGATAACGCTTACCTATGTATAACGAAATGCATAACATCTGCATAATTTTCCAGTGATTTCTCCTGGCGATATAAATACATGCGCAATAATCGGATTGCCGATTAAAGTAATTTGCTTGATCGGATTGCTAAAAGCGTGTTATACGTAACAATTTAATCATTGGTGATGTGTCAGGGCAAGACCTAAGTCCCCTAAAGTCTACCTAGAACGCAACCGAACTATCTCGTCAGTTATATACAAATAGGAATGAGATGTCTTCTATGTGATGTATTATATTTTTGTATATAGGCGTTACTACCGTGAATGCAGTATTTGTAGTCCATAAAAATAAAAGACCCGTTAAGCCGACGCACATGTTATCACCCAACGCTTGTTATTTCCCTAGACAGTAGTACAAACACATTTATTTAGGAAAAATAAAAGAATGATGATGACAATCCAACTAAAATCCCTCCTCGGCTTTGTTTTCATTGTCACTATTTGTTTCGTCTGAGGTCCCGTAGCCAATAAATAGCTTTATATCCATCTGAAAACGCTCCAATGCACAGGACAGGGATGAGCAGCAGCATGGCCCTTGGCTTGCCCAGCGCGGCAATATTGAGAGAATAGTATAGGTTTTGATGTAAGATTACATTGAGCCGTAGCCGTGAGGTACCGGCAGAGTAGAATAGTACCTCCCGACAGGTGCTAGGAACCAGAACCGACAGATGGCGGTACATCCATTCGTAACAGTGCAGCCCAAATGTACAGGGTGGAGTAGGGCAGCAGCATCCCCGTCAACACGCTTGCCCAGCGCGGCAATTATGGGCAAAATTTCCTTTTCCAATGGAATTCCAACGGCTGGTATGATGATGATAATGATGAAGATTACATTCGTTTCATAAAAGGAACTTTAGAAAGGGAGGGTAGGATAGCATCCATTGTTTCTCACTCATTTCCCGTGCACAATGTTGCCAGTTGTCTTATCCATGTCTGATACGACGTGTCTCAAGTGACAACGAAAAATGTGCATCAAAATTCAGTAGATATGTTAATTGTGGATACATTCAAATTTAAAGTCAGCAAATAGATACCGATAGAAAAAACAAACAAACCGATTTGTTACTTACACATAACCAAACAGACGTCAACTGCGCACACGAGCCTAAACCAACACGATCATCACAAGTGATTGTCTGAAAATAACTCTTTGAAGTATTCACCGACTTATATTAATCTGGCTATTATTAATTATTAAAGTCCAAAAACTAGTTTTTATGTTGACACCTCATTTAGAATTATATTTGCACAAACTTTATATAATAGAGGCTTCGGTTTCTATGTTTATATATTTATTTAAGACTAGGTGACCTTAGGATTTATTTAAGATTATGACTGTGAATATCAAATTTGAATTGTTAAATGTTGTTGTTAAATGTAATTGTTAAATGACTAACAGTTATATTTTGACCTTTGATCTAATTTTCAAATGTCATTTCTAACAATTGTAACAAAATGAGAATTAGCAGAACAGTCCGGCTGGTCACGCGTGCTGCCATTTAAAAGGACATTATAGAGGACTAGATATTCATATCCAAACTAAATAAGATCATCAACAAAAACAATATAATATGTATAATACAACAATTGCTGTGAGGTATAGGCAGAGTACAATAGTACTTCCCCCTGTACCAGGTGTCGTAAGAGGCAACTGAGGTACTCAAGACAATAGATGGTGGTATATTGATCTGAATTACCACCGCGAGAGCTGAGCTTTACGATTACCAACACGCTTGCCCAGCGTGGCAATTATGGGCAGATTCCCTCTTTCCTGAAGAGATCTTAGTCCAACAGTGGACTTCCAATGGCTGGAATCACATACAATAATAGTATACAGTAACTATTCTAAATGACATTTTCATCATCATCATCACTCCAGCCCTTGGAATTTTACTGCTGGACATAGTCCTCATCGTGAAAACAGGAATTTGCCAATAATTGCCGCGCCGGGCAATCACATCTTATTTATTAAACCATAAGAAACCATAGACAAACATCTTTCAAATTATTTAACCACACAGGAAACCACTTAACTAATCAATAATTTGTCCGAATTTGTTCGAACCCGCGACCCTTGGCACACAAGGTAGGAATAGTACTAAATTCGCTATCGAGCCCGTCCAATAATACCTAGCTAAGGTTTGTAAATATGAACATTGCTAGAAGATTATTAATGGTTTCTGTAATGTCCTCTTTAAGATCAAGCCACCCTTGTCCGTTTTTTTCTGTTGCTTGCTTCCTTCCCCTACTCTCTATAACATCCCAATAAAAACATACCGACCTCTACATTTCCTGAAGAGGTAATAATAATTTTGTTTATCCTTTGGTTACGGGCGCGGGTAAAGCGTAAAAGTTGCGGGTTCGATACTATCAATAACATAGAATAATATGTTTTTGGTATTAGTGAAATTAGTATTGATTTCTGAACATATTTTCAGTTTAGTTTTTAGTTTTATTTTACATGAGATAGACCCCTTACAAAGGTCGTTTTCATTGGTACCTATTGTTCGTATTACTGTGTTCCAGTTCGAATGGTAAGAGAGTCAGTGTATTTACTAGGTAATGTGGTATAATATCTTTTATTCAGAAGGTTCGCAACGCGATAGTGATATCCTTGTGATATTACGAGAGTCTATAGCGAGCGCTAGCGAGTGACGCTTACTATCGCGTGGACTGTATGCATGTTTGTCGACCTGGTTTAAAAATAAAATTACCTACACAATTTCTCATGTGACCTGATTTGACTCTGAGATAAGTCGCTTGAAGCACATGGGTTACGGACATCAGGCAAATCACAAATATAATACTTAAATACATATATTCAACATCTAAACACATAACCAACACAAATATCTATAAACATTGGTCCTGCGTTGGCATCAAACCCACGACCTTTGGCAAACAAGATAGGAACACTACTATCTGCGCCGTCGGGTGCGTCAAATAAAATATATTATTAAAATTAAAAAAAACCGAGCAATTCAATGGCAAAAGAGTACACGGTCGCGCAAAAGTGTTTTGATATATAAGTAAAACCAAAGAAGTATTGAAAAAAATTGTAAACGTATTTGATGAAACTAAAATGTCTATTCCAGTATATTAATGTATGTCTTTATTTTTCTAGGTTTGGACATTTTCATCGAGCGTAATGTTTCCATCGAAACCAGTATACAAACATATAGTATAGCAAATAGCACGGTAAGTAAAAAATAATTTGATATGAAAGAACAACGACAAATTTAAAACTATTCAATAAAATATATTTAATAAAAATAACAAACATTAAATAAAATTAGTTTGTTGTGATTTTAAGAGTATAATTTAATGATTTATATACGAAAACAGAATTTTCACATGGAATAACTATCATTTTCATAGTTTCCAGAATTAAGGGTCACAAATCCAGTGTTTCGTTACTTCACTTAACGTTACATAGAAAAGAAGAAGCAACGACGTCATACGTCAGTAAATTAATGCTATAAATTTCAAATTGGCGTGTTAATTTTCTTTTTGCATTATCGTTGGAAAACCTCATACAATATATATGAGGAAACAAGTTTTGACAGATCGTATAAAGTACTTAGCTCAGTTGATTAATCATACATTTGCCGTACTGCCTGATGTAACGAAACCTCAATTCCAAGTTTGACATTTCATTTTAACGTCAAATTTATAATTTAAACTTAAAAGCAACACAACAGACTTTCAAAAATATAAAGTTAAAAATATAAAGTAAAGAACAACTATATCGATTTTTAACAGAACAATTAGAACAGATAATGTATTTAAATTGCGTTAGTGCTGAATCAATATACGATTCGGGAATTCTAGACTAGCCATTCGCATAACTTCTCAAAGGTCTAAATAGTTGCATACACTTATACTTTGTAGGACTTATAAAAGCGATAAAGCTGTTAATCTCTAATAGAAAAACTAAGCGCTACTCAACCAGTACGCAAAATTGATATCTAAAAATTCTGCCATAATAAAACTATTTCCAAGTAAAATCACAATTCATTTCTAATGAATTCATTAAATAATGTTTGCAGGTGCCGAGATACTCCCCACATCACTTCTGCGGCAAGGCTTCGAGAACGTAAGCATCACCCTTGATCGCTTCGGACGCTGCGCTGCTTCTGCTTGCTGCTTCTAATTACGCTTCTGTTCATGCCAACCCTAATACTTTCGTGAAGCCTTTACTCAAATAAAATATTTTCATACTTTTAAAAGTTTGAATAGGCCATAGAAGACAAATTTGCTAACCAATGATAAATTTTAAATTACGTTTCAAACAAAATATCTTAATATTATACGTTACAACGCAAAACTACGCTTCGTACAAGAAAGTTCAATTTAAGCACTTCGTATGATTATGATAGTACAGCAGTATATCAATTAAAACATAATTTAATGTCTAATTACTCACAATTGGATCGTAAAACGATGCTCCAACGTATACAGAGTAGTAAGTTAAACGTCTTTACAATGCTAACCATTCGTATACAAGCCTGTTGGCATAGGATTCATTGCGAGCCGTCGCAAACGTCTCGGCTCGGAGATGTAAGAGCTTCGTTTCACAACTCTAATCCTAACAATACAGCTCGGTCTCAGCTATTACCTTGTTTCCGATATTCAATGTGTAACAACGAATAAGCCAGTGTGTTTCTCTGTTACACCATAGGGTGCAATTTGCTTTTTTGTAATTGTAAACTGAAATGTTATCTTATCACAAGCAATAAGTAACACCATAATAATAACGCATAAATAATAATTATTACAAGAAAAGTATATTTTAAAGACTTTTTAAATTACGTATTTTACTATTCTAACTTTTAAAAGAATATTACACCTTATTTTAATAAGGGATCGGGGATTGACATACAATTGAAGTATTTTCATTTAAAAGTATATTCATTTATATATAGAAATACTTACATCTTAACCTACCTTCTCGACATATCGCACGTGCCTTTTCTAATACAATTTCTTATTTACCACGTAATATTTTTGGTATAATTGTTTACAATTGAAATATATCTATCATTAATATAACGAAATAATAACACTACACAGTTCTAGAATTAATAATAACAATATGTATTTATTTCTCAAAAATACACTTAGGTACATTTTTATTCACGGTATTAACATTATTTTTACGATGCTATATTTTTTGTAATACATTAAATAATTCAACTAAATTACCTTGTTGTTTTATTTCTTTCCAATGTTAATATGTGTGCTTTTTGCGTTGTCCGCTTTGCTTAGCGCTTAACTAGTTTACTGGCACATACATCGTTGAAATCAAACACAATTAATTTAAACGACAAAAAACTATACGACATATGGCTTTATACATTACTGAAACAAAGGTCATATTTTTCAAGAGGCCCTCAAATTCTATCCGTTATGTGGGTACAGAATAGACAAGATAGTGTATTTTTTTAAATTGATTCTGATGTAAGGAATCCTTATTTAATTTAATGTTACATTATTTTTATTTCTAATCCAATATGCAATAACAAACCGTCACTTACAATAGACCGTGTACGCAACTCGTTTTATAAAGGGTATACTGAAATTTCCAAATTACAACGATAAATGTCAACGATTGACAAAAAACAATCATTTCACTTTATAGAGAAAGCAAAAGTAATAGAAGCTTAAATTATAAGCAATTGTATTGGTTATTAATTAAGCCCAATTATATTTACTTACATTTAAATTACGTATTATTATTAATATATTATATAATACAATCTCGCCTATTTCTTAATTTCCTTAGAATAAATTAAATCTGCTTCATATGATATTTCAAAATTATCTCTGTTAAATACACCAAGTGTTATAGCTAACCTGATTTGGAAATTGAATTAATAACCATATCAATTTAACCGATAAATAATCGATTACACAGATTCCTTATTCATTAAACCCGTAATATTGATATGTGTAACAGTGTTAGTAATCTCCCAGAATCCATAGGCGAGTTATTCACGTGTGTTACAATTTAATAACAAAATATATTTTGGGTCAGATATATTGATGTATTACTAATTGAAGTGGGCGAACATTCTGTTCAAAGAAAACAAACCCTAACAAGTGTCTATTCAAGAAACAAAACGTACAAGTTAAATGACGAAAGCGAATTAATCACCAGAAAATACAATGCAAACATGGCATCCAACGAATTTTGGAATCAAAAATCTTTCTATCCCTCCTTTCCGATCCACTGACGAATTTGAAGTAAAGACATAAAGAGTTCTATCAATCGA
The DNA here is from genome assembly GCA_020976665.1 of Heortia vitessoides. Lineage (NCBI taxonomy): Eukaryota > Metazoa > Arthropoda > Insecta > Lepidoptera > Crambidae > Heortia > Heortia vitessoides. Next base: position 11,471,896 of record JACJUM010002496.1, read on the forward strand.
CCAACAGTCGCTCGCCCACTCAGTGCCGCACCAAAGCGCCATCGCACCATTTTTTCCTAACTAAAGTGGCCTCGGAAAAAATCGCGCCGGTAACGGCATCTCTTAGCGCGTGGCAGAATTTTTCACCCGGTCATAACACCCAGCCACGTGCATTTGTTTTGGTTGGGTTTTTTTCTCAAAAAAGATAGCATACATAAACCTCACCTCGGCCGACGTACGTGCGCCCGGCAAAATGGTCGACATTTTTTTCTTCTCTTTTCACCCATCTGTCCGTCCTTTTCGGTCAAAAATGCGATCGTTATTTCTGTTCCGGTACGAATGTGTGCGTCTATCGGCCGACGGTTCGAATACACGCCGCGCATGCGAGGCGCGGTTTTGCAATTTGTCAGCTTGTAATAGGGGTCATTATCGCTTGCATCCGCCATTGTCTTAAGCCGTATGGTCGGCGGAGAAAAAATAGAAATATAGGAGGCACGGCGTATACGATAAAGAGAGCGGGAGTCGTTAACGATTCTGCGCCGGAAAGTTGCGCAGATTGCGTTTTTGGTGCTTTTTTTGGGGGCAGCACCTCACACCAGCGGGTGTTTTTTATGCCTGTCTTTTTCTCGCATACAGTCTCGCTCCTTGGCGGCGTACGCGTGTGTGCGTGCGGGGTGTGCGGACGGGGTGGCGGTGCGTTTGTGTGAGAGGGGGCAAAAACCTAGTACTAGATTTTTGCGTGCAAACTTCCTAGATAGGATGATCGCGGCCGGTACACATAGCACGGTATATAATGAGATGTCATCGTTATATACCAGTAAATAGAGCTGTGGAACAAAGGATAGGCACCTATGTTGATGTTGATTAATCACGGTCTTTCAAAACTACATGCCGGCCTCGCTATTTTGTACGCGGTAGGTTTTTAGCGCTGAATTATAGGTACCTTATTTATTTGGGATAGGCTTAGTGGCGTGCCATGTATTATCAGGCCGGGGATTACCAAGGATTTTGTTTGTTTGCGCTCTCATGATTAAACTGCTATTAAATGAAACATTAAAATACGATTTTTGTTTTTCAATGAGTATTGCATAGACGAGTTTTTTTTTAATTATAAATGAGTAATAGTTATCTTTATTAACTAATTTTTAAGCCATCGGTAAATATTTTCACAATTCGTTTGGTACATATATCTTAAAAATAAGAGATTATTAAAGATAAGATTATCCAAATATTTTTGAATCCGGCTCGAGTACATTGTCAATTCTAATTTTTTCATTACTGCGTACATTTTCACTAACAGATTAGAAATACAAACAGAATCGTATTGGCGCAAAAAATCGCTCGGCGGCCTAATTTATTTTAAAGTAAACTGTACACATAGATACATTTTGCGAATGTTTCTGTATGATCTACGTGTAGCCGAGTCTAGCAAATACATCGAGACACTTTTAAAATATTTTTTTGGATTATAGTTCTTTTTTTGTTAACGTCTATTTTTAATTTATGAATAGAAAAAGTTTGTTTTTATTAAATCAGAGAATGTACAAATATAGGTATCTTTGATCATCAGGTAGTGTTGCTGGTAAGACAAGCGTAAACAGTGCAAATGGAAAAACTAGTTCATAAATATATCAATTCTATCGCCGGGCCCGATAACGCAGTTGGTAGTGATCCTATCTTGTGCGCCAAAGATCGTGGATGTGATCACCAGCCAGTAAAAATATTGACATGATGAACTTTGTATTTGTTCTGTGCCTGGGTGTTAATCGGATCACACAAGTGAATCACTGGGTCAGGTCAATGTATTAGTTAATTTGTGTATTTAAACGAGAAAAAAAAACGTGTTTTCTCAATTATCTAAGGTAAAGAAGCAACATAACACATCAGGGGAATTAAAAAAAAATATTTAAAGAAAAGAAACTTTAGTAATGCGGTGAACGAAAAATGTTTACGCAGCATTTGTTCGTAGCGTCATGTCGTAGCTTGTGTCATCTACAGTGTTGGAGCTAACGCCATCTAGTGAAGATATTGCGAACTGTGTATCTAATACTTTCTATTATACAGCAAATATTATTATAACCAATAAATATTAATTAAAAAACATTATTATTATTTTTAAATACTTTATAATATTAATCGTTACTCTCTTGTAATAAATAGAAGATTAACTACAGCGCCATCTAGCGGTGAGTAGCATAGATATTTTCTTAAATGCTGCCGTTAGAAATGTATGTCTATTATGGACACATTACAATTAGAAAAATATTAGAAATTAGTACTTTTGGTACTTGATTTCATTCATAAATAACAGCCATAAAAACGAACTTGATAAAAAGTACGTTAACTTTGCAGGCACCATCACAATTATAATAAAAACGTACAAAGATTCAACTGTGTGTTTCAAGCTGCGGTTAAAACAGTATGAAAGTAAATAAAATTAATTTTTATTTTGCCAGCAATAAGATAATATCAATACAGGTATTTTCTATTGTATTTATTAGTAATATTACTTATTCATCCCGCTTTCGATGCCGCTGGAATTCACGTCTGAGGATTCCATAATTAGGTACGGCCGAAAAAAAAAATTTGAACACTCAAGTATTAAAAATGCCTGTGTGTAAAATGTATTTACAATATTTTATCCACTCAGGTCACGTCTATAATACGTAAATAAGTTTAGATGCGTATTTAAATCGAGAATAAATAACCCGATATATAAGTACAAGATGTGAAAATACATGTCGTATGTAGTTAAAATGACGAAAATAGTGTGAAATCTTGAAGTTTGATATCAGATATTATAAATAGGGTTGTCTCTTTACAATTATTTCTTATTTTTTATTTACGCTTTTATTCTTGATAACGAAAACTAAAAATTACGATTTTGTGTACTATCACTCATTTGTAATTTAGTGTGCCTTTGTTAATTCGTGGAAAATATTGAGTTTCCAACCAGAGCATGAACTCTTTGCTAATGGCTAGAGGTACACTTATTACAAAGGTCGTCTACATTGGTATTTCACACTGCCTATTTTGCCAGGCGGTACCGGCAGAGTAGAATGTACTCCCCTCTGTACCAGCTGTCACAAGAGGCGACTAAAAGGTACCCAAGTCAGTGTAGTTTAAATGCAGGGTGGGAATGGGCAGCAGCATTCGCTGCGCTGCGCTCTACGATTGTCAACACGCTTGCCCAGCGCGGCAATTATGGGCAAAATTCCCCCTTTCTTGGGAAAGCCTATGTCCAGCAGTGGACTTCCAATGGCCATTGATGACTCACCTATTTCTACCGCCAATTGTATATTTACCGGTTTGGAGGGTGGGAGAGGCAGGGAAATTACTGGGTAAATGTGTCACGGTATCTAGTATAGTAAATGTTGTCCAGACAATTTACTTTAATTCATTGTTTCTACATGTCCAAACCATCTGAACATTCCTTTCTAATCAATATCATGTTTGGTTTATTCATAACATTTAGTTTTTTAATTTTAATGTTTTCCTTTCGTTCATCTTGGCCAGGACTATAGGTACATATTTTAGGGACAATTATGATATTTCTAATAAAAATCAGTTAATTGGGATTTATTGCTTTTTTGTTTGAATAAACTTAAATTCTATGTTAGAGAAGGCCAATTAACTAAAAGAGTTTAAATTTTTCGTGGAGTAAAACGCAGTAGATTTAACATATATAATTTACTGCTATTTTAAAAGATCTTTAATTGGCCTTCTGTTGCTAATTTCATTTTTACTACTATTTTTTTATTACTGCTTTTTTCTTTTTTTTATTAGACCAGGTTGACAAACAAGTATACATTCCGCTTGATAGTAAGCGTCACCGCAGCCTATAGACTGTCGTAATATCACAGGGGTATTAATTATGTCACCTTACCCGGTTATTTAGTAGCTTCTCTCACCCTTCAAACCGAAATACAGCAATGCGAACACTGTTTTTTGCCGGTAGAAATTAGTAAGAGTAAGGTACCAACGCAGATGACCTTTTATATGGGGTCTACATTAGGTAGGTAAGACACAAGAAAATCAACATAGGTCATTTAATTAGACCAACTTTAAACTGGTCGGCGTTCAAAAACAATAATGAAACGCATAATAATTAATAGTCTCATAAGTTAGTAGCAATAAGTACTTAACATGTTACAAGGATACCAGTGTACCAGGAGAACATAGTTTATAAGATTTTTATCAAACTAATGTAAAAGCTTAAAAACTCATTCTTATTCTCCACCCAGATTTGTCACAAATTTAGCGGGATTCAAATTATTATTTTTTCCACAATATTGCAGAATATCTGACATAAGGCGTTGACCCAGAAATCTAGACCATTCTTAGAAGCACTAGAATAGACAATCGATATCACTATATCTAGATCTAGCTCGGTGTCAGTCAATATGCCTCAAGTGACAAGGCTTAGTTCGGAAGTGGAAATTTTCACGAAGAAGTATATTTTAGAAAATTAGGTACGTTTGTAGTTCGCCAAAAACAAATCAGCCCTAATTCTATAATTAAATTGTTAAATAATTTGAGGCCGTAAATATATAAACATAAATAATAATATCATAGCCAAAGTGTAACCATGTAGGTATAAATAATTTGTGTAAATACTAATATTGGTATCCTTTTTATACATTAATTGAAAAAAAAGTATTCATTAGACTTTACTCTATGCCTAGCGCAACTTTTTCGAAATAAATTGTATCTGTCTAGAGCACCACTATCCAAATACTAAATTTTATCGAATTTGGTTCACTGGTTTAACATGTGTAACAAACTGTCAGACGTGCCAAAAATATATAAATTTAGCAGTGACCAATGCTCTTCATTTTATACGAATGAGGAAATAACTTTTACACTACTTAGCCGAACAAACGTAAAGTTAGATGATAGAAAGCAGTCACTTTAGCCTAAAATACTTTATATTTCACTTCGCGCTATAATTACCGGCAGACGTAAAGGGACATTACCCAGTAACTTCCCTGCCTGTCACTCGGTGGTAGAAAATGTTGGATGGCTATTTCTGCTTTAAGTCCTGAGTTAATTCTAGCAGAAAAGCACAACCGCAATTAAGTTCACGCTATGTCATTGTGGAAAGAAAAAGTTAAGAAACAGCCGTCCAATGTCGATCGAAGCCTCCCCAACTGATTTCCAGTTTGACTGGTTGAATACGGCCGGCATCCTGCAGCTCACGTCATCCGTCTAACTTGTGAAAAATAAACTCACTTCTTCTTCTAGTATTGTCTGTGAGCATACGCGGGCTGTAGTATATTGCGAACGTAGTGTAATTTTTTTCTATTTTACGTAGTCAGTGGCGCCGCCAGGTGGAAAGTTGAAATGACCTAAACTAATTTTTGAAATTTAGTTTAGTTGAATTTTGAAGTCGACAACGGTTTTTTCCACAAAATTCCTTTAGATATATAAATACCATAAAATATAAATAATCGTTAGCTATTGCTCATTATAAGTAAAAAAAGTTTTAATGTTATTTGATATTTAAACATAGATAGGTTTCGTTTATCGATGATATTCCACCTTTTTTTTGGTGCAACCTGTGGATTTTTTTAAAATGGAGTTAGCATATATATAATTATTTTTACTCTACTATGCTTTGTAGGTATTCTAATAGTGCCAATGTAATTTTATCAGATAGGTGTGAGATATTTCTATCGTATTTGGAAAAATAAATATTTGTAGGAATGGAATCATTTTTGAAATACGACCACGGGCCAGTCAAGGCATGTTGCGTGGGAAGGACCTGCACAAAGAAGTTCGGCGAACTGATCAAGTGAGGTGCAATTATCAAAGCCTTTTTTGGAAGGCCTTTACAGCGATATTAAGATAAAAAGGGGATGACATCAAATATATTCGTCGGTAGTAATAGTTTGATTAGAATAATAGCTGTCAAACTAATGTGCTTTTAATTTTTTTTTGTCTAAATATTAGGTTGATTCTATTTAGTATGCTTCATATGTGAAACCATTGTAACGCATACAATTAACGATGACAATTACAGTCAATTACTCGTGCAATGCTATTACATTGACATCTGTCATTCCAAACTAGGCATATTTAAAAAATTGTCTAGTTATTACATGACGGTCGAATTTATTGTTTCTGAATCTATTCGGACAATGTTTTTTTTCATTGTTTTTTTTCTGTGAGTGTAAACATTGTTATAATCTGACAAAAATCAAAGTTGTTTTGTTGAAAGTATATGAGCATATATACTTCCATATTATTCTTAAAAAACAGAAATTATATTTATTAAAAAAAGAGATTCCTTCTAGAACTTTAATAACGCTTAACTTAAGCGCAAGCGCAGCGGTAAATATTAACAGTATATCAATATCAAAGAATAGATCAACTACAACATACTTCGCCATACACTTTGTCCAATTCCTATTGAAATCGCCCGATGGCGAAAAAGGTAGTGTCCCTAACTTATGCGCTAAGGGTCTTGGGTTCGATCTCCAGGATAAACATTCAAGTGATGATTATATACTCTTTTTTTATATCACATTTGGAAAACCTCTGTTTCGGATCTCTGGATATCGGAATCTACAGATAACAATTTAATCTAGTTATGTATGAGATGTTGTGTAAACTATATTTTATAGTCATTTGTGTATATCCTTATAATATGTCATCTCGTTATCACTGTTACAATCATCACCATATCAACCATAGGACGTCCACTGCTGGACATAGGCCTTCCTAAGTGATTTCCAATAGGGCCGATTGTAAGCGGATCCATCCTATAGATCTAGGCAGATCGTCTGGCCACCTTGTGGATGGACGTCCTACGCTGCGCTCGCCGGTGCGTGGTCTCCATTCCAGAACCTTACGGCTCCATCGGTTTCTACAGAGGACGTAGCTAATGTTCAATATCTGTAGATACTTTTTGAATTATTCAAATGGGAAATACCATTGAAAATGATTTATATTAATACTTAGTAGGTACCAAGTATTAAAAATTCAGCTTTATCAAATTTTATATGAATACTAAAAGAAAACCAACAATATTGTTTAATAAGATCCCGTGCGAAGCCAGGGCGGGAGGCTAGTTCTATTTAAGTTAAAATGATTCATCATCTTAATCATCATGATCATTACAGCCATTGGAAGTCCACTGCTGGGCATAGACCTTATAAAAGGATGAATTTTACCCATAATTGCCACGCTAGGCAAGCGTGCTGGCAATCGCAGAGCGCAACTTTCACGATAGGGTTCTGCTGCCCATTTGTGCCTCTCCCACTCTGTGCATTTGAGCTACACTGTCTCGGATTTATTTTGCACCATCTGTCGGTACCTCGCATAGGTACTATTCTACTCTGCCTCTCGACATAAAATGGTTTATTGTGATATTTTTTTTTCTAACACTACTTGGTGATAGTGTATGTTGGTATTTTATTTTTGTTTCTTTTATTGTCATTACAGACATGACACAGGTGCTAAATGCGACACGGAATCAGGTAAATATATGGAATGTATATGAACATTATTCATAATTTAATATAAAATAATTTTCTTCTAATATATAAAATACAACGATACATTAATATTTGATATTAAACCATTTCTAGACCATTGCCAATATATAGGTATTCCTTTTTGCCACAACAATCTATTTCAAGAAAGCCTTATTAACGAACGTCAAAGGAATAAAAACTGAATTCTGATCTGTATTTCTCTAGACATAAGACTTAATAATTCTATATATATTATCTAGGTTCTTTTAAGGTACCTGTATAAAAACAATCATGAAATCCAATCGAAGCGCGAAATTAAATCGAGAGTGTATAGCTTGTTACTCTTCTATCGTTGAAACGATTTCGAAATTGTCTTTGCCTCGGTCTCGAGACAATGAAATCGCACTGTGGCGTAATAAAAGCTTTGGTTCAAGCGTGTATGTCGTGATAGTGTAACCAAACAGATATGTCTGTTTTGTTTGCATTCATAGTAAGAATGTTTTATAATTTAATAGCGAGCTGCTATAAGGATAAGAACTGGTTCGTGTAGGTTATCCCTAAGATATATATATATATATATATATATATATATCTCTTAGGAGAGACCTTTTTTGTGCATCTTTTAAAGTATATGTAATACTGTATCTCGTCGGGTGCAGTCAGCGTTTGCAATGAAATCGAAAAAAAAACTGCATAAAAATTCGTTGCGAAGGTTTAAAAAACTTAGTATAGAAAGCGACTTTGTTGCATACAATATTTTCTCTTACAACATCTCATACATTGATCGGATTCCGTAATAAGTCGCTTAAGGCACTTGTATTGTTGATCAGACAACAAAACAATCACAAATATATAAAAAAACTTAAAAACATGTATTTAACACCCAGACATGAAACAAACTTAAATATCAACATATAAATATTTGTCCTGGGTGGGAATCGAACCTACGACCTTTGGCGCAAAAGACAGAATCACTACCATCTGCACTATCGAGGCTGTCCCTATGTAGTGGTTCATCCTTATATCCCGAAACATCTAGTTTATATCTAACAATAATTATGGTGTAAAATATTGCTGTAATAAAACAATTTTAAAACACAGTTTTTTAAAAATAGAGTCGTATAACAAAAGTAAGTTAAAAACTCGTTCAAAAAGTATTTGTATTATAAATAGTTCGCTATTTATAATTCAAATATTTTTTGAGCGAGTTCAACGCGGAAATGTTAGAAAACATTACAAATTCTCGATTAGAAAAGTATTTAAGCTTTGCCTTTAGATTTAAATATGTATAAGAATTATTATTGAGGACTTTCATAATTAACCACAAATTGTTTATCTGAAAATAGAAAGTAATGACATATAGGTTCATTTATATCGCCCCTTCAATTATATACTTTATTTTAAGATTTTATAACATTAAAATACACCAATCGATCTAAACGTCAATCCGCCGTCGAATCACGTGACGCTCTCCAATGCAACGCCTTATCGACTTCCATTCAAAGGTTTTTTTTTTATTTAAAATCATTAACTGTCATTTAATTTCATATATGATTTATTTTACCTCACTAGTAACATTTAGGCCCAGAATCATAAGACACGTTACTTATTTAGATGAATATAAATAAAAGGTACTGAAGAAGCCGGCCCTCCTTTAATACCTTCTCTTTGATATTCAGAAGTAAGAAGTACCAAGAATAAACGAGCGTGTTTGAAAGGACTAATGCGAGTAAGGGAAACGAGAGAGGTATGTCAAGATCGTAGCCAGTGGAGATCCATAGTCTCTGCCTGACCCGAAGGGACACAGGTGTGATGCATGTATGTAAGTAATATATTTCGAATTTTTTTCATGAAATCTGTAAAGAAAATCTGTTTTGAAATATACATATACGTATTACTTGTTCAAACACATAATGCATTTTAATATTAATTTAATCACCCCAAAATAGAGAGTATATAAAAGTGACCTATAGCAAAGTTTGTACGAATAAATAACCCCGTGAACACAATGGAATAGTCTCCCCACACCTATGCATAGAGAGGGTCTAGCCTTGTCTATGAAAGCAACCACGAAAATATGAACTTTATTGCACAGACTTAAAGACCATTATCCAATGGGACACGCACAATACATAATATTTAAATTTCGGTACATGCTTCTATGAAAAATTAGGCACACGAGATGGTTTAGGCTGCGCAATTTGCGACCTTTCCCCCTGGGTGATAGCGATAATTTAGCAATGGAAGAGAATAACCAACGAATTGTACACGTGAAAAATAAATAATGAGGCTTTGTCTATTTTAATGCTGGTTGTTAAGCAAAACGATGTACCTACACCTATTTCAGTGGAATCTATTGATGTCGGAGAAACAAAGAGCGTATGTTTACATCAATAGGTGTCGTACAAAATGCAATCCCGAAGAAATCTAAATGTACCTACATCACACAATAATCAATAGCTCGATCTAGCAATAAGATTTAAACTCAACATAAACCAGCTTCAATGTAACAATTCTTCACAATAACTGACAACAAAGAAACACTTTTCCCCCGTTTATTATTAAAGGGTTGCGCGTAATGGAAATTATAGCGTCCATCCCAGCCCAAACGGTAAAGGGACCGTACAACACCTAATATTAAATATGGGTCTTTGTTTTATAATCTACGCCATTTGGCACACCGGAGCTGGCAATAAAACTCCCTTAGCCATCGCCATTTTTCTCCGTTCAACCCCACACATATTAATAATATATCACCATGTAAGAAATCTCTCCCCAGAGCGGGGAGGGTCAGCTAAACGCGACTCGATCCTACGCGTTGAAACAAAAAAAGAGAACCACAACCCACGCAAAAATATACCCAACACCATTGAGCTAAAGTTGCTTTCTCTTCGTGCGAGTAAGAATACTTAATCACCAGTGTCTCACACATAATACGTACGTATAATGCTCAGTACTTAGGCCTTTTTTTGCGAAAAAGCCGTTTGTGACGCCTCGCGAATCCAAGATGGCGGCGTTTCGCCGCGCGCTTTTTTGTGTAATTACAAGCTTTTCAGTTTTTTCGAATTGCTTTGGATGCGGGCTGTGTTAGCGTACGTGTTGTTATAGCTATACGTGGGTAGTTATTGTTCTATTTTTTATTCCGAAGCTTTAATGTTGTGTATATAAACAAGTCTTATATATTATTCCCTAGAGAAATTGATGTTGTTTCCAGTTCTAATCGAACTTTCTTCGTTTCTATGTATTGCTTTTATTTAAGAGTTAAGTTTCAGTACGCTTAAGTTATAACGGGGTATAGGATGTCTAGACTTATTCCTGCCTGTAGGGGGAGCCTTCGCGACAAGGATGCAGTTGATCAACCGCGCTCTATTTGAGTTACGATGTTCTGAATACCGCCATTTGTCAGTAAGTACTGGTACCTTTGTTGTCTCAAACAACACCTGGTACAGATTAAAGGATGTTCAGCTGGTTCCCCTTCATGGAATTATTATTTATTATTAGTCTCGTAACAACAATACAGATGAGATATTGCGTCGTTTTACAAAACAAACTTGAAGCAGCTGAGTCGAATCAGGAGTTAATATTTACTTATTGATTACTATCGATCTACAAGTATTGACCGATTGGTAATCGATATTCTAGTCAATAATGACTCGGTTTGTTTGAATGGTTCATGGTCAATGTGGGAACAGGAAACGGGAGTAACCAGATAACATATCGATTTTAAATGCATAGTTTTCAATGAATGTAGCAGTGGTCACGGAATTACACAGATGTCGCCACAATCGCGGATGACAAGGTTCATATCCGGCTTGACTTACGTACCTCAAGTTTACTGAATCTTACGTACTGATATTCAGTGTCTTGAGGTTAGTTGTTGCTTTCATTTAGTTTTTGCAAGTACAGGATTAAGTAGGTATGTTGTGCGTTCAATTTATTATTATTTACATTAAACTTAACATTGAGATGATTACATACATTTCCTATATTAGGTACGTTTTTTTTAAATTGTAGGTACTGCGCAAAGCGTACGATTGTTTTTTATTATGTTCTCATAAATTTACGGCTAACTTTTTCTAATTCCGTACTATTTTATGGAGAGTTTGGATATAGTGACAAAAGTCGATTACAAGTATGAAGGCACAAAATGGAACTTGCTAAACGTCATCGGAGATTAAACTCGCAGCGGCCCATCAAAACACACGTCCCAGATTACAGCACGAGCGATCTCACAATCTCCTTTTTCGAGTCGCGCGGCGTCCCTCTTCTCATTTTTCACACAGTATCGTAAAATCGATACTACGTCGTGTCGCGTCAATCGTCTGCATCGGCAGCAGTATCGGCGAGTATCAGCGCAGTAAATATTGGTGGGTTGTCTTTTTGGCGGGCCGCGTCCCTGGCCGAGTTAGGGGTTATTGTTCGATTTTTGAAATGCGCGCCATTTCTTCTTTTTAATTTGCGGCACGGCCTTGGAGTATTTGGGATGAATGAAGGTTCTATTTCAAGTGAGATTTTCGTTGTGAATTTTTCAATTGATGTTTGCGAAAAATGAAGTTAAAAGAGGCCGGATGGGTTTTATAAGTGAAACAGACATTGAACTTGTTCTAACTGTGTTTAGGACGGAAAACGGGGTCACTGATGGTACACAAATATTTGTGGCATATTATGGCTTTTCAGTTTCGTACTCTCGCGGATATAGACTCGTAGAAATAAACATAATATTGTCTTATATTTGTTGGTGTTCAGACAACTGCTTTCAACTCTGATTAGTGATGTTAACAACGCTAATTCGTGATATTTTGACTTCTGTCGCCCTTATGTATAATCCAATATGAATATGTATTTCTTGATGATCTATAATGTGCAAAAATCAACTTATTACATTTTTATTGTATATTTACGTAAATTAAATATTTGTGTCTCTGAGTTTGATCATATATCATGATCAAAAATGTTTATCACGAAATGACATACTGATATGAATATGCCTCATTTTTAAGTAACTAATATTAAAAATAGCAATTTGTGGGAAACTAATTTTTGAAGATATTTTGTATAACTGCCTATGTTCTAGCCATGTTTCATCGGGAATTAAAATTTTATTTAAGAATTTGTGTAATAATTTTTAGTAAAGCAAGGTGCTTAAAGGCAATTTACAGCAAACTTGGGAATTACTAAATAATGTTGTAATACTTAGATAATTTATTGATATACTAGGTATTTTCGCAAGTTAAATTAACTACGGGCATTATTCCGTACTTTATCTAATTTATTTATTTATTTAGGTCAACAAACATCTGTTACCAATATTACATATAAAAGAGGCTCTATAAAACTATATAAACCCAATGCATGCTAATTACAACAAACATTTAAAGGTTAGCCCCGCATGCAAAGAGAGAGAAATAAAATAACAAATAAATTAGTATACCTTGCACATACGAGTAGTTCAAATGGTCTAAAGTTGCTCATCAAATTTGATCTGTGGACAATTTAGTATATTTGTATAAATGTTGGCATATATGTCATGGTTTAAGTCAACCAAATCAGTGCAAAAGTTTAGGGCTTTCGAAAGTCTAGAAACAGGAGAATTCGAACCAAAAACTGTGCTTTCCAAAGGAAGACACAGGAGTGATGCAACTAAGCGAAATTTTTATAGTCGCACGAAATCGAAAATAACCAAATAACAAGATCAAGATTTTACGGGAATCGAAGGTAAGTCACCAGAGACTCACCATCACCCCACCACTGCGCCAATTTTCAAATACACACCGTATCAAAATATACACAAACCGTGCTCGTTTATACGCCACAATAAATTAAATATCACCTCGCAGGCGCAGACATAGCCGGGTAAGTAAAAAATATACGACAAATGTTTCGATGTTGAGGCTTGAGCACACAACAACAATTGTCTATGCTTGATTGTTGTCATTTTGCGTAGGATTTGCGCGTCAACCATATGCCCTGCGTCGTCTGGCGCAGCCGGGGCAAACAAACAATTTTTTACTCTGTGGCTTTGCTTCCGATTGGCATAGACAATAGAGTTTATTGTCGCATTTTTGTGATATGTCTCTGTAATAAATTCCTTTTAGTATCTTGTTGAACGGTTTTTATTCTTGTTTATTAAGTCTGATATAACATTAGTATTTGGGGAATTAAATGAAGATATTTATATTTGCCATCGAATCATGAATGAGGAGATTCGTAACAGAAATAAAATTACTGACATAGCCCGGCGGATCAGTAAGTTAAAGTGGCTGGAGGCAGGGCACTTAGTACCCAGAGTCGATGGCGGATGGAATCGCAAGGTTCTGGGAGTCCACGTACCGGCAAGAGCAGCATGGGGCGTCCACCTGCGATGGACAGACGATCTGACTAAAACCGCAGGAACGGTGGACACAGGTCGAATACAACCGGTCATATTGGAGATTACTTGGGGAGGCCTATGTCCAGCAGTGGACGTCTTATGGCTGTTATGATAATGATGATGATCATGATATTTGCTTCACTTAACACTGATTTCATTGAGTTGTCTCACATCTCCTAACCTCTTGCAAATAAAACATAACTCCTAAATAAACCAAAGTCACATCATGACCTTCATAATCCTTTTTAACTTAACTTCTTCAAGTTTTATTTTTTATTATATAGGCTACTATGGATCTTGGAAATATTCTCACGGGATGTGGAACAAGGTGAAGGCCGATAGGGCGGAATCGTTGTATTTTTATTTTTATATATCTGTTTCTAGAAAGGATCCGGATTTATAAGAATCGCTGTTATATATTCAAGTTCAACTTACTAAGTCCACAAACTAGCATAGATTTCGCGTGATAGGAAGTGTCACTGCAGTCTGCACTTGCGCATTGGCAACCTTGTGACTAGAACTTGTTATGTCACATCACCTAGTAATTTCACTGCCTCTGTCACTCTTCAAACCGGACAATGCAATTCAAATACTGTTATTTGGCGGTAGAAATAGGTGAGAGTGAGGTACCGATGCAGGCGATCTTTGTATTTGTTGAAACTCTTAGCTCCATAAGGTAATCAGGGTCATCGGTCATTTAAGTAACATTGTAATAAGCAAATCTATATTTATAGAAAATATTTTATTTGTTTGATATTTTTGACTTTGACTATAATTTAATATAATATGATAACATCTAGACCGAACAAAATACTTTTCAGTATAGATATCAATTTCAAAACCTTACCGCTTCAACCGACATTTTAAACATCCGATAATAAGTTTTATTTAAAGAAAACAGGTTTTAGTGCAATGCGCGTTCTATGTAACGGAGGGTAAATAGGGCTCCGCAGCAGTCGATCTGCAGAAACGAGCTCGCAACGAGGGTTGAACCCTTTCGGATATATACCTCGAGAGGGCCGCGCCTTGCTGATTGCTCGGGGCGCGTTCCTAATGTTTGTCGTGTAATTAAATTATAATAAATGGTTATGCCGTGTGGGTTTGGGTATATTTTGGTGCTTTGGATGAAATTTTAATTGTGTTTTTTAAAAATTACCAAATTGGGTACTGTACTTCAGGTGCGTTTGGTAAGTCATTATTTTGAATGAATGTCCTTAAAATGGTGTATACACGTCAGAGTTCGTGTGGTCCCGGCAGAGTAGATTAGTACTTCCCCTGGACCAATTGTCGTAAGAGGCGACTGAGGTACCAGAACTGACAGATGGCGGAATATTTTTCAGCGGCTTTCTTGGTGAAGCCTGTGTCCAGCAGTGGAATTCCAATGGCTGGTATGATGATGATGATGAAATAAATCTGTGTTATTTCAATACCGTATAAGCAGCAGTTGCAAGTAAAGATTAAAATCTAAATACAAAAAGACATTTTCGACCTTATCCATTACTGTTGCAACTGCGGTATTATAGTATCACGAACAACATGTTAAAGTCATATTCTGAATGACGTTGAGGTTATTAGAATCTTTTACTTAAAAGTGACAATTACCTACGTCACTTTATTTACTTGAGGTAGCCCGCTTAAAAGGTTGTCTGTATTAGTACCTCGCATTCCTGTGTTCCAGTTCGAAGGATGAGAGAGGCAGTGAAATTACTGGGCAATGTGACAAACCATCTTCAAGTCACAAGGTCAGCAACACGTCGATAGGCTGCGTGATGCTTACCATTAAGCGGAATGTATGCTTGTTTGTTGTTCTAATAAAAAGTTCAGACGAGTTCACGGAAGACTAGTAGAATTGTAAAGATATATACCTATAATTATATCAGCTATTGGAAGTCCACTGCTGGACATAGGCCTCTCCAAAAAAGGAGGTTTTTTTTACATTTGAGCTGCACTGTATATATATATATGTATATATATATATATATACATATACATATACATATATGTCTATACCGATAGTATACCAAGTTAACAAACAAACATGCTGTCCACGTAATAGTAAGCGTCACTGCAGCCTGTAGTCGCTCGTATAATATTACAGACACTTGATACGTTTTACGCGTTGCTTAATGATATCATATCACATATCAACATATCACTAGTAATTTCATTGCCTCTTAAATTTAAACCGGAACAAAGCAATGCACACTGCTATTACTAGCTGTAGAAGATAGATGAGAGTGAGTACAACCAATACAGACGACTTTTGCGTGAGGTCTAAAAAAGCGTATTAGTCTCTTACTTAGTGCTAGTATATACTTTAGTAGTAGTATACTTTAGTATATTAGTAATTCCTCTGTGGTCTAATATCCGAGGCACAAATGCTTTTAGCTCCTACTTATTTCGGAGTCAGATCAAGGTATGAGATGTCCTGGGAATTTATTTATTTATTTAGTAGTAAACTCGGTACAAGTTACGTTTACTCCTGACTTCAGTACGCCTCGAGAGATCACGACTACCGGTTGCATGTGGCCTGCATCCAGCGTATAACAAAAAAAAAGACTATCTATATGTACGTTGAACTAGCAAAGAAATAATGCACGCGTATTAAAAAAAATTTTTTTTAATGTAATAGGCCGAACTAAATTTCTTTTTAAACTACAAACCGCGTATTTGATTGGGCACGCAAAAAATCCCCTCAACGTTTCGATATTTGATATTTCACTGTAATAGTTAAAAATTCTTCGTGCGTGCGGTACAATTTGTAGAAAAATGAGATACGCCCGCTTTAATTAATGGAACACGACTCCTATATGGTGTTTGTGTTCGCCATATAAAAAATTATTTTTATTATTCGCCGGTAAGATAATTTAATATTTAATATATGAAAAGTGAATTGGGAAAAAATTACATGGAACTGTACCACATACACACATTTATATTTCAACTAGTTATTGCTAGTGACGTCGCCACCTGGGAATTTTTCTATATGAGTTTAGGAATTCATGTAGCATGTCATCATTTCATAGCATGTGTGTGTTTGTTCTGTGTCTGGGTGTTAAATATGTGTATTTAAGTATTATATTTGTGATTCCTCCGTTGTCTGATGTCCGCAACACAAGTGCTTTAAGTGACTTATAATGGAATCAGGTCAATGTATGTGATATTGTGGGAGTTTAATACTTAGTTTAAGAAAAGATGACGTATGAATCAAACATAATCTATCAGTTCACGGTGAACCAAAAACATAACGAACTCATAAAAGTAATGAGAAATTGCACACGGAATCTGGAAAGGAGCAAACTAGGGTAAATTGAAAGTGCTTTTTTTATATCGAGAGTAAAGAGCAAAGGATAATTACTCTGTCAGACGCAGGCAAAGAAACGACCGCTTTATTAAAACTTTTGTGTAGTTACCTATTAATTAGCACAGAGCCATACTTTGGCTGTTTCCTTTGAATTACTTAATTATAATAACAGACATATATCTTGATAGCTTTCTATTGACAGAAAAATCTTTATATCATTAAGAGGCGCTTCACGAAGTCCCCATTCCCCTGAGCAAAATAAAAAATAAAAGTATCCTAAGCTTTTCGTTTAAACATCAGCTATCTGCCAGTAAAACAATTGCAAAATTGGTCCAGGCGTTACGTAGGTAGCCAACAGAACTGACAGACACCAATTTGAAAAAGCTTTTGTTATTTGTAGCTTACGTACTTTCAAATACCTACTTTAAATAGATAGAAATAAAATCTCTTTTAAAGATATTGCGCTATCGGATGAATGTGAAATTTGACACTATTTCCGGTAGCGTGAAGACAAAGTTTATAAAGCTATTTTTATATGATAAGAGTCCGTGTACTACCGGTTCAGTAGAATTGTACTTCCCCGTGTACCAGGTATCGTAAAAGGCGACTAAGGTACCAGAACCGACAGATCACACACCGACATCAGAAACAATGCCCAGTGAAGCAATTTATAAATAGGCAAAATTCCCCCTTCCTTGGCGTAGACTTTCAATGGCTAGTATAATGAAGATGATTCACTAGAAAAACATTAAATTAATTAAAATAAACATTGCACACATCACTGTTTGAATGACACACAACAAACTTAATTGAAGCACGAGTGAACAAGAATTATCTGTATTCTTTAGTGGTTATATTCTTTTTGATCTAACACAGAATATAAAGACATAGTTATTTAACCTAAGAACATTGATTCAATTTGTTGGAGAGACTGGTGTTTTCACAGGTCTGTGTTACAGATTTTACCAGCCTCCTCTCCTCTGAATTAAACGAAATTAGATAACAGTAATACTTAATTTCGCTGACTCCTTTGATGTATTCAGTGCTTAAATGTATTAATAGTGACTGCATTCATATATTATTTGTGCGTGTGTTAAGCTAGGAAATAACAATAACGAGAAATGAAATAAGTAGAACTAAAACATTTAATGAATTATGGCATAGAAATTTCGACGATCACTAATAAATTCAGAACCCAATTTTTATTTTTATTTTTCATGAACACAAGTTGATTTGTCAACTCGTCCAAATAAACATGTTACGTTTATTTACTTTAAAGCAAGCTCACATGTACCATTTAAATTCCGTAAAATAGTTACCATTTTCAAATATAGGTAGGTAGGTCCTTTCCCTTTTTTATGGATGTATTTACCAACATTTCGCTACCGGTTTTTCTTACCGTGAAAAGATTTTACATACATACATACGCAGCTACCGAATATTATTTTTTATGTAAAACATTGCGATTTACATTTTTACTCTGTTAATACTAAGTCCAGCGAATTATGAAACACTTTTAAACGACCATAAAATCTGCGGACTCTAATTACTATGATGAGCAACTAGGGATGTAGCGATACCGGTATCGGCTGATATATCAGGTTGGCCAATACATTTGAATCGGTAAATTCCTTTTTTAAATGTACGAATATTATTGGCTGCTGTGAGACGATGCTCGGAACATGAACACTACACACACAGTTCATTGACCTCGTGAATTGATTTGACACATTTTTGTGTTTCTAAAATATAAAAACCGTGGCTTTAATGCTTAAAGTTTACTTTGTTATTGGCACAATTAATAATTAATTACGAATGGTTTTCTGTTTAAGAACATTAATAAATAAATCCCACAAAATCTCATACATTGGCCTGATCCCATGATAAGTCATATAAAGCACTCGTGTTACGGACATTACACAACAAAGGAATCACAAATATATCTACTAATTAAATACATACCGACAATGATACTTCAATATCGCATATGTAGCACTGTTGGATAAGGTACAAAATACACTTTTTTTAGTTTAATTTTGAACTTTATTTACAACTGCTACTTACGCGGTATTGAATTATCTATGACGATACATAACTAGTTAACACCCAGACGCAGAACAGAATATTTGTCCTGGGTGGGGATCGAACCTACGACTTTTGGCGCACAAGGCAGGATCAGTAACATTTACCGGTTTATACCATTCAACATTTCATTACCTGTTGAAATTTAAATTAATTGATATTTTTATAATTACTTCGAAATCAGTTACTATGTCATTCCATATTAAATGTGTAAATGAGAAATTTAACAAAAAGATAAGGATTAGCTGTGTCCAATACCAAACTTAAGGTAAATGACTGGATTTAATTATTATTATACAAATATCATAATAATAAAAAAAATCCGAATTATTTATCTTTCTATACATTGTCGGATAACAATAACAACTAAATAATCTATCAGCTCTTCATTTAATTGGTATTCAATATTTGGATTTTGATAATGTAACAGTTTAAAGCTATTTTACGTGCTTATATAATATATATGTTCATTGATTCTATTTGTGCCGTGAGGTATTGACAGAATAATACCTTCCACTGCATCAGGTGTCGTAAGACTTAGGTACCAGAACCGACAGATGGCGGTGTGTCCATCCGAAACAGTGCAACTCAAATGCACAGTGCGGGAATAGGCAACGGCACTCTTGTCGTGATAGCTGTGCTCTGCGATTACCAACATGCTTGCCCAGCGCGGCAGTTAAAGGCTAAAAGACTCCTTTCTTGGAGAGGCTTATGTCTAGTTGTGGACTTCCATTGACTGTTATGACGATGATGATGATTCTATTTAATGTGGTATTTATTTATATATATGTTCACATTTAAACGTTTCATTTGAATACCATAGTTTTCAACGTGAAAATTGTATAAAACTGTTGGCAAACCAAATAAAATTATTACCAAAATGTACTTTCTAGCCGAACCATCGAAAAAGGCAATTAACAAATGATTTGAATTTAAATTCGTGGAATTATTTGACATAAAATATTTAAACATTAGCGCTACCAATTTCCTACCTTTCGTTCTAAAACATTTTATTTATTCAAATGAGACTACACTAACAGTTAATTTACCGATATTACTTAGAACAGTTTACGCATCAATAAAATAGGTAGAAACTTATTAAAGAATATAATAGCGAAAGACGTGTTTGAAAGTTTTTAGCGCGGGCTGTCATTTTTGACACCTATCAAATACAGCCGTGCAGTCGCGGAAATGTCTTATGCGCCTTTCTTTTTATAAATGTCAGTTTTCATATCTTTTAATCAGGCTAATTAATCCTATTCGCACTTATCATTATCATCATCATCATTATCATAATATCAGACGTAGAATGTGTATTACTGCTGCTGCCCTACTCAGGCTTTTTTAAAAGATTCCCGATACAAACGATTGTATGCCGCCTACATCCATCGTGATCACATGGTTTTAGTAAGATCAATAGAATAATTAATAATTTAATACTATCGATTTACGTATGCGGGCGGATAAAGGCCATAAGGTGCCGGCAGAGTAGAATTGTACCTCCCCCTATACCAGGTGTTGTTAGAGACTACTAAGGTACCAGATCCGACAGATGGCGTTTTATCCTTCCAAGACAGGGTAGCTCAAATGCACATGGTGGAGATAGGCAGCAGCATTCCTTCCGCTTCAGCAAGCCAAACGCTTTGCGTTTGCCAACACTCTTGACCAGCGCGGCAATCATGGGCAAAATTCCCCCTTTCTTAGGGTATGGGGTATACCCGTGTCAAATCACAGCTTCCTAGACCAATATTCCAATATTTTTGAGCAACCCTCCTAGGCGGATAAACATTACTACTTTTTGTAATAAGTAATACCATTTTAACGCAAAAATTACGACTAAAATATTCCGATTACGAATTCTGTAAGCAGTATCGTATTTTCCAACCACTAACCAAAACTGGTGGCCAACCATATAGGAAAAGAAGCAAAATAAACTCAATTACATTATAATATAACAAAGTTGCTGTCTGTCTTCTAATTGTCCCTATATATGCTAAAATCTTTAAAACAACGTAACAGATTACGGAACGGACCATAAAAAGGTCTACAAACCATAAAAGAAACCGATAGAATAGAATAGTACCTCCTAATTCACCAGGTGTCGTAAGAGGCGACTAAGGTGCCAGAACCGACAGATGGCGGTATATCCATCCAAAACAGTGCAGCTCAAATGCACAGGGCGGGGATAGTCAGCAGCATCCCCGATGCAATAGCTGCGTTCTACGATTGCCAACACGCTTGCCCAGCGCGGCAATTATGGGCAAAAAACCTTACTTGGAGGGGCTTTTGTCCAACAGTGGACTTTGAATGACTGGTATGATAATTCCATCTCTTAGGGTAAACATAGGTACAATAACCTTATTTTATTCTTATTGCACCCATGCGAATCTGGGGCGGGTTACTTAGTTGTTTGCAGTACGAGTATGTACGTAGGTATGGCCCGTATATTTTGACCATTCAAATTCCAACAGGCTAGTTCTTGTACTAATAAAAAATAAACCGAATCAACAACCAAAAAGGTTGAATAACAACGCGCGTGTGTATATGAAAAACCGTCCGCACACCACTAATCTAAATGCAAATGGGCGGCGCATTACCGCCTAAATTGGACCTTATCGATTCACGCTCCACGCATTTGTGCGAATTGTGCCGAAAAATAGTAATCCTTTTTGTGTTTCCGAATAACATGCGAATTTGCATTTTTGAACTATGCGCAATTAACTAGAAGCGCGTGACAAGTAACGTGATATCATTGGGAAATTGTGTTTCTATGACTTCATTCTGCAGCATCCATTAGGCTATTTGTTGTTCTTTAATCATAAATCTGAAAATGCGAGAAATACGTGGGTGAAGAAGTACATGCCCGATGGCGCATGGTAGTGATCCTATCTTATGTGTCAAGGGTCGTGAGTTTGATCCCCACCCAAGACAATTATTTATATGATGATATTTGTATTTGTTCTGTATCTGGGTGTTAAAAATATTTTGTATTTAAGTATTATATTTGTAATTCCTGTATTGCCTACCAGGAAGTAAGGTCAATGTATGAGATGTATGAATTTACCTTTTTTAATAATACGGCAACCTCATTGTATACGAAGGTACAGAAACCGTTAGATGGCGGTATATCCATCCGAAACAGCGCAGCGCAGCAGTCTCTCTCTCTCTCTCTCTCTCTCTCTCTTTCTCGTCTCGTACTCGTCGCGAGGTTGCGGAAAGTCAAATTAGAAACTTCTAAGCTTATCAGTATTTCTCTACTCTATTTGTAACTCACACATATAAATCCGCATCTTTTAAAGGAATCCGCATCAAAATCCGTTGCGGAGTTAGTAGCGGAAAACGACTTTGTTACGGTAGAATACAAATTCAACATACCCTGTATGTTGAATTTGTATTCTACCGTCATAAGGTCTTTTCTACTAGTCTATCATCATCATCATACCAGCCATTAAAAGACATGGAAAGGGGATATGTTACCCATAATTGCCGCGCTGGACAAGCGTGTTGGCAATCGCAGAGCGCAGCTTTGGCGATTGGGAAGCTGCTGCCCATCCCCGCCCTGTACATTTGAGCTGACTTTTTGCATGGATATATCGCCATCTGTCGGTTCTAGTACCTTCGTCGCCTCTTACGACAACTGATACAGGGGGAGGTACTATTCTACTCTGCCGGTACCTCACGGCTACTAGTCTATGTTCAAATTAATTTATCTTTATTGTCTATGCTCTCACTAACAAACACATACTGGTACGGTCTAGTTTTTCTTGTATTAAGTTAGTTATATGAGCATAAGTGCAAAAACGCGCCTCGCATAATTATAATAAAATAATTGATTAAATTTCCATAGCGCTTTGGTAAGTAATATTATATACATTTGTCTTATCATAAACATCAAAACATCATAGCTGCTTGGTTGCAAAATATGCTTGTATATTTGTATTAAAAAATACTAACAAACAATTTTATCGGTAGTGTCATCAAAGACATGCTTTACTAAATGTTGCATGAGTTAGACCTCATACAATAAGTCATCTGCATTGGTACCTCACTCTCACCTATTTCTACATAGCAGTGTTAGGCATTGCTGTGTTCTTGTCTTTCGCCCTTCAAGGCGAGAGAGAAGTGAAATTACTGCGTAATGTGCTATATCTCCAAGTCACAAGGTTGGCAACGCTATAGTGATATCCTTTTGATATTACGAGCGTCTATACGCTGCGGTAACGCTTACCTAAAAAGCGATCTGTATGCTTGTTTGTCAACTTAATGGTCTCATAAAAAAAATGTACTAGAACTATAAGCTATTTTACATCGAAAATTAGGCCATGTATTTTATTCACTACAATTTCAAGTTACAGAGAGCAAACTTAAGGAATATTTTGTTGTTTAAAATACATTACACCTTTAATTGAAAAATATATAATTAAATAATAGCCTACAAAAACATTGAAAGTCCCGAGAACGGTGACCAAAACTCATTTGAACAAATACACGATCAACGCAGTCGTATTATTGAAAATGCTCTTGGTTGTCATGGAAGATGAACGCTGCTTCTAAGTCAGCAATGACACGAGCACAATCGACCTCAACACCCAACAATTGCATATTGTTATGATCTAATTGAATACCCTTTTTAATCCACTCAAAGCGCCAACCGTGCAAGCGAGCACCCGAGCGGCAGCAAAAAGGAACAGGTTTTTTTTCCAAAGAGCAAATATTTAAAAGGGGTATCAGCAACTTTGCAGAGGTAAACGGAACGCATACATCGGCCTGCAGATTGCAAAAACAGGTTTAGAAAAAGACATTACATTGTCCATTGAGTAATTTAATTTTATTCGATTCGAACTCGTTGGGGGCCGCGCTCTCGATTTTGCATTGACTTTTGTGTCTGCAAAAACGGCAGCTGCATCAAACCGGAATTCGGAGCGACATTTAATAAGTTCACCCGTGTTTGTATACTTGAATACATGTCAGTCTGTAAGGTGAAAACAACTAGCATACTGTGAGATACGCGAGCTTCTTTTATCTTCAAAGACAAGGAAAGAAACGCGGGAAACGAATGGAAGCATAAAGACTTTAAAAACAACATTTTACTTTGCATTTTCTGCTAAGATAACGCTCCATCGAGCGAAATATGAAAGGAGTTATCAAAACGATCTCTCGTGCACTAAATCACTGTATATAGGGGGGAGTGGAGTCCTATTTACTCGCAAACGGACAAAATAAATGTTTTTATTACATAATACGAATTTTCTCTAAGGCTCATTTTCGCAGTGCCCGCTCGAAAAAGTTCTCTTCTGCTTTTATAATACGGTTTAATTTCGGCATTTTGTTTTAGGGATGGAAGTTGGGCGCGGGTAAAGTGAAAGCTCCTTTATTTGTTGCTCGTTAAGGCGTGTTATTGTTTGCGTGTTTGTTGGCAGATGGTGTTTTGTAGGTATGTAAAAAGGGCCGGTGCAAAATTTTAAGTAGAGGGATTTGGAAGCGTCCCTCGCGCCAGTGGCTTTCGCTGCTTCTACAATTTCGGCTGCTATAGGTTTGGGTATAGCGACCTAGGTCGTATGCTAGTAAAGACAAAGGATACCTACATTTTTGTATGAGAAAGAAAATTTCACTGCGCGCAGAAATTAGATTTTCTCATTGTGCATTTGTGGAGTACGCTGCGGAAAATTGCGTTGTTTTCAAACGTTCGCTGGTAAAAATGTTATGAATGTTTTAGTTCGTCACACTATTATGTTTTATAATTAAGATAAACAGTTCTTGCTTGTGCCAATTT
>JACJUM010002496.1:11497281-11540433 GCA_020976665.1 Heortia vitessoides
GCAATTCATTTTATGAGTGATAGAAATATAGTGTCAGTATTTTTCCCTAGTCTGCGTCCCTTGAGATAATAATTGTTGAATCGCGATAGAGTGATATGCTAATCTGGTTATATATATAAATATTAAAAAAAACTTAGTAAAACAGAAACTCTATTCGTTTGAGATGGTCAGCTACCCTCTCTTGTGGTCACAATAGAATATCTCTCATGGCTTTAAAACGCGGTTTATCTTATTTTTATTATAGTTTTATTACGAGTAGTTACATGTTAATACTAGATTAATATTTTAAATTACTTAAAATAGAGTACAATTTGGCAAATCCTTTTAATTAAACATAGAGCCTTTGCAAAGTTCAGGGTATTATTATATTAAGTAATTTGTTCAGGGTAGCCTTCAAATCATCTTCCAATGAGCCGCAGGAGGTCATATACCTCCCTAATTGATTTCCAATTGTATAAAACATATTTTTACTCGATTAGTTATGGCTCGATATAAATACAACCATATTAATTATTCGATAATACTTTTTACAAAGGTCATCAGCATTGGTACCTCACTCTCACCTTTTCTACCGCCAAATAGCAGTGTTCGCATTGCTGTGGTATTGCATTTGCGGTAATGTAACATGATATCTTTGATTCACAAGGCTGGTAACGCGCTAATGATTTCCTTAATATTATGAGAATCTACAGACTGCGGTGACGCATAGCCATGCGGACTGTATGCTCGTTTGTCGACTTGGTCTAATAAAAAAAGAAAATAAGTTATGATTTGACATTCAGTTTAATGCCGAATTTAGGTATATAAATATACTTGTGTCTGTTTGTAATTCCAAATTAAACACAGTCCACTGATTGTAAAAATTATATATATATATATATATATAATTTTTAATTTATGTCTAATCTCTGAAACGGCTAGACCGATTTTCATGGGGCTTCCACTGGCTGATGTTATAATGGATAACTGAAGCTATTTTTATTTTTTATCATGGGAATGAGAACTACCCGGAGCGCTGTTGCGTCCCCATGATTAACTATGTTGTGAGATGAAATTATTAATTTGTCCATAAAGTCTATATATGTCTAAAAGGAGAACCTAACAAAATTATTGACATTTCGATCTCCGACAACTACTGTAATCTGGGAAAAAGTCATGCCAAATATTTACAGAAAAATTGGAAATGTTTTCAGGACAAAAAGTAGCTATGTGTTATTCCAGACTATCAATAATCTCCTTGCTAAATATCATACAGATCGGTTAAGCCGTATCGGCGCGAAAGGGTAGCATACATACAAGCTTCCGTACAAAGTTTCGTGTTTGTAAAATTAATAGAATATATCAATATACCTACATATTTTTATATCGGTAGTGGTCCTACCTTGTGCATCAAGAGTCACGGGTTCAACTAGCCCTGAACAAATATTTATGTGACGGATATTTGTGATTGTTGTATCTGGGTGTTAAATATATGGTTTTAACGACTAGACAAGTCTGAATAATTTCATTAAACATAAATCACTAACAAGCGTTATAGATTTTCACTTACTAATACATTAAATTTTAACACACAGTAATTAGATAATGATTGATGTACGATCTATATCTATCTTTATATACTAGCGAATAGAAGGGTTGGTATAGGACGACCGATGCGAAAATGTCTTAACCAGGTAGAAGGGGTATTAAAGAAGGACCAGGTCAGAAGTACCAAGAATAAACGATGTATGAATAGACTAATTTGAGTAGGTGAAGCCAGAGGTTTGCCAAGATCGTAGTAAGTGGAAAACATACCTCGATGGGAAACAGGCGTTATATATGTATGTATGTATGTATATAGTAGTAGATACCACCAATGCATATCAAATAGCTGTTGGTCGGTTATTCTACAGCTATTAAAACATGCGTATACATAGCTACGTATTGCAAGCGAGCGGTAGACATGCTAAAAAAGGTAACCAGAAGTGATTTACTTGATTATGCCAATAAAAGGAATCTCTAATACCATAACGATTCAGACACAAGTTGTTTAAAATAATCGCAGGCAGTAAAATTAATGCAAGTGTGTACATAATTGCCAACGGGGTCATTTTCTCTAATACCAGCCTTAAGCTCGCGTTGGGCTGTAATTGGAGTCCTCATAAAGGGGTAAAAGGGGCCGGAAAAGGGGATGAAAAAGGGGGGGGGGCGGGTGGGCAAATGTTATGGAAATGACGCACCGCTATTTCCCCGTTTTTGTATTTGATTATATCCTTTCAAGACAATATTTCGCAGGGCCCGGATATTAATGAAGGCAATTTATGTGACACGGCTTGGGAGGTTTTATTTAAATAACTTTTTTTTGGGGCAGGGGCTTCAGAGCCTTTTGTAATGTGCGTTGTTCGGGTACGTTTTGTTCATGAGGGTTTACGGGGAGAGTTATGTTTGAGGTTACGGCTTTAATGAAAATGTATGTAAATGCGAAATTTTAGCGGTGCTCTTGCAAATACTTAAAGTTATTATTACCTTCGCTACGTTGGTTCAACTTAATGGTAAAGTTATTACAATAGATTTTTAGTCTTGTTGGCGTAGTGAAGATCGTCGAAGTCGTAGCTCGATTATCGGGAAAAGTAAATAGCGCGTGACTACATTTTGTTGCCACATGTCATCGCTGGTAACACATATTGGTTGAAGACAGTTTACTGTAGTGTGTCTTACTCAAAGACATTTTATTCAGGTATTGTCAAGTCGGCAGTAAATAGAAGATAGAGGCCTAGGATATAGGGCCCAAAACAGTACCCCGTGAAACTCCAGCTTTAATCGAACATAGGTCGGATAGTGCTTCCGCATTTTGTTCTATGAAATGGCGCTATTAGAGTAATAATTTAAGGTAGATATAAGATTTTTGTATACAAAGATAAGGCTTAAGCAAAAATCATTTGTCACGGTGTTTGACAATCCAAAATCTAAACTGTTGATTTGATTTTTATATATTTTTACTTTTACTGTCCAGTTTGATCCTTAAGAGATAGGATAGTTTATATCTCAATTTATTGTCGCAAAATATTATTCTACATAAACATAGGTGTATACTTAAAACAGGACAACATTTATTGGGTCAGCAAGTATTACTTAGTACATCCATCCGTTCACTATTCATAACAAAAAAATACCTTTCAATGGCTTTGGACCGCTATATATTTCGTTTTTACATTTTATGACGATGTTTTAGTTACATTACGGTAATCGTTTTTACGTGAAAACATGTACAAAAAGTATATACTATATATCAATTAAAAGCCGATAATATCTGGTCTTATTTTGTTATGTATCATCATCATCATACCAGCCACTGAAAGTCCACTGCAGGACATAGGTTTCTTCAATAAAGAAAGATTTCTACCTGATTCTGGTACCTTAGTCGCCTCTTTCGACAGACACCTGGTACAGGGGAGGTACTATTCTACTCCGCCGGCACCTCATGTTATGTAAACAAGACATCTTTAGTTTGATATCTGTTTGATATTCAGCGCACAGTTTGTATTGTATTCGGAAACCAATAAATTTGTTTGTTACCAAGCGAAATAAGTATTCTTCATCAGCTGTTGATTTTGTCTTCTTTTCTTAAATTTTTTGTCGGTGTATTGTTAAATATACAAGAAACATACCTTTTTTATAACCAATGTCAAACGAAGTACAAAAACCCATGCAGAAACCTGCAGCGTTAAAAAATCCAAAATTAACGTACACGTGAAAGTTTGTTTAACTACCAAACTCAACCACTAGTACTAGCCCCGCAAAGCATTGAGTGCACAGGCGGACAAACAAACCGAAACAGAATCTTATAAAAACAAGTTGGCCCCATACAAGCGCTCGTGTTTACTCAACTCGTAATTAATTTTCTCATTTCCTGTTTACCCCGTGGGATAGGATAGGTTCCGGTTTTGGGTAAATATTTTTATCGGTATCGTCTATTAGTGGATCAATGGATTGTCTTATTCATCTAATAAAATAATTACAATTTAATCTATTTTAATAAGTGAGTGAGTCATGTTGATCTAAACACAATTTCAACGAGTTCTCTTCCCTGTCAATCAAAATACGGAAACTAGATGGGCCCGATGACGCAGATGGTAATGTTCCTATCTTGTGCGTCAACGATGAGATCTCGTGTTACTATCACTATAAAAATCCATCTATATCGTCAAATGAGCCGTTGGACTCCCACTGCTGGGCACATACCTTCCAAACAAAATGGGCAGGTTGCCATTAATTGCCACCAGCGTGGTAGCAATCGAAGATTGTAATTTAGCGACGAGAATGCTGCTTCTCATCCCCACCTCTTACGTTTGACGTACACTGTTGTAGATGGATATGTCCTCCTAT
The DNA here is from genome assembly GCA_020976665.1 of Heortia vitessoides. Lineage (NCBI taxonomy): Eukaryota > Metazoa > Arthropoda > Insecta > Lepidoptera > Crambidae > Heortia > Heortia vitessoides. The sequence goes on from JACJUM010002496.1 coordinate 11,501,647, forward strand.
GTCGGCTCCTGATATATTTCATAAAATTGTGTATTTTGTTCCCAAGTGGCTGCTATTAAATATTTTAATGATTAACTCAACTCTACTGCACATACAAATAAAAAAATAAATGGCAAATTTAATCTTGGCAGTCTATGCCAATGTAAGTGCTTTAGACCTTTACATGAGGTAAACCTCTTACAAAGGTAGCCTGTATTAGTACCTCAGTCTTACCTATTTCTACTGCTAAATTGCTGTGGTGCTCAAAATTACTGAGTAATTTGACATAATATCTTAAAGTCACAAGATTGGAAACGCGCTAGATATATCTTTGTAATATTTCGAGCGTCTATAGTCTGCAGTGACGTTTACTATCACGCGGACTGTGTCCTTGTTTGTCGACCTGGTCTAAAAAGAAGCCGCTGTAAATGCAGTAACGAGTACGAAGATAATACCATTTTATAATACCTTTAGTTTATAGAAGTGTTTAATAGGTTGTGTTAAAATAACACGTTTTTGAGGGAGTAACTGTTCAGCAATTTCATTCGCGATAAATAAGGCATTTTTAATAAAAAAAATGTAAATTATTCGTTATAAATGAAACAAAAAAAAATTATTGTTACGTATGAAGGTAGATTTAGCAGAAAACAATTGTTTCTTTTGTAATCACTCATCCTTACAATTGAATTTAGACTAAGTTAGACGAATAATTAATTGCAAGTATATTGATAACATGAAGATCACATAAAAATTAAATATTAATAAACCTGAAAGCAGATAATGGTTGGCAAAAAACATTTTAGTAAATAGACGATGGAACATTCAGAATGAGACATAGTTTCTTTTAATATACCGGCAGAGAATCGAAACCGGGGCTCATTGTTTTCGGCAGCCCTACACCAACATGTAAAAAAAACTAAACCCTGTGCCTAGTTCACCGGAATAACCGACAAAAAAACGGTCGACTAATTTGCGATTCTGGCGGTATCGGCCAATGAATAATTCTGTCGGCGATCGTCCGCGGACGTTCCGTATTCGGGGGGAAAGTCGTGTAACGATTTGGGTACTGACCCGCCGGGGAATTGGCGGTATGAACTGTAAAGCCACACTTTGCGGGCCTCTTAGCTCCGAATGTTATATTGTAGCTTTTGAAAATAGAACGTTCAGATCTGGTGAGACTTAAAAAGGCTAAGTAGAACTAAAATTGCTGATGATGTCGGTTATTAAACAAAAGGATCATCTTTTTTTACAACTTTTTTTTTATCAGTTCAGGTCGACTACCTATCATGCAGTCCGCGTGATAATGATAGTCTCTACAGTCTTTAGACGCTCGTAATATCATAAGGATATTGATACCGCGTTGCTAACCTTGTGTTTTGAAGATATTATGTCACATTTCCCTGTAATTTCCATGCCTTTCAAATTGTAACACAAAAATTCGATCACTGCTATTTGGTAGAAGCAATAGGTGAGAGTGAGCTGCCAATGCAGACGACCTTTATATAAATCTACAGCAATAAAATTTTTATCATCATCATTATCAGCCATTAGAAGTCCACTGCCATTTCAAAATAAGGGGTAATATTGCCCATAATTGCCGCGCTGGGCAAGCGTGTTGGCAATCGCAAAGTGCAATTTTTGCGATGAGGATGCTGCGGCCCTTTCCCGCCCTGTGCATTTTTGCTACACTAATTCGGATGGATATATCGCAATCTCTCGGTTCTGGTATCTTAGCCGCCTTTTACGATACCGGATACAGATGGATGTACTATTGTACTCTGCCGGTACCTCACAGCAAAAAATTTAATATTTGGTGTTAATGTCAATATTAATATTTACGATATGTTTACTGTGGGGAGCCAGAATAGAATAACACTCCCAGAACCAGGTATTGTAAAAGACGACTGTGGCACCGGAAACGACAGATGGCGGTATAACCATCCCAAACTGCGTACCTTCAACAAGCCTGAGACCTGGCTTGGTTTTCGGTCGGTCCAACAATTCTACTTCCGTCCGAATGTTGGAAAGTGTTGACTGACTCCAACTTGTTCTGTTCTGCTTGATATCAACTAGTTTATGTCACATATCAATGTCACCATCTGAGTGTAGTTTTCGAATACAAATTCAAACGTTCAAAGTTTCAAATATTTTTTGAATGTTAGAGATTGAATACAACTTTCCAAATGCCATCACTACTTTTGCTCCCATCATAGTGACACGCCATTTTTGGCTCCGAAACATGTCTACAAGTCACGGAACACGCCACAAACAGCCACTAACTAACCGGCATCAGCTCCAAAGCGAATGTCTGAAACGTAAAACGCAAATGGTTTAATTTGGCATTCGTATCGTCCATAAAGTTCAATGAGATAGGCTTTTTCCGGGCGGTGTGACGCCGCGCGACATATAACTGCATAACATTAATTCCAAATGACCGACGCATCACAAAATCCAGCCTTATTTAGGTGCCACCTCCGCTAATCACGTCAACTTTAAACAAAAAGCCGGTCCAATTTACATAACGACTTTATATTACCCGGGTCGTACGCCGCATTTTAATATGTACGTGTAAATAGCACATAATTACTTATTTACTTTGGTTTGAGGCAGATGGCGTTACTTAGAAGCGAGGCACGTACCGTCGGGCACTCTGAATTTATCTTTGCCCGGCTTAATGAATACGAAATGTTTTCATACGGTTATTTTTTGTGGGCGGCAAAGAAGCTGTTTTAGGAGGTAGGCATTGCTCGAGTCATGTGAAACCAACTAATTCTAATTAGTATTTATGAAGCTAACTGTAAATGTGATTTAATAGAAGAGAACGGAATGTATAATTGTGTATATGAATGGAATGTATCTATGTATAAAAATATATATAAATGTACATATATAGATACGTTCCGTACAATAGAGCGTAAGTTTTCATTGATTTACTGAAGTAATTTTAAAGTACCTATAAACGTGCTTATGCTTTATTTATTGTTGAGTCCTAGGTATATTGCATTCATTCGAGTCCCAAATGCTTTGAGTTACTTTTAAATGTTTAAAGTTGTGAGTTCGATCCCTACCCATTACAAAATAATATTTGTGTTTGTTCTGATTCTGGGTGTTCAATTTATTTATTTAAGTATTATAAACCAAATTATTAGTAATATATTATAATTCCTCTGTTGTCTGTAATCACTCGTGTCTGTACTGTAATATTAATGTATGAGAGTATCAAGTTAATAATAATAATAATTCCCACAACATCTCATACATTGACCTGACTCCGAGGTAAGTCGCTTAAAGCACTTGTGTTACGAATGCCAGACAACAGAGGAATCACAAATATACTACTTAAATACATATATTTTACACCCATACACAGAGCAAACACAAATATCATCATATAAATATTTGCTCTGGGTGGGAATCGAACCCACGACCCCTGGTGCACAAGACAGGATCACTACCATCTGCGCCATCGGGCCCGTCTAATGTATGAGATATTGTATGAATGTATTATTACGATGTGTTGTGCGAAAACTGAACTATAGCCTTTTCTTTTTTTGAACCAGGTCGACAAACAAGTATACGGTCCGCGTGATAGTAAGCGTTACTGCAGCCTATAGACACTCGTAATATCACAAGGATATCACTAACGCGTTGCCAACCTTGTGACTTGAGAATATTATGCTACATTGAACCGGGACACATGGAAATGGACAATGTGAAAACTGCACCTATAGAGGCGACCTTTGTCCTCCTTCAACCTCTACTAGCATTGGCACACATGTTAGACAATTATGGAGTTCCAGCAATTTCTGATACATATGTATGGCAATTGTATGTATTCTATACACCTACATACATAAATGCACACGTACACCACGATGGAACAGACAGCGCTAGGGGTAAATCCCCACGATTTACGTCACGTCGTTAGTCATTACGCATTCCGGTAAGGCTTTGAAGGTAAAATTACTGGCTCTTAGCCCTTGAGGGAGGCACGCGAAGGGTTGGATAATAAATGAGCGCGGCCGCGGCCCCGGGGACCGACCCGCTACTTTTTGTGACAAATTGCCGAAAAAGTGCGTGGCTAAAGGGCTCCAGCGTTTTAAGGTTATATACCAGTATTTACGGTTACATATACGGGTAAGATTAAATTAAATAACATAACTCACTCACTCACTCACTCAGATATTTGAATTGAGGAATATAAAAATAATTGTCTCAGACGGGCCCTATGCCGCAGATGGTAGTGATCCTATCTTATGTGCCAAGGGTCGTGGATTCGATCACCATCCAGGACAAATATTTTTATGAAAATATTTTTATGAAAATATTTGAATTAGTCTTGTGTTAATAGAATCATCATCATTATCATCATACCAGCCATTGAAAGTCTACTGCTGGACATAGGCCTCCCCAAGTCAGGTGTCGTAAGAGGCGCCTAAGGTACCAGAACCAACCGATGGCGGTATACCTCAAACAGTGCACCTCAATTGCACAGGGCGGGGATGGGCAGCAGCATTCCCGCCTTGAAAGCTGTGCTCTGCAATTGCCAACACGCTCTTTGACAGGCCTGAGCAGCAAAAGAATTTCAATTGCTGGTATGATGAATTTATTATCGTAATATAAGTATTTATTCTTGCATTCATTATAATTTTCATCGTTTAAAATATCATATCTAGAGCAAATGTAAAGTAAAACGTTGACTTATAAAGTGTAAGAATGAATTTTTAAAAAATTAGAAGACTATTTATTTCTAGGTATTGTATAGGGTATTTAATATGATAACATTTTATATTTATTAACTTGTGATTTTTTTTGCTATATATAACACAGCATGTAAAAAAGAAGTATTTATTATTAAGTAAATCTTTTACATAAAAACTTAAAAGATACTTGTGTAGGGAATGACTCACTCTTCCTACGTAAACATAAATATATATATTATATCATAATGGGTTCATCCAACAACATCCACAAGATCATTAATTATCACGTCCGCTATCCAATTTTTACTATAGAAATTCTCTTTTCGAGTTCCCGCGTGCCTTCAAAACCATCCGGTACCTCTTCTTCAGTCTATGTTCAGGAAAACTGTACTGGGCGCCAACTCTTGTGTATGACCGGGATCAGCAAACTGTTAAATGATATTTGCCAAAATTTTGACGTCGATATTTGCTCTATGTCGTTGAGTGTATTACGCTACACTGTGCGTCCAAAAATTAGATAGTTTAATTTACTTGATTTTTGAGCGCTAACTCTTTTGCTTCCATTTTATTTTAATTGTGAATTTTAATTAAATATTGTTTCTTGTTCTGTGCATCTATAAATATCGTTATTGTACTTAATATTTAGTTTAGACTTAATATTTAGTTTTAAACAACTATGTTTTGATATGTATTAATCGTGGGTGATTCATTTTAATGAAATAAATAAATTACAAGATGAATTATCGTTAATGTACCAAATCTAATCTTATATTAGAAAAAAAGAAAGGTAATTTTCGGTTGATATGATAACTCAAAACTCCAATAATACCTACATTTCAACAATTCTTTTACCATTATAAAGCTTCTACACTAAGTAACATACACAACAATTTACCAATACAAAAAAGGTCTGTATTTTTGTACGTTTGTAACGAAATACTTTAAAACCTAATGGACCAATTTTAAAAACTGTTTTATTTATAGCAAGTATCAGCAAGTAACATAGGCTGCGAAATAATTGTACGAAAACGGGAACTACACACGAAACTGTTTAGAGTTGCATCGTATAAAAAGTATAATACATAAAAGACAATCGACCTGATAAAATGTCTGAGCTTCCGCTTGCAGCGCGTTGGGGATGCGTGCCTATTACGCATTGCCGTGTAAAAGCAGTGTGCCCGCTCAGCAAACATTCCTGCTGTGCTGTAGTACTTACTGCCTGCAGCACACTTAAAGCGTTATTGCATACGAAGAGCTATAATTTGTTAGAATATACCTAAAATAGAAAATACTCTGAGTAAAGTATTTTCTATTAACCCCAGCAGTGTCCGTGCCTTTGTCCGCGTGGAATAGTGACTCTGGGTAGCCTTCTTCGATAAATAGACCATCCAACACTAAAAGGATTATTGAAATCGGACCAGCGGTTCCTGAGAATTGCACGCTCAAAAAAGAAACATATTAAGTATAGATTTACAATATTACGAAATTTGGTTTGAAAAAAATTCTAAGCCCGTTGGCCTGAAAGACGTTGTTCTAGCTTATCTATGTATGTGCATAGCGTCAATGATAGTGCAATACCGCGTAAGTAGCGGTTGCAAATAAAGTTGAAAATTCAATTAGAAGAGATGGGAAATGGACCTTATGAACTTAGGATACATACGCGGTATTGAAGTATCATTGACAATATGTGTATAAATTAGTACATAATGGTATTAATAATTAAGAAACACATTATAATTCCGACCGATACATCCGTTCTAAACGATAAACGATATAAATATTGGCAGCACGCATTCTGTAAATCGCGCCAACTGTCATACGACTGACTGATGTCAAACGCCATAAGGTCAAATTAATAGTGTTTATGTTGTCGAAAGCAGTAAGGCTAATGTGGACGTTAAGTTTTTTATTATTTAGTACATTTTTCTGACGAACATAGTAAAAATAATAATAAATGAAACCAGTCAAGCCATTCGCGTCTGTTGGCAACAGACCACGAAATATAGGGGTTAATTTTTATAGTTATAGATATCATTATCATCATCACATCAGCCCTAAGGCAACCACTATTGGACTGTGGAGTTCCTTCTCTCAATTTTTTCCAACTGGATTTATCAGAGGGTTTCATAATTGCCACTCTGGGCACGCCTAGCGGCAATCGGGATTTGCAGAGCGTAGCTTCGCGACGAGAATGCCCATCCGCCCATCCACTCCTTGCTATATTTGAACTGCGCTGTTTGGATATACCGCTATCTTTTGGTACCAATAGCCGAGTCACGAATTCAATTAAAAATATACAGTTACCTTATCTAAATTCCAATCATCCCTCTAAGCAAACGCTGGCTGTATACCCCGTTAATTAATTACGGAAGTCCCTAAAAACCTACAGTACTAAGGGTAGCGAAGCAACCCTTCGTCTACGCGTTAATCAATCATTTGAATGTCTCCAAAGGTGCTTCCCATATTTGCGAGGGGACAGTTTTCTATCCACCTACGAAGGGGACAGTTTTCTACCTATCTACAAAGGGGTAAAATTACACCCCATCCTATATATTTAATTAAAAGTATAAACATGTATAGAATATAATGAATGAAAGGGAGGTTTCTGGCGACTGAGTATAATATAGTAGGTACTAAAAATATGAGCCTCTTGCCCCATAAGGTTCTTTATTGTCGCTTAGATTTGGAGATTTCTTAGGAATGTAGTCTGATGTTTAATAATTATATAAATTATATATAATTTTTTATTCCTGAGAATTACATATATGATATATATATATATATGTAATTCTAAAGAATAAAAATTTAAAATGGAAAGAAAATTACAATTCTAACAAATCCGCCTAGAGATATTGCCGGTGTGAAGGATGAAATAGGCAGTGAAATTACTGGGTAATGTAACATAATATCTTCAAGTCACAAGGTTGGCAACGTGCTAGTAATATCCTTGTGTTATTTCAAGCGCCATAGGCTGCGGTGAAAAATTAAAGAACACGCGTTCTAACAAATATTCCAGACGTGGTGGAACCTTGATAATCTGAATAGAGTATAAAAAATAATGACCATTAACCACGTTAATGAGAAAATAAAAAAAATATATCCAAGTGTCTTGTTATGCTACGTTATGCACATTAAAACGGGTATAAGAATTTAAATTTACCGGTTGGTTATTTTTTGAATAAATTAAAAATCGGTTAAACCGAATAAAACAAAAGTCATGCTAGCCTTACTATGGTTAATTACTTTAAACGTCAATGTGTATGATTTTTTTTTCTAATTAAGTCACAATCAAAAAGTTTTACATAGCGTTTTATTTTCCATTTCATGACATATATTTTTCTCTAATTTAGAGCAAAATTTAATATACAGTGTACTTATTGAATTCTTGTTTATTACTCACGAATACACTCACTCACGCCGAACTTGTATTTTCAACATTATTATTTTTAAGCTATATTAAAATGTCATTATTATTAAAATGTTGGCATGTCCTTTAAGGCCAAGCTCTACAGATGCCATTAACCTTTACCCAATAAATAATTTTCGTAATTATAATTCATTTTTAAAAATTCATCCGTTCTATATGTTCAAATCAATAAAACGTATCGTTCTCATTTTAAGTTGCTCCTTAAATACTATTAAGTTCCAACTGGCAAATAATAAAAAAATCACACAAAACACCACAAGCAATCAAATTTAGTTAAACATTTAAATTACACTAGAATCTTTTGCAAAAAATTTCACCGAACAGCTACCAGCTAAGCTCTCACAAAGAGGTTTTTCATTATCAACCAAAACACATCCATCACAAAGCTTCCCTGTTTCTAATCTTTCTATGTACATAGTCCCCTATATGTTTTTTTTATACATAAAGACCGTGAAGGTCCGTAAATGGAATATTCATAAAAACAGGTCGTTTACGGCCTTGTAAAGGGCTACATAAAAATTTACAGGCAAAAAAGCGTTCGCCCTTTAGATGTACTCTTGGGATGGGCCGAAGTTCGTAATTGAATTTTGGCCTCGAGCCGCAAAGGGCCGGCCTGCTTAATTTGCCGCACTCAAAAAAGGGTTTATTGTGTGGTTCAAATATCGAACTGAAGAGAACAAAAGACGTTGACAATCTGAAACAAATATGTATATCAACAAAACATGTTTGGAGATTGGAGACAATTATCAGTGTCTTTTATATAAAACTAGTAGATAACCTATCTATATACCATATATATTTATCCATTTACATAACCTATATATAGCAGAACCTTATATCTTATTGTACGAAGCGTCTTTTAAAACCATACTGTACGAAAGAAAAATACAAAATTTGCAGAATATTAACTATATTTTACCGTAATAAAACTTAATTTTTAAAGGCTTCGAAACGCGGTTTATTTGAATTTTTATATTTTTAGTTCAACGTTTTGATTACCATGCAGCAACTGAAACGTTTTAAAGCCGTTAAAAAGTAGTTTTGTTATAAGTAGTGAATGCGTAAATATAAGAAAATATTATACATTTTACGTATTTTTGTAGTGTATACAGAAGCCAAGTCGGGCCGTCTACCTAGTGTTTTACAACGGGATCTTATTCCGTCATAGTTTATTTTTAAATTTAGCTTTTCAATGTCTAAAATTCGCCACAGCCTGTCACTCGAGTACGTAACGAAGGCACGATATATATTGTTGTAATCAAAAAGAAATATTCCATTTTTTATCTGCGTAAGGGTTGTTTGGGGGGTCTCCTCTACCGCCTACGTGCTAAAATTTAATTCGGGCTTTCCGGATTATATAAAAGGTACGTGTTAGACCCTTCTACCTTTGTTAAAATTAAAATTATTTTTTTCAATGTTTACCGTATGTGTCACGGGTCGGACGCGGCTTGTGCTGTTGTTTCGCCAAAAAATGTGTATGCATTGGTTTGTAATAACTAACTGTTTACTTACTTAATTACGAAGCCGGCCATTTTAGATGTACGGTGGTCACATATTAACCTACCCAAATCGGACAAATTTTCACAGTCAATTTTGAACTCAATGTCTCGCTGTTATAGATTAATGTCGATAGGGAATTATTAATATATTTGGGTAGGTCTATCTGTTGCTGTGTGTATAACATAAATATATTTATTTATGTTGACTAAAATGTTAGTACCGATTTGTCTTACTCTTAGTAGATTACAGTATGTATTATAAAATCGCTTAGTCTCCTTCAAGATTGGCGTTGACATTATTGCAGCTTAAACTTTTCTATTTCCAGCTTATCTAAAATCCTTAGTCTTAACAAACTAGACACAGGCCTTAGAAAGCAGAAATTTCGAGGATCTCCGAGGACCCTCAAAGACGTAAGTCGTGTGTATTATTTGATAACCTTTTAGCATACAAAAGTCGATAAATCTTCATTACATTAATTATCTTTAATAACAAATGTTATTCACATTCCACAAAGCGGGAATAGGCAGCAGCTTTCCCGTGTTTAAAATTATCGGCGAAATTCCAAATTTCCTGCGAAAGCCTCTGTCCAGCTGAGGCCGGTCTTCGACTGCGACGATGATAATGAAGAAAAATAGAATGAATTGATAGAATATTCTGCTGTACTTATTTCATTAAAAAATTTTGATAGTTTATAAATGGCTAATTCTCCATTCTTTCCATTAAGGGAAAGATTGAATTTTTTTAGTTTAGTCATTATTCCGTTACCGATATGCATTTGTTTTTTTTCCGTTAGACGAAGCCGATAAACAAGCTTACAATCCACGTGATAGTTAAAAATATCACAAGGATATCACCAGCGCGTTGCCAACCTTATGACTCTCCTTCAAACCGGAACACAGCTATTCGAATATTGCTATTGAGCGGTAGAAATTGGTGAGAGTGAACTACTACATTGCAGACGATCGTTTGTATGAGGTGTACATCGAGAAATAAATATAAGATTAGATAGCAATTATGTTCGATATCTTAAAAAAATGATCGTTAACATCGAGTGGGCAAACAAATGGAGTTAATTGATACAACTCATCAGTCGCCGCCTTGTGTACACACGCCCTCGTCCAGCCCATAAGGAAATTATCGCTCGTGTGTTCAGGCTTTACGTCGCTCTAGCGACGTATAAGTCATATCACCTTTTATTACATTGCTTGTTGGACCTAACAATTTTATTCTACTAAACTAAATTGTTCCCTATTTGAAGATATTTCTATATAAGTGCTATGAAAACTTACCCTTGCTTGAGGAGGCTTATATCATTATTGGAAATATCAGCCATTGGAACTGTTGGACATAGGTCTCCCCAAGAAAGCCTCTCTCAACCTTCAAACAGTATCACAGCAATGAAAATAATGCTATTTGGCAGTAAATAATATGTATGTGGTCTACCTTATAAAGTATATACGATCACACAATAATATTATATTAATAGTCATAAATTGTACCAGATGTCGAAAGTGGCGAGTAAGGTACTAGAACCGACAGATGGCGGCATATACATGTAAAAAAGTCAGCTCAAATGTACAGGGATGGGCAGCAGTTTCCCCGTCGCGAAAGTTGCGCTCTGCGATTGCCAACACGCTTGCCCAGCGCGGCAATTATGGGCAACACACCCCCTTTCTTGGGGAGGCCAACAAATGTCCAACAATGGACTTTTAATGGCTGGTATGATGAATAGTTGTAATAAAGCTACTCTTTAACGGTTTTAAAACCAAGAAACCATTATTAAGGCATCCGAAAAATTTAACAAAAAACCACTAAATTCACATGCTCGAACATAAAATATAAATTTCAAACTGCAAAAAGTTCACAACCATTCGGATTTCGGGTCGTACACTTTTTGCAAGGGCATTTAAGAACCAACGCCGCCATTGTTCCTCATAGAAGGGTGCGCTTGCACAGAGCTCGCTGCAAATTATAGCTGTGAACAGTACGACGGCTATGCAATATAGTTACAAGTATATATTTAATATAATGCAAAGGGTTCAGTGATTTCGCGGCTCGATCGTGTCCCATTGTAATTAATGGTCGCAAAGGGGTCCCGTTTGCAGCACCGTCGTTGCAAATTGGAGCTGCCGGTGCGGTGAACTAACTGGTTTTGGAACATTTTAGATACGATCAAAGTCTCTCGTATTATCCAAACTATTCAAATAGGTACCTTAATGTATGGCAAGTGTAATAAAACCGGCGGTTTGTTATTGATCGAAGTTTTCTATTGCAATTGTCTGGGATTCTGTCGTACATTCATCTGTCATTGATCAAGAACGAAGTTTATCAACTCCAGCCAGATTACAAGATACTGTCAGCAACTACTGTATGGATGGGTTCGCGGCCCCTGTTGAAAATTGTAAGTAGTTAAAAGTAGTTTTGTATTTCAGAACATTTTGTTGATACTAATGATCAAAGTCAAAGTTGTCTCTTAGCCAATACTGTTCATTTATATCCTTACTAATATTATAAATCCGAAAGTAACTCTGTCTGTATGTTTGTTACGCCATCACGCCTAAACTACTGAACTGATTTTAATGATATTCGGTACACAGATAATCTAAAACCTTAGAAAGGACATAGGCTACTTTTTGATTCGACATAAGAGTTGTAAGGGGTCGAAAGAGGGAATGAAAAGTTGTATGGAAGTATCGCTATAATTTAGGCGATTGATTTGTATATATAAATAAATATAACAATCAAAGTTTATATAAGTTAAATTAAAAAGTGTTGGTGCCCAAAGAAACTACTGCACGCGGTCGAAGTCGCCGGTACAGCTAGTTAGGATATTCTTTTGTACTGTTGAATAAAAAAAAACCAAGCTACATGGAAGTCCTAAAATTTTGATAGTGCCTAGTATTTCACCGTTCATTAATTTTGAATATGATTTCGAGGTAGTCGATATTATCATAACAGTTTTGATCGTCCACTAATGGACATAGGCCACCTCAAGTGATTTTCAATAGGGCCTTGCGGTCCTTGGACATCCTACAATTATGTGGTAGTATTACCTTGAACTGCTTTGGTACCTTCTAACAAAATGGTGCTTAATAATTGGACTACATTGAAACATTTACATTACATATTATATAAACGTACACCCCCCCCCCCTTTTCCCCAAAGTACCTAAAAAAAAAAAACCTTCACATCTGTCCCACGACAAAAGGCTTTGTTGTTTATCTCGCCCACCAAAAAAACGTCACTCAAACAATCTTATATTACGACCCGGCTCAAAATCTGTCGTTTTCCTTCCCTTTTCCATTTTCCACGGCCGAATTAATCCGGCCTACTCCTCCCCGCGCGGTCCCAGTTAATGTTTACGTGGAGAGGGCTGTCGGGAAGAGCCGGGGGTCTGGTTGTGTTGGCCAGCCACCCGGTCAGCTTTGTATGACAGATGATTATCTACGGTCCACGTCAAAGTGAATAATTGAGCTTTAGCACACGCCGCGTTTGGAAGAGTTCACTCTAGTTATGTTTATTATATAATGGTATTGTTTAGATTACCACGGGCTTCGTTCGTTCTCAGGGGTAACTTTGACCATAGGCTAAAATCCTAGAACAGGGACTATAATTATTACAAGGCAAATAATGCTCTGTAGCTGGGTGTTAAATATATGTATTTTTATATTTATGATTCCTCTATTGTCTGACGTCCGTAGCACAAGTGCTTTAAGCGACTTACCACGGAGTCAGGTCAATGTATGAGATGTTGTGGGTAACATTATTATTATTATTTAGACAGTAGGTATTTATTGAGTCTTATAGATTATGGTGGATACTTTTTATATAAACATGAAACAATGTTGTACAGTTGTACTTTTTAATATAAGCTAAATTAAAAACTCATGGTCAAAGTAATCCGAAATTACCTTATGTAGTTAGTGATTATTGTTTGAATGCAAACACAAAAAGCACTTGATCTGAATCGGCCTATTACGAACGCCTTTACGTTACTTTATCATTTTTTCTTTAGACATCAATATCAAATGTCCCTGATAAATGATACTAACGGTTCATTTAAACCTCTAATGACCTTGATGAACTGTCATTTATTGGCGCATCATCAAGTTCATATGAGATTTATTTTTAATATAGCGTGCCTTACTTTGAAATTAGTTAACAAACACTAGACGTGCCTCAAAGTAAAGTTTACTGCAAGATCATTACGCAAGTAATTGATTTCAATGTAAAATATGATTTAGTAGGTAGAAGACCGTGAGGTACTGGCATAATAGAATAGTACCTCCCACCGCACCAGGTGTCTTAAGAGGCGACTTAGGTACCAGAACCGACAGATGGCGGTATATCCATCCGGAACAGTGCAACTCAAATGCACAGGGCGGGGATGGGCAGCAGAATCCCCATTGCGAAAGCTACACTCTGTGATTGCCAACACGCTTACCCAGCGCGGCGATTGCGGGCAAAAAACCTCTTTTCTTGGATAAGCCAGCAGTGGATTTTCAATAGCTGGTTCGATAATGATAATGATGAGGTAGAAGGCAAGAAGACATTTTTAGATCAATGTAGACATAGTAGGTAATCTAGTTATTAAGCATTCAGATAAACTTTTTTGTTGTTCATTGCACGCTAGTAAAACAAATGCTGTTGAAATGAGAGTTCTCAAAGTATTTATGACGTGAATTTGAGAGATAGATTAAAGAATAGAATAAGAGACTAATGTGGTGTAAAAGATGGTGATGTGACAACAATAAGGAAGGAATGTTTATATGGTTTAGGCATATAGAAAGGATGGACGAAAGTAAAATGACTGTACATCTAGGTATATATAAAGCGGAAGTGAATGTAAGAGTCAACGATTGCTTGAGTTGGTCATGCTCGCTTAAATGTCTCTGCGGATGTGACGTCGTATGGTGGGTTATCGCATTGCCTTGAATATGGTTGAGTGGGATGATGGCCGGCATATACGCCATACTCGTGAACGGGTGCTCTCTGTGGAGGCTGAGAATTTATATCAATAATTTTATTTAGTTTTCTCTTTATGATGACTGCTATTGAGAGACACCGTGTGCGTTTCTGCATAAGGTATATAAAAGCCTTAACTGTTTAGTTTTGATACAAAGGTTTTGTAAGTGCCGTCGCTGGTGAAGGTTTCGTCAACCAGACGAAGGTGAGACGGAGCCTACATCACCATCAGATTAAAGGCTCTTATCTGATACGTGACTGTCTGCGCATCATAACATCGTGAAGTTGATAGCAGGATTGTAGTTTCTTTCTCTCGACTATTCAAAATTGCCTATACCCCTTTTTGGCCTAATTTAATAAAAACAACCTAGCTGAACATACCTTTGCAATGTAGAAGAGGTATTAAAGAAGGGCCAGGTCAGAAGTAACAAGAATAAACGAGTGTGTATAAAAAACCATTGCCGGTAAGAGAAGCGAGAGAGATATGCCAAGATCGTAGCAAGTAAAAAGCCTCTGCCTACCCCGATGGGACACAGGCGAGATGTATCTATGATATGTGATCTAACAAGAAGCTAAGTCGACAAACAAACATAAAGTCCACGTAATAGTAACAGTCGCGAGATATGAACACCGCTACCGGCAAAGCCCTGAGGTACCGGTACAGCAGAATAGTACCTCCCTCAGTACATTGTATTATCGCACGTGTATTATTTACAGGCTCTATCACATTTACTTATAATTATAAATATCTATTAAAACATGTCCTATTAATTTGAATTTCATTCTACCACCAAGAATGCGACAGTGTGTCTGACTTTTTTTCAAGCCTCAAAACTTAGCCGGTTACTCATATTTGATAATGTTTTGTTCATGGATAAGTTGAACCCTAATGATGAACTGAGACTACTTTAATCTAGGAACAGATGCAGCGGGACACTGAATATAATAAATTCTGCGCGGTTGTAGTTGCAGCGTTTGCTATATATAAATAAATTACCAGCAACATTCTTGGCTTAAAACCAAACAAATATGAGGAAATGTTTGACAATTTTCTCAGTCTTTATACGTACCGTATTATTTTTAATGATTATTTTATCAACTACCGTGAGGTACCAGTACTGCCGTGAGGTACCTACCGGCGGAGTAGAATAGTACCTCCCTCAGTACCAGGTGTCGTAAGAGGTAACTAAAGTACCAGAGCCAACAGATATCCAACCGAGACAGTGTAGCTCAAATACATAGGGTTAGTTTAGGGAAAGTTGCACTCTACGATTGCCAATACCTACGCTTGCTCCACGCGGTAATTATAGTCACAATTCCCCCTTTCTTGAGGAGGCCTATGTCCAGCATTGGACTTCCAATTCCTGGCTGATTATTTTATTAAGCTCTATTCATTTCGCGTTGAACAAAATCCCATTTACCAAACAAATTATTTTTAGTCTCTCCCTATGTTATGGCGAAATAATCAAAAACGCAAATACACACCACCACCCCAAAAATAATGAAATTTGATTTCACACAGCCCTTAAAGAATCTCATTAAAATCTTTTGTGCAATCCCTAATAAAAACATAACATAAAAATTCCATGTACATATGTATTATATAGCTACGTACACTATAAACAGACCGAGTGGGGTGAAAAATTAAAAATCACGCCGTAATTAATTCAAGCCGGCACTCGCACCTTGTGAAGTACAAACCGCATCAAAATTTGTTCATCAAAGGGCCAAGAAAGATGAGCGGAAATATTCGTTCGCGGAAATAAAACCACGCCTCTCGCTTAAGAGGACGTCTGCGGTGGAAAATATTTTGTATGCAACTTTTTTTCTATAGACATATTCTAGTGAAACTATTTCGTGCTAATTTCGATCATTATTATAGCCATCCATACAAATCCATTTCTGTACATAGGCCCAAGATTGGCCAGCGTGTTGGCAATCGCAGAGCGCAGCTTTCACGACGAAGATGCTGCTGCCTATCCCCACCCTGTGTATTTGAACTTAGGTTCTGGTATCTTAGTTGCCTCTTACGATATCTGGTACTGAAGGAGGTACTAGTCTGTCGGTACCTTATGGTAGTTGATAAAATAATCATTAAAAATAATACGGTACGCATAAAGATTCAGAAAATTGACAAACATTTCTTTACATGTATTTGGTTTTAAGCCATTTAATTTATTTATATATAGCCAAAGAAAAAAACAAATAAATTTAATCCCATCCCCACCTTTTTCATTTGAGCTACACTGTTTCCGATTGTTAAACCGACAATTGTCGATTCTGGTGTCTTAGTCACCTCATACGACACCTGGTACAGAAAGAGGTATTATTCTTCTCTGCCGGTACGTCTCGGCTATATGTTTAACGAATGGAAAACCTTTTTCTTCACCTATGTTAAATTAGCACACCACCACCATACCTATATATACATATATATGCATTTGTAACAGTTATTTTAATCTGTAAACAAGATAATGTTATGATTTTAACACAATTTGATCTGCTATAGATAGGTCAAGAGAAAGTCGTTCGGTCTGGTATATTAAACTTTATTTAATCATCAGCATCATCGTCATATCAGCCGTACAATATTGGGTTCCTTACCAAAACTCCAATAAAACCCAAGGTGTAAATAAAATACCAAAAAATATTATATAAACTGAGAATCTGACTAATTGTATGACTAACACATTAACTCAGGGCTTAGCTCATATAAGGGTTAGAAACTTTTTTCACGGGACATAAAGAAAAGATTTTTAAAATTCGCTCCCCAAAATGTTAAAACGTGGGTGCCAAGTTAGTATGAAACTTTGCAATCTTTTAAATTAAATTCAGTATAAAGGTTCTTCATTGAAAGTCATGTAACACGTGCAAAACATTTTTAAAAACCACCTCTACAGGGGTAAAAGTGAGGGCTTAGTATGAACGTTCTACATCATAACGCGGGTAAAACCGCAGAGCACTGCTAGTTTTGAATAAAAGAAAATGTATCAAAAGAACCACTTAATTAGATAAGTTCACTACAACCCGTTTAGCACTATTTTTATTTCGACTATCAATAGATACAACAAACATTAAAAAACTGTTTTTTTTTAATTTTCAGAACGTATACTGCAAAAAATATGACTAATCCACGCTAGTTATGTTTGCCTCAATCGTTCCTTCTCTTTATCATCAATAAAGATTAATCCCAACAGCATATTCAATGAAAATATTCTTTTTACACAAACCATGTATATGTATTCCCAAAACAACGTAATTTATTAGGGCCCAAAATTCGCTGTCCCCATTTCCACATACGCTGTTGCCCTCTTAACAGTCCCCAAGTGGAGTTTTTGTCCGACCCGAGCCACGCACATGCGTGATCCCTCCCCGCCCCGCGCCGCCCACCCCCGCTAAGCCGCCTTCCATTTTGTTTTTGGCCAACCTTTTTTAGCCTAGAATAATAGAGACGGGAAATGGCGGCTCTCTATTCGTTAATTGTAATGAGGCATTCTATACTGCATCGGCTTTGTATGCGTTAATGCGAATTGACCAAGTTTATGATTGACGTATACTGTTTCGTTATTTTATTTTTGTTGAATATTTGCCTCGAGTTCATATTTTTTTCTCTCTCATACTACACAATATCGGATTGTTGTTTTACCCGATATGTTGTTCTAAACTTTTAATTATGCGGCCCGAGGGCGCATTTGTTAGTGTTTCTATCAAAGTGTTAAGGGTTGTGGGTTCGATCCCCGCCCAGGACAAATTTACTCTTCTTGTCTCTGGGTGACAAATATTTATTTAAGTATTATATTTGTAATTCCTCAGTAGTCTGATGCTCGTAACACTAGTGGTTTAGGCGACTTGTCTCGGAGTGAAGTCAATGTATGAGATGTTGTGTGACTTTGTTTCTAATTAATTTATAGAATACTTAAAATAATGATGATTTTTTGGTTTTATTTAGTCGGGGTTTTTTTATGATATCTTATCTTGCTAACATAGTAGACGCTAATTCTAAAAACCGAAAACTGTTCCCGTGGACTCCTTCATTTACCATTAATTTCTGCACAGATGTTGAATTAGTAGGTATCTTACTATATGCATATCTTATATTACAATAATTAACTGATAGGCTCGATGACGCAGATGGTAGTGATTCTATATTAAGCGCGTAGGTTCGATTCCCATCAAGGACAAATTTTTATAAGTCGGTATTCGTTTATTTATTAGTATTATATTTGTGATTCCTCTGTTGTCTAATGTCTGTAACACAAGTGCTTTAAGCGACTTATCTCGGAGTCGATCTATGAGATGCGTGAATTTATTATTATTATAACCGCTTTCTATCATCTTATATAATTTGATAATATATTATGTACTAAAATAAACAATTTTTATTCTTTCCAGGTTTCCTTCTTCGCCCTGAGAATATCTAAAACAGCTATAGGAATAAAATTTGGAATACCTACAACACCAAAAGTAAGTTTTAAACTTTTACAAATTTGAAGCCCATAATTAAAATTTTGTAGAGATGATTTGAATGAGCAAAATCATCTTTATTAAAGAAATATTCAACATACCTCAGGTTACGGATGAGTGACGGTGAGTCTTCTATGTAACATAAATTTCAGCATTGTTCATTGCTTTATTTGAACTCATAAAAAGATACATTGAATAATTATAACAACAGAATATGCGTTCAAATAAAGTAAGTGGAATAATGGAATAAAATAATTTAGTTGACTATTTTACGTGATTGACTTAAATCAATCACTTCCCTTTTTCTTATGACCTCCCCCGTATCATGTGACATATGAGGCGACTGCGGTTCTAGATTCTTTTTGGACTAACCTAATGCTGGACCCAGACGTCAATGGAATTGCGCCACCGAACAAGAGGGTGAGGTCAATCGTTAGTGAGCGATCCTGAGCCCGTATACGCCTTCGTGCCATACGACGGCGACCGCAAGTTTGGCTACGGTCATCCCCGTAGGGCTCGCGGGATCGATTCCGATCACACGAGGGTGCCTCTAAAGACTATACCTAGGCTCGGGTGGCCGTCGTTTAGGGATGAAGTTAAGTTATGTAAAAAAGGACAGAATATGCCCTGCTACTCTAGGGTAGCTGGATATCACTAGTTGGAGCAGGGACTGCACGCGTTTGCGGTATACCTACTGCTCAACGAAAGATGTAAATTGTATGTAGAATAGTTGAAGGCCAGTGAGAGGGCCAGAGAGGGACGCGTTTGAAGTTTGTTTATACTATCGGGTGGGTCTTCTAAAACTTGACGCGGACTTCGACGTGGTCGTTTTTCTTTATGACGTACGTCGCGGATTTAACTATTACAAATCCTAGTATGTTTAACAGCACCGTCGAGAAAATGACGCGACGATTCTTATATAAATATATTATCGTCGGTAATTTGAGAACGCGATGGAAGTTTCTGACTAAATCGACAAACTAGCATACAGACCGTATGCGTCACCGCAGCCTATAGAAGCACATAATATAGCAAAAATATCACTAGCGCGTTGCCAACATTGTGACCTGAAAATATCATGTCACAACACCCTGTAACTATCTCTCTAGACGTTACTTAGACGAAGGAATATATTAAATACTCGTACCTTTTCCTTGAAGTCAGTTAAAAATACGTATTGAAACGGACAGGAAAGTCGAATAAATAAAATAGATTTTATTTCATAATAACATATATAAAATTTACATCATCATCATATCAGCCATCACTGCCAGCCATAGGCAAGGTCCAAGAAAGGGCAAAATTTGGCCATAATTACCGCGCTGGGCAAGTGTGTTGGCAATCGCAGAGCATAGTTTCCGCAACGGGGACGCTGCTCCACCCCTACCCTGTATTTGAGCTACACTGTTGCGGATGTATATAGGTACCTTAGTCACCTCTTACGACACCTGGTACCCGTACCAGGTGTAATAGTTCCTACTATTGTTTATTTTTTAGTAAAAACACATAAAGGATTTTTAGTGAACTTCATCACCTATGTAGATAGATACTTATATATTTTTTTCTACATCTCATCCATTGACCTGACTCCGTGGTAAGTCGCACTGCTGTTACGGACCCCAGACAACAAAGCAATCACAAATATACTACTTAACAATAACAATTTGCTCTGGGTGGTAATCGAACCCATGACCCTTGGCACATACGATAGGATTACTACCATCTGCGCCATAGGGCATGTCTATATACTATATCATTAGTATTATCCAAATGTGTCCTTTTTATATTAAGTACATACACACATACTAACATGCAAAGAAATAGGAAAACCGAGTAGAAATATGGTGCCTAAACAAGACTGTTCCCGCTATGTTCCCCCAATACGGGTACCAAACGTAAAAATCGATAAACTACTCCGTAATTAAACACCGACAATATCTAGCTAGTTATGCAATCTGTTTGTAACAGAATGATCCTAAGCCCAATAGAGATAGTGCACACTTTCATAATGCTGTCATTCGTGATTTCACTAAATCTGCCGAGATTAACTCGGATCAGGCCGTCTCCCTGCGTACTGCGTAGGTACTTATACCGACTTGCATTTTAACAAAACCAGCTAACCTTTGTCTCTCCAATACAATGCAGCGTACATAAACACTTATTTACTCGAGATAGGCAAAAGCCTTGCACGAAACGAATTTATTTTACAAAATTCCAAAGGGCTGACGCGCGATTTGTGACCATATTTGTATTGGCGCAAGGCCGTTGCGGGGATTATGCGGGAAATGATGACGGTAGTGCGATCCGAGGAGGCGCCATCCATCATAGTGACGTTTCTATTTATCTTGATGAGCCCCCACTTCCGATACTAATGGGCTTTTGTTTTTTTTTATGCTCGCGCGAAGGAACGTGTTGTTCAGTCTGCGCTGCATTATTTGATGGCTATGGAGTATTTATTAATTAAAATTAGATTTTAAGACAAAAAAATGTATATTGAAGTTAATAGCCTATTAAAAATATAGTACTTTCTATTATACCAAAGATTTTTATAATTATTGCCGTTGTCCGCGGTTCCGGCCGCGTTGTTTACTATCTCATTATAATATGGAGATAAAGTATAATTTTTATTATTAAAGGATTTTGTAACATTTTGTTAATAAAATAATTTTTAAAATTGATTAAGTAGTTTCTGAGTTTATTGTTTACAAATGTACAAAAATACAAATCTCGTTTACATAGTTTCATTTATTTGTTTTATTAAATGTTGCTCCAGAAGAACTTAAATTTCATTAGTTCCTTTTATCACGAGATTATGATAATATACCCTAATAAGCAGTATTTGAAAGTTATATCAAAGCCATTCCATACAAAGACTACCTATGTAGTAAAATCAGACACGCGAGGCTGACTGAATCTACTGCACATAGAAAAAGTCACCCACAGACAACAATGGGACCACAAACTACAAATCTTTGTTCAAACGACCCCAGGACAAAGACAAACCATGAGATTAACCGTGTAATGCGCCTAATAAAAACTCTTTGTAAGTCCAGAGACCGAATGCGCCATGCCGCGTCATAACACAATACATTTTATTATAGCACCCCCACACACCCCCACCCTGCACTATCACTAAGACAAATGAGAAATACACAATATCTACCCTATTTACCTAGCTTTGTCCCAACCCGCCCGCAAAATAGCGCCTTCTTTTATAATCAAAGGAAAACAATCAAAATTCAACACTAGAATGATCCGAATAAGGCGATTTTTCGTCCGGCAAAACGTTGCTTTTCAAAACTCAAACTCACTTCTTTTACATAGACTGTATTCCCAACTTAAGGACAGATAACTTTTTATCTTACTACACCACAATAAGGTACTTCGCTTGTGTCGTTCGTAGTGCAGTTAAGCTATTTTGGATCGTGATGGCGGTCAAAATTTATTGTGCATAAATGTACCTCTGGCTAACCCGGGAGTTAGGGGGGAGTAGGCTTAAAAATCGGGGTGAGGGGCAAAGGGGTACGTTTTTAGCGTTCGCATCGCGTCGGCCTATTTGGGGTGTTGATGGCTCGGGGCCGGAGTCAGGGTGGTAATACGAATTAGTTAATATTTTCGTATATTTTTTTAAAGAGGCTCGACCGCCCTGATGTTAAACGTAAACAAAATTAAGACTATGTGAGTATTTATGGGCTCTATAACGCAGGTGGAAGTAATCCTATTTTATGCTCCAGGGGTCGAAGGACAAATGTTTATATGATGATATTTGTGTTTTTCCTATGTCTGGGTGTTAAAAATATGTATTTAAGTATTATAAATGTGATTTCTCTGTTGTCAGATGTCCATAGTACAAGTACTTAAAAGAACTTATCTCGGAGCCGAGTCAATGTATGAGATGTTGTGTAAATACATTATATTATAAAACATGAAAAAAAATCAGAATTAGAAATGTAATATAATAGTGCTTATAGGTCTTCATTATTTCCATTAACTATGCAAGTTATAACTTTTTTTGCGACATATTTGTTTTATAGGGTCGAGAGAGGAAGGTTATCGCATAGTGAACGTTGGAAATCTCAGTCGGTTCCGATATCTCAGTCGCCACCTACAACCATCGGCATGTTATTAGAGGTGTTTTGTGTATTGTATCTGTAAAAACCCTTCAGAATAGCGTAGATGCTTCATCTTGGACATAACTTCTTGGGTATCTTTAGTAGATGATAACATCCATCCATTCATATAGATGGAGTAAAAAAATCCAACGCAATCACTCAAATATCATCGTTGTATCACGATAAACCTCTTAACATGGGCTCTAACTTTACTAAATCATTAAGAATAGGTCTGTTTGAAACAGGGCGTCTTTGTCAGAAGTTAAACGGAAACCCGGTCCACCAGGCATGCAATCAAAGACTAATGATCTTTGTGGACCGTCTTTAGAAGAAACGACAAGGCCATATCATTTCTATCGAAAATCGACTGTTTAACTAACAACAACATTATACGATATCAAAAGTGTTTACTTACTTATAAGTCTTTCTAATACAACCGGTCCTTTTAGCTCCGGCCCTTCAGCTGAAATGATGATGATGGTCTACTTGACGGGGTCTCGATATACCGGAAGCAGTTCTAAAACAATGATCTATATATATACTATATATCAGAATGTTGCAGTCTTTTAGTGAAATGAAACTTCGTTCGGTTTATTCATTAAATCTATTCTTATATTATAATATTTTATTAAAAAATATTTACAAGTATAAATTTCACTAAAGCTGTACATTGCTCTAACCTAAGGAACGATTCTTAGCTCTAAATGAGTGTGTCCGGAGAATTTGTAACTTTCTCTTATTTTTAACCATTTTTCTCGTCTTATTTTAAATGTTTCTCATTATTCTATTAAAATATAGTGTTAAACTTATGCGTATTCTTAAAACGAGTGTATTTTTTAATATTTCAGGTTAACTTGAAAAGATGCTGAAATTTTCACCGAGATCTTCCACTATCACGTTCGCATCTGAAAAGGAAATGTTTCGGTAAATATTATATACATAGTATTGTATGATTGTGACAGTTATGTACATATTTGTATTAGGTACTTTCTAAATAGGTATACGAGTTTAATATTGGTTGCTATATTTTATGATTATACATAAAAATCAACTAAGGTCTCTTTTTATATTAAGTACTAGAGGTAGACCTCCTAATTAATGATTCGCCCCCTTTGGTATCTTACTTTCACTCATTTCTACCGCCAAGTGTTAGTATAGCTATAAATGTTAGTAGGTACTAGTGCGTAGTGTTCGGTGTAAAAAGATAGTAAAATTACTGGGTAAACGTGACATTATCAAACGTATCTTTAGTTCACAACACACACACTTTTAGTACATTTTGAGTTGTGACATGGAAAGAACATTTGCAGAACAAATGATGATTACCGTTAATTTTATTATTGTTTATTAAATGCATTTCTATTATTTATAATAGTGCTTGCGTAATCCAGCCCTGTAACGCGTTTAACCCGCACCCAGCCGACCCCTACGCACGTCTCACTCGCACAAACTCCAAAAAGAACTCTCTGTCGCATTCCACCCTTCGCTTAAATTATTGCACCTCCACCCGCCACTGGAGGATTGGGCATATCTGTACTCCGAGCGCACGGCCTAAAACAAACCCTAATTCAATCAATTTACAGTCGGAAATCGAAAAAGTACCAAGCAATTGTAGGAACGAATTTCTCCAAAGAACGAAGCGTTCTGTTGATCTGATATTCCATTAGATACTGATCTAACTTCCACATTTTTACTCGTTTATTTTCAACTCTAATTCAGTGCGGTAAAGTTTAGAACGGACTGCAGTTTTTAGGGTTAAATTCGTCTTTTAAGAATAAAGTGGTATAACAGACGAGGACTGAGTGTAAAGGCGGTGGGCATTAAAAAGGCCACCAAAGGGTGGGTGGAGAGGCTAAATGGTTTGGGGAATTGGGGTGGAGAGTGGTGTAGTCGTCGCGTTTGGGGGCTAAAGTCGCATTCTTCTGATGACCTTAGACGACGCAAGACGTGGCGATTGCTCGTATTGCGTTACGTATAATATTTAGAACTCAAGAGTTTCTTATTATAGACAGAGAAATGTTGTCGAAAAAATATAAAAAAACAGTTCCTTTGTTTTCTGTCGTAGTCATATATATTATTACAAATTTAAAGTTACTGAAATCGAAAATTATTAACAAATTATTAAATCAATATATATATGATGATTATTTGTATTTGTTGTTTCTAGGACGTAATTAGTAAAACAAAAATACTCGTACCATCTTAAAAATATTTGTCCTGGATGAGGATCGAGCCCACGACCCTTGATGCACAAGATAAGATCAATGCCATCTGCGCCATCGGGCCCATCTTTTTACTTTGGTAGCATTAACACGACGTGTACAAATTGGTTTTGAACATCTATACATATTTCACATCAAATTGAGGTTTTTGGTAAAAACTCACAAGTCCCGATATAATCTCGCGAGAGTGGACGGGTACGTTTTTTATTTCAATACGATTTTTGCCATAGATAACTGAGGTGTCGGTACCTACTCGACAGTTCTACCTATTAAAGTGATCTGTAAATTCACTGGTTTTATTGTATAAAAATTTAATAAAAAGTAATTTGTAAGTATAAAATGAACTTTAAAGACAAATGTAGTAGAATTGATTAAACCACTAGTATATATTTTAAATATAGTGTTTGATTTAAATAATTTTGCGTGCGTTTGCGTTATAGCGTAAGATATGTCTTATCTTATAAAATTATTTTAACTAAGTTGCATTAAAAATCAAATATGAGACCGAGTATGTAAATAAGTGAACGATTTTAATTAATTTGGATACATATAAGTGTATACCGTAAACAGTTTATGAACTGTTTATTGATCAGAAATGTAACTGTTTAGAGATCTTATTTGATCCTATTTTATGACCCGCGGAGTGTAGTATGACATGAATTCAAAAGGGCCGGTGCAGCTTTTTTATAAATATTTTAATTGACAGATGTCCAAGTCTAAACTCACCTTAACATGGTTACCTCATATGATAAACTCAATTTTGACTAGAGCTGTATTTGTTTATAGATACTAGTATCTCACCCTTGCTTCGCTTCCAGTAAGACCAGCATGATATACTTTTCTACAATTTCAACTATATACACATAACTTATGCAAACACGCCGCCTTTTGGAAAAACCGAATGATTATCTCTTTCAGAGTTCATTGCGAACATATTGATAAAAAGATTTGGGTGTTTCTTTTATAATATCTTCACTAACTTTCTAACACAGCTTATGAAAAAAAAATTAAGAACTGCATTATTTGAAATAGTTTAGGACTTAGTTTTTCTACATATGTTTTGTGTTAAACAAATTCAGTTTTAACAAATGATTTCAAAAAATATATTGATTTTTAGTATACTAAGCTTCCATTACATTTTTTTTCTTCATATAACAATGATTGATCCAAATCGGTTATGCAAGAAAAAAATAACCTCTTACTTCTTACTCATCATCATTATAATTATTATCATTATCATCATCATTGCAGACACTAGAAGTCCAGTGCTGAACACAGGTCATAAGCATAACGAAGAAAGAGGGAATTTTGCCTATAATTGCCGCGTTGGACAAGCGAATTGGCTATCGCAGAGCGCAGCGTTTGCGACGAGGATGCTGCTGCCTATCCCCACCCTCAACATTTCAGAAACACTATTTCGCATAGATATACCGCCATCTGTCGGAGCTAGTATCTTAGTTGCCTCTTACGACACCTGGTACAGAGGGAGGAACTACTGCTAGTCTGTCTAGTGCCTCACGGCAAATACCTAAGCTGAATAAGAAATCACTGTTGGAAATAGGCCATGAGATTTTATATAGGACCAGTTGTATGCGAGCTGCATCTAGCACAATTCTGCGGTTCTAGTCAGCCTCCTTAGGTTTACACTGCTCTTTCAAGTGCGTTCTATTCCAAAAGTTTTTTTCCCCATCAGCAATCAGTTCTGGATGCTATATGCAACAACTCGATAATCCGCTGGGCTATGTGGGTAACTTTGTTCCTTCTTCAACCCCCGCATTCCTTATTCGTTGATGCAAGGCTGCGCGATCTTTTGTTAAAAGTTCTATGTAAAGACTTGGATCTATACAGAACTATATAATAACTTCAAGTCCGAGTACCAAATACAAAATACTTACTTCACTTACCAATTAGTAGACAAGTTAAGGCGACCAAACAAACAGGTCACCCAAAAAGTAACACCACGATTTAGCAGAAAAGGCCCGAAGGCCGAGGAACAAAGCCCGGAGACAGCGGCTATCAGACGCGAGTAATTTTTCATTACATTACGGGATTGTCACAAGCGCGTAAAGATAAAACACCCCCGCCCCCGTACCACGAGCGAGCGATGTTGAAGCGACTGTCGCTGAACATTTATTGCTACTTGCGCGGCTTCGCACGACTGCGTGTGTGTTCGAATTCATAAATGTATGATATCTTTTGTAATATTAATTAGAATGACTTTCTATAAATGCTTATTTCGTTATTTATTATTGCCACCAAAATCATGAAAGCAATAAATAATTACTTAATATTTATAAAAATAATTTTGTAGTTCAAAAAAATTTGTAAATTAAAATGATTACCACGGTAAAGTAAAACGTAGTCCAATATTTTAAAGGCCACGGCCTCTAAAATATTGTACTACGGTTTTCTAAATTAGTTGATATACAATTTGTATTAAGTAGTCCTCAATTTAATATGACATTTAAGGTTGAGTTTTAAATCAAAGTATAAAAATGTTTACAAAACTATATCTTTTTGCCGTGACGTGAGGTACCGGCAGAGTAGAATAGTACCTCCCCCTATACCAGGTGCCGTAAGAGGCGACTAAGGTAATAAAGCCGACAGCTGGCGGTGTATCCATCAAAGATAGTGCAGCTCCAATGCACAGGGCGGGGATGGGAAGCAGCATCCGCGTCGCGAGAGCTGCGCTCTGCGATTGCCAACCCGCTTGCCCAGTGCGGCAATTATAAGCATAATTCCCTCGTTCTTGGGGAGGCCTATGTCCAGCGGTGGACTTTCAATAGCTCGAATGATAAATATTTTTATTTAATTTAAATATAAAAGCATTGCATGTAGGTACCAATAAACAACCAGACAACATTTTTAATGAAATTACATTAAAATTTGGGCGCTGACAAAGACTTTGATTTACCTACTTCTGGCAGCGCTTTGTGGCTTCTCCCGAATAGTTTCTCTTTTCCCGTAAATTATAGAGTAAAAATAGCTGTGAGTAACATAACTCACTGATAATGTAACTTTATAAAAGTGGAAATTTTTTCCGAATCGGTTCAGTAGTTTTTATGACTATTCGCTACAAACAAATATAAAATATAATACTTTTTTAAGCATAAATTACATATACAAGGTTTATTCTTTTAAATAATGTAGTCCCTGAGCACAAATCGTTATATAAACATTGGCCCATATTGGGCTTGATAGATTTAAAAACGAAACTTCGCTAGCTTTTACAGCAAAAAATTTTGCAACTCTGTAATCCAATTTCAAGTTGAAAGTAATCAATAATTAGTAAAAATAATCCAATTTAAAGCAGTACTTGTATATTAGCCTGAAAATTTTTGAAAAATTCATATATTGGTACCTTTAAAGATCACAATTAACATTATTTTTATTTATTTGTTTATTACGCAGACGCACATTGATATAATTTTTATATAATAATTTTGACACCTATATATTATTCATAGAGTTCACTATTCATTGTCAGAATATAAATCACATTTTTGTACACATTTTTAATCATGTTATTTCATATAAGGTTTTCAAATTAATATTTATTCTCTTTGGTAGCAGTCTTTAAAAAATCTATTTACTTAAAAAATAATTGTTTAATATACCGAAAAAAAATTATGAAGAAAAAAAATCTAACTACATTTATTTTGAAGTACACAACTCTTGGTACAGGGTCGGGGTGTGGAGATCCCTTAGGAAATTAATAGCGGCCAAGCGCGGGACCTTTCGGTGCCACGGAGTTCCTGACGCTGCCGCTAGGTGGCGCAAACTGTTTCAAATTAAATATTCCAGTCCTTTCTCTAATATTCTAAATTAATTTAAAAAATATATTAATTGTAACGTATGTACTTGCCTGTGATTTTACTCAAAAGAGTATTCATTCAAAATTACTTACGATTTAGATCCGTAAACTTTTTGACTTTTTTTCTGATTGGGTGAAGACGGCAGGCTATCATTAAATGAGAATTATTCTCGTTAAATTATCAATTTTAAAATATCTACAGACTTAACTAATCAATATGTTTTATTACCTACTCATAAAATTGTACAATCCAAGTGTGTGGCAAATGGTTGCGGATTTTCAAATTTGATATTTTTTTATAATGTATACTTAGATATTGTGTAATTTTATCAATAAAACTAATTTGCTAAATTTATCGTAACTAGCTAGTAAGAGAAGTACTATTCGACTCAGCCGGAACAACACTACCGGGCTACGAGGCGATTAAGGTACCGGGACCGACAGATGGCGAAATACATCCGAAATAGCACAGCTTTATGGCTAGAGATTGGCAACAGCATCCTTGTCGGGAAGCTGCGTCCAACAGTAGACTTTCTACAGCTGATATGATGATGTAGCTTGAATTAATGAAATCTTTCTCAATATCTGATGCGGCAATTCTGGCAAAATATTTCAAACACCAAAAACAAAATGCTCGATCCCATTTCACGCTCGACTTAATTAACTCTCGCGTTATATTACCGTTCGGGTTTAACTAGAATAATTCGCCTCTAAAACACAAACTTATGCAATAAGCCAAAACGCCAAACGAGCCCGTGCCACCCAACTTGTAACCCGGCATTTAATATTAGTACCGAAAACATTCTGAAAACTGAAATATTTGAGAACTGCTGCTCTGTAACATCGCTGAAAACTAAGCGAAATTTAACCACACTCTGTTTAGCTGACGATAATTAGGCTAGCTTTCGGGGGCTGCTAATTGTCGTGTTTTAAGGATAAGGGTTGTTTTGAACTGGCAACCCTCCCTCAGACACCCCTTTAGCTCGAGATATTACCTATATGCGTCGGTATTTTTTAAAGTCATATTGTCTTATCGGTTTTTGTGCGTCTTTAAATGTGATATTTGTGTATTGGCCTTTCCTACAAATGTTGTTTAAATTCATGTATGTTGTCCACTACTGAATATACCCCCCCCCCCCACTCCAAAACATTTCCAAAAAGACCGGTTGTATGCGGCCTCCATAGAGCGCGATCTAATCAATAACTTATATATTTAAAATACTTTCGATAGATAACTTATTTTCCTAATAAACCGCATAAAAATCGGAAAAAACTACAATAGGTTCAATATATTGATGCACATGACGAAATTTCAATTACTTAGCCATAGGCTTTCGTTACGTAACCTATTACAGGTATGAGATACCGACCAATGGAATAGAGGGGCGTGCAATGCCTAGACCCGATTCAACTTCAGAACATAAGGTGACATACTTGAATTTATCAGGATATGTAACCATACAACAGGCTTTCTGCATCGAAGATAAACTCTATAATACAGTTCCCAATATATGCATAAATGTATACCTTACACCTATGTCCCATCGGGGTAGATACTATGGTTCTCCACTTGCTACGATCTTGGCATACCTCTCTCATTTCCTTCACTTGTATAAGTCCTTTCATACAGGCTCGTTTATACTTTTAACTTCTGACCAGGCACTTTCTTAATACATTTTCTACCTGTTTAAGGTATGTTCGACTAAATCATCCTATACCAACTCTTGCATTCACATCTACTCTATTTTTTTTATTTATTTAATTTTATTGCACAAAATGTTACAAAATGAACAAATGGCGGACTTAATGCCAGATGGCATTATCTCCCAGTCAACCATTACACATAACAGAAAATATATATATATATATATATATATAGTGGTGCAGGCAATACATACACAAAATAGATAAACGTGGCATACATATTTGTATAAATAAATGCAATAAATGCATATGATATAATATATTATATGTATATTTGTGCAAAGTCTACTTTGATCCATCCATGCTAGATGTTCAAGTCATCTCAGTATTCCTTTCTCTAATGTTGACACAACATTTTTTCTTACGCCACATCAATCTCTTATCACAGAAATAGAGAGATTTAAAATTTCATCAAGAAATTACTTATTTGTTCGCAGGTATAAAAAAACGAGTAGGTAACTTACCTAGATTTAATTTAATGTTTGTGTCCATTCATCCAGTAATAGCAGGCCCACTTCCACCAGTACGTATGTGCCAGTACCACCTAAATCTATTAGTGCAGCCCACGAATCTAATTTCCTACTCCGGCAACTACTCTCGGATCCTCGAGAGCTGGGAACTATTAAAACTTCCATGCACTAATTTCACAGACTTTCCAGAGTCGTAGACGCAACGCACTCTCAATTAACAAGTTGCGGGGAAAGTTGGGACGGCCCGTATATAACCATTTGGTATAAAATACGGGCAAAGTGCGGAGTTAGACACCACTTCTATCCTTGGT
The DNA here is from genome assembly GCA_020976665.1 of Heortia vitessoides. NCBI lineage: Eukaryota > Metazoa > Arthropoda > Insecta > Lepidoptera > Crambidae > Heortia > Heortia vitessoides. Next base: position 11,533,318 of record JACJUM010002496.1, read on the forward strand.
GGCTGTAATTTATGTGTGGCGAACTTATGTGGCGTGGCGTCAGCAAAAAAATACGGCGTTAATGGGCAGATTCTTTTTGTGTCATCATCATTATTTCAGCCATTGGAAGTCCACTGCTGGACTAAGGCTCCCCAAGAAAGAAAAAAAACTGTCCATAATTACCGCGCTGGGCAAGCGTGCTGGCAATCGCACAGCGCAGCTAATTTTTTGATTAATTAGGATAGATATACCGCCATCTAACGGTTGTGGTACGTCAAACCGAATTTCGTCTTCCGAATACCTGGTTCAGGAAGAGGTTCTATTTTGCTCTACCGGCACCTCACGGCAAAACACAACTGTCTAACACATAGATAATGTTATCCTTAACACAAGTGTTTTAAGTGCCTTATCGCGGAATCAGGTCAATGTATGAGATTTTTTGGGAATTTATTAATTATTATTAAAGAATGAAAAGTGTTTTTCTGCTGACAGTACAGTTGGGTGAGGCGCCGGTGGCGCGCGGTAATTGTACAAAAGTTCCAATCCTCAGCCATGGTGGATTCGTTCACGCTTCCTTTAACGGACCGGCGTTCACGGGCGGTCTGAACGGCCGACGCGGACGCCCGTTTAATCTGAAAATCAAAAAATCAAACATTTTTTGGTAGGCAGTAAACGAAGATCTCATACTAAGGTCTTCTGCTCACACGTATTTTTACCGCATAACAGTATTAGGATTGCTGTGTTCTGTTCTCATACTTGAAAATGACGGAGACAGTGGAATTACTGGGTGATGTGCTATAATCACATCACATCATCTACAAGTCAAAAAGTTGGCAACACGATAATATCCTTGAGATATGAGCGTCTATTGGCTGCGGTGACGCTTACTATCACGCGGTCTATGTACTCTGTAAGCCAATAATTAGACAAATCTATGGTTTAAAAAATATGAGAAGTTTTACTTTCATAAGAACTATTTTTAAAGTCTCGAACAATTACAAATTTATAAAATAGATAAATTACAAAATCAGAGTGTCGTAAGAGGCAACTGCAATACTAAAACCGCTAGATGGCGGTACAGCTATTTAAAATAGCGTAGCTCGGATAAAACAGGACAGCAATAGGCAGCACTTTGCGTATATTATAAGTATATTTTGAGGCTATTATTAGTATATTTTTATTTAATGTATCATCATAGCAGCCGTATCCGGTCATCAGGATCATCAGTATTATGAATATAATACAATATAATACTTCTTTCTGAATAAAAATTGTTCAATTTATTATTTTTGACGGTTCGAAAGTGCATGTAATGGGCCTACCTGAATAAAGAATATTTTTACTTGTTTTGATTCGATCGTAGTTTCTTAACGGGAATGCTGCTGCGCATCCTTTCCGTTGCATTTGAGATTCGTTATGTTTGCTGGACAAACCGCCATTTGTCGGTTCCAGTACCTTAATGGCACCTCTTACAACCCCTGTACAGATAAAGGTACTTTGTCATTAACCCTTAGGAACTTGTATAAGGTGATCCTATTGGAAATCTCTTTTAACTCAATTCTCTAGCGATTATGCCAACAGTGGACTACTGCTGAAAAGATGATTTTGATGTAAATAATTTTATATATAGAAAATACTATGTAGACCTCATACGAAGGTGGTCTTCATATCAGTCAAATAGCAGTGTTCCGGTTTATAGGGGGAGGAAGGCAGTGAAATCACTGAGTAATGTGATATAATATCTTCTAAGTCACAAGATTATTATCATTTTACGAGCGTCTATAGGCTGTGGTGACGCTTACGTGGACGGTACCGGTTTGTTTGATGACCTAATTGATTTTAATTTAAAAAAAAAACCTTTGCTTAATTAGCCGAATTACATTCAAGACTAAAATCTGACACAGCACAAAAAATGGTTCTGATCCCAGGTTCACATCACAGTATTGGCTTTACGACGACATCCAAATGCGGGAAAATGTTGATCTTTAAAACTTAAGCTGTATAAAAATATTTCAGAAACTAATAGAAACTTCAACAATGATTAGAAAAAATACAGGTGTATATTTATCAGATATCAATACTGGAAAATAGTTGCTTATGCAAAATATTTTAAATAAGCTACATCTGCTATCTCTACCCTATCAGTATATTTTTATGTCTTTCATTCAAAGATAGTACATGAACGCAAAACGCAGCCCAAATCCAGATTGCTTAGTTATCTTTAACAGCTTGAAACCAGTTACAGGTTACCAGACATCTATTAATAAAAAATGCGACGAGAATATGTAAGAAGCCATAGTTCTTACAACTATGGCTTCTTACATATTCTCCTAACTAAAGCAAACAACTTACAAACCTCAAGCTAAAAAACCTCACCAACGAATTGCGTTAGGTGTGGCCCTATTTGATTCCAAGAGGGAGTCATTAAAGTGAGCACGGGTTGTGGGGGCGAAGGCGGGCGGGACTTGTGGCCGGCTGTAATGAGTTGGGCGGCCGGCGAGGTGGTTCACCTGCAGATGAGACGATAGGCTTTGAAAGCGGCCTTCGCCAGTCCAAGTAGATATCGCTGATGCATGTACATTGCTTCCCATCATACCAGTCGACGATGGTGTTTCTCTAGGAAATCGTAATGATGGTTTAAGTTCACATTTCATTCAATGTAATTGCTCATTCATTCGATCTAATTTAATTAAATACAATGTAACGAGTAAGACACGTGTGCGACTTTAAAAGGCGAGTAGCTTTTCGATGTAGTTTTAAAGAAAACTTCCAATGCTGGTGCACTTACAATGAATGTAATATGTTTTTCTACATACCACGTTCAATATGAGTTACTCTACATATATCTGTATGAAGACCAACGTTGGGTGCTGAGAACATTAGTAGAGTATGACGAGTAAGAGCGAAAAAGCATCGTGTACTCAACAGAATTTCGTTTTAGCTCATTTGTACCATATTTATTGATAGCCATAACTAAATAGCCACTTTTTTTCTCATAAAACAATTCAACGAGACAGCAACAGAGAGCTTGGTTGGTCACATCTCCAAAATTACTCTTGCCCTTATTAGGCGTCTATAGAAATGTTTCTTGAGACATTTGACAAACCCTAAGCATAAAATATAGCTTAGGCAGATCTCTCACAACGGGGTTTGGAATGGGTAGGCATAAAATATATTTGTGTCAAGTTTTTTTTTTTAATTTTAATTACGACCATCAGTTTTATTTTTCTTTAGTTTCTTTTTTTAACGTCCTATTTACGTAGTATTTATATGCTGAAGATATCTGTGTGGATGGGAACGAAGTCTTAAAAAAACAAATTTTATTATATGTATTGAATGCTTAAAAGAAAGTATTATATTTTAGTGTTTCCACCACCATCAGCTGTTTTTGAGGAGGCGTGACCACTCTGTTCGACCTTGCTTAGTCTATGCACGAAGTAGAATTTTGGGTCCGCTCTCGAGACTACAGATATTTATCTGGCCGGGCCGGACTTTTTTAATATAAATGTTCTTTGTTCGTGACGGGAGAAAGTTTTAATGAAAATTCAAATAAGGACAACTTTCAACCTTTTTTTGTGCCTTTTTTTCGGTTAGAAATTGTTTTTGTTGTTACAAGTACAAAGGTAAATAGACCGCGGCTTAATCAAAAGTTTTTAGTTTATGTTTGAAAAGTTTAGCTTAGATATTGAATTTTTTTGAATAAATAAAGTATAATAGTAAAAGTTAGTGTTCAACATTTCGATCGTAAACATTACATCGTACGCATACTTACTCCTATTAACTAGTTTCTATACGAAAATAATTATCTTTATAACACCATTTTCACAATAAGACACTAGGAAAAATACATTGAATAGATATCATAAATGGTTCAATTAATGATATCTAATAAGATTATTGTATTTTAAAGCGTCTAGTAGCTACACCGCAGACATTGTCTGAAAATAATAAATTTTTATTGTTAGCGATTTCCCAGAAAAATCTAATGTAATCTATGTCTATTAATCATGATTAATAATGATTAATGACTGCGTAACTTTATATGTTTTATGAGCAATGGGCTACCGGCAAAGCGGAATAAATACCTCTTTGTACCAGGTGTCGTAAGAGGCAACTAAGGTACCGGAATTGATAGATGGCGGCACATCCATCCAAAACAGTGTAGCTGAAAGGAATAGGGTAGGAATGAACAGCAGCATATTTGTCGCAAAGTTACGCTCTGCGATTGCAACCACACTTGTCCGCTGGGCAACATACCCGCTTTCTTGGGGAGGCCTATGTCCAGCAGTGGACGTAATACGGCGGCATGATTATTTATGATATATTAGCAAAGGTACCTCGAAAGTGCAAAAATTATATACCTAGCAGCTATACAAGGAACACTACGCTCATCTTTCGATTATTTACCTGTATGTATTCGCTTTCACTTTATATATAATAAAATGTGCTCTTAAAATCAAAGTTGATTCTCTTCGTGCAAAAACTCGACCTACTTAGATCAAACACGAATTGTCACAAGTAGATCCACAAAAAGGAAAAATTGCGAGACTCGATCTCTAATCCCAAACAACGCTTCACCGACCCCCCAATTTCCGCCAAAATAGCCCATCGTTTACACGCCTCACTCCCCCAAAACTAACGATACGGAACAGCCAAAGGCCCATAGAGTATTTACCAGTCCTCTCATATCGCCGCACGGATCCCTAATGACGTAGGTCCTTATTTATTCGAGCCTATTTGCCCAGGGCTTGGCAAACAAACCTTTTTTTATTTGGTCTCCACAAACATACTTTAAATCAAGTCACAACCTGAACTTAATTATGTAAGTTGATTATGTTACATGCTTAATATTTTTGATGTACTTTGTCTACTCATGATGGGTTTAATGTACATTTTGATATATAGTAAGGAGACACGTTCATATATCTATAAAGAAACCCTTTTCAATGCTATTTGATCAACTTTCTTCGGTTTGTCTTTGCCAAGTCATAGATAAAGTTTATTAGATGGGGGATTTTTATAATTTAACTAAAGGACCCGGTTTCGCTCGGTACTTAACAAAAAATCCCAAAAATTATACATTTTAACACATGTATAGCCTACTATCTATACTATTTCCGGATATTATTATTTAAAAAAAAGTTGTTATTACTTTGAATGTTTTATTTTTATTTCTGCCATCGAAACTATGAACCCATAGTTTGCACACTTAGTATAATTCACCCCAAATTCGAATAAACCACAAAATTCGTGGATGAATCCCAAGTTTTACCAAAATGGTTGCTAATTTAAAATTTTATGATACAACCTTGCAACCCCTATTTCAGCCCTTTAAGGCACTTTTTTTAATTCCTCCTCAGTGTGCATCCAAATCAAATTTCAAATTAAAATAACTGTCCAATTTTCACATTAATAACATTAGCGGTACAATATGTCAGTGGTATTTCTTTATATATATGTGAAAGTAAAAACTAGTTTTTGAATAGAACTCGTTATTTCTGGTTAGAACTAGTTTCTTATGTATGCCTATGTTAATACTAGTTTCTGATGAACAGGTGTAGTAAGGTACTGGAACCGACAGATGGCGTTATGCCTTAACAGTCTAGCTAAAATGCAACGGCACGATGATAAAAAGCTACATTCAAAGCCCAATGAACCAATTATGAACTAAAGAACTCCAAAAATATGTATATTATGGATAAGGTTTCATCGGATGGATAAATCCAATAGTGGTATTTGAAGGCTTTGGCTGTTATGGTGTAATTTAAACATATTATAAATAAACGTAATTTTTTGCAAAAGTATTTATCGATACCACCAATAGGTATATGTTGAAAGCATTTACCACAAATCGAATTTGTCGAACAAAACACCATCAATAACCAACTACCCTTAAATTGCAACATAAAAAACCTACGTCCCTCATTATTTCGCCTTAATTACGTTCTGTTTACACACTTAGGTCCGATCGGTACGGCCGGACCGCCATTTTGCCACGGCCTTTCCCTCGCAAAATTAAAATTCTCAAACAGTCGGCACTTTGAAAAAGATATATGAGGGTGTTCTTTCATCTTCCCTGCAGGGTTACCTTAGTCGTTTGCGGGCAGGGGGCGGACCGTCAGCGTTGCCAACTTAACAATTTAAATTATATCGGTCGATGGTTGTATATTGATCAATTTGGTGCGTACGTGCGTAAGTAAGGCGTGTGGTACCGGCAGAATAGAATAGTACCTCTCTTTGTGCGTGTCGTAAGAAGCGACTGAGGTACCGGATCCGACAGATGGTGGTATATCCATCCAAAACTGCGTGGCAGGGTAGTGCATGGGCAGTAGATTGCCACCATACCATGCCTACCAAGCGCGGCAATCATAGTCAAAAATCCCCCTATCTTGGGCAGGCCTATGTACAACAGCGGAATTTTCATGGCTGGCGCCCAAAGGCCAATCGCCAAGGTGCGATAGTGTAGGCTTTATAATATGATGCCTTTGCTTGAAATTTAATTCTAAATTTAAAACGTTTCACACAGACGTCGAGAGATTAATAAGGCACTGGATTTGTTGTCAAATAATGCAATAAGTTCGACGAAAAATAAACGGTATTACGGGTGTTTGTCATTAGTAGTTGCCATATTCCAATTGTAAATATAAAATTAAATTCACCATGAGTGCTACCCATATAATCTAACACTAGACTGCTCGTATCATCCATGGGAAGATCGTTACTTTTTTTAGTAGTGATAATTTACAAGTATATTTAGAGTGAATAGGCCTGATATTGCATCGTATAGTAAGCCGTTACCAATGGTAATTTAATTTTTGTCTAACACTAGACAAAAATTAAATTACGATTGGTAGCTTAAACAATATCTAATAAATAATAAATAGTTAAAGATCAAATATCAGCCCCACCGGTTGCGTAAACGTATTCACTTAAAATATTCTTGGCACAGCGTCAGTCCATTATTACGTTACTTAATTAGATTTTTTATTATTAATCGTTTATTTTAAAGAATTAGTTGATATAATTCTTCGGTTTTAAATTCACACATCTTTCGATTACTGTCTCTGAGATAAAGTATATAACGTAAAACTTAAATAAGTATATGTTGATGGGCCGGATTGCGCAGATGATAGTAAT
>JACJUM010002496.1:11540443-11628544 GCA_020976665.1 Heortia vitessoides
TTCCAGGAATCAAAATCATGTGGCTTTCCCTAGTTTGCAAGTTCCACAACCTCATGTCTAAATTCTTACACTGATTACCTTTTAAAAACATAACAAATACATTCGCATTTTTAAATTATATTACTTGAATAGTGTCCCCTATCTTAAGCTGATCTAAATACAAGAGAGAAATTTTAAAATGAAAAAACACATATAAATATATACAAAAATAAAAAAGATGTTCAAACGTAGACAGCAACAAAAAACAAAACACGCCACGCCAAAAAAAATCCCTCGCTAAAGTTGGCACCACTGCGCGGGGGTTTCAAAAAGGGGTCGGCAAAGTCGGGGTTAGACCTCCGCGGTTATTTATGGGACCCTCGAGTCCGTGAAGTGGCCACCGAATATAAATCTAAGGCCGACTTAAATGTAAAATAAGAATGGGTTGAACCCGAAAGTCGGCCATGAGCGCGCCGGGCACGTTTTGTTTAATAGAAACGTCCTGGTCATTTTATTTGAGTTGAATTTTAAAACGGTATAAATCTCCTCTATTTCCATTTGCTAAACCACAGATCTAAGAAGGTTTCTGTTAATTTTTTTGATACGCTATAATTACAAGTAGTCTTCATACAAAGGTCGCATTGCTGTGTTCCGGTTCAAGTGGTGAGAAACGCAGTAAAATTACCGGGTAATGTGACATTATATCTTCAAATCACAGGGTTGGCAATGCGTTAGTGATACCCATGTGTCATTTCGAGCGTCTATATGCTTGTTTGTCAACCTGGTCTAATAAAAACGTTTTTAAAAAAATATTTTAATGATGTTTTATCGCCTTTAATTTTAATTAAATTTATATAACATACTTAATATATATGAAACCTTTTATATATATTATGATGCCAAATAATCCAGTATCATTATGAAATGCTTATAAAAATAACACGTGCGACGCTAGTACATTGACATCTGTCATTCTAATCAAGCTATAGGGCAAAATATGACTATACCAGACCAATTCTAATAGTTATGGGTGAATGAGCAAGGGTCATGACCCACCACGCGCGCCTAACGTGTATTGCTAATATGTACACAAAGCAAGAGATCGACCTACAAATTCTGTCATAATTCCGCAATCGATATTAACCTTTAATTGCATGTAATTGAGTTCAGAATCGTCCGTGAATATCTGACAGATATTTGTAGGTTGATTTGGTGCTTAGTGTACCATGGCTTACTGATGCAGGCCCGCGGCGGCTATTTGCATTGATCGGTTGGTTCATTTCTTGTATTTATAAGTGTGAGATACCGGCAGAGTAGAATAGTACCTACCTGCCTCTTTACCAAGTGTAGCAGGCCACTAAGGTATCAGAACTGACAGGTGGCGGTCCATCCATCAGAAACATCAAATGCACAAGGTGGGGATGAGCAGCAGAATCCTTGTTACAAATACTGCCCTCTGCGATTGCAAATACGCTTTTCCAGCGCGGCAATTGCGGGCTAAATTTTCCCGTACTTGAGGAAGTCTATACCTTATAAACAATGGCATAAACTTATTGCAATGGCTGATATGATGATGAAAAAATCATAACCTACTATGATAACAAAACCCAGTCTTGTTATGCTCATTCTTCTAGTCTTGTTATGTATTGTGACGTAGTTCATTTGTGTGTATGTATCTGATATATGATAGGTATCACCTAGTGCATGCATAAGGTTGTTTTACATATTAGAACAAATTCATCATATGTGATAGCATGATGTCATGAGGTAGACCTCTTACAAAGGTCGTCTACTTTGGTACCTCACTCACAAATATTTCTACCGCAAAATAGCAGTGTTCGAAATGCTGTGTTCCGGTTTGAGGGGTGAGAGAGGCAATGAATTTACTGGGTGAAGGTGGAATAGTATCTTCAGTTCACAGGGTTTGCGACACGCAAGTGCTATCCTTGTGATGACACGAGCGTCTACAGGCTGCCATCACGTCTACCATCAAGCAAATAAATGGTCTTTATTTGCTGACTACATAATATAAAAAATTAAAGGTGTTTACGACCGACGTAGTTATATTTGTATAAAATAATGATTGAATGAAACTTTAGCATTTATAAAAAGATTTTATGTTACCATTAACGCTTATATTTACTTCTCCGATTATAATATACAAACTTTACAATATATAATTTGTATAAAGAAAAAATATATAAATTAAAAAGTAAAACGTAATCGAATGCTAACTTGGTAATTTACGTACTTTTAAAACAAATATAATTTTAAAATGCTCAGCAAAAGAGTTTAGCTAAAGATGATAAAACCGAATTAACTTTCCTAACAGAGCGCTACAAAGTCACGTTTGCCATTTTTCGTATAAATAAAAGATGTTTCTCCCATATTAGTATGCCTGAAACGTAATGAAAAACCTCACTGTAAGCACGACCATAAAGTAAAGTCTACATCACTAAAAATATGTATGTGTCTCAAGTGATGGGACGCAGCGGGCACCATAAAGATATGTGATAAAATAGCTGAATTTAAAAAAATCCTATTAAATGGTAGGATTTGTGTATTAGGTACTCAAGGTCAGATGGCGGTATAGCTCAAGTGTAACTGGGTAAGGATGGGCAGCAGCATCCTCTTAATGCAGTTGCCACGAAGCGAATATCAATGAAATAATAAATACAAAAAAGGTATAATTCACACAGCATCTCGCACAACCCTTGGCACACAAGATGAAAACCCCACCCAATTATTAATATTAACCCCATATAATATATTGGTAGAAACCTAAAATGATAAATAAAATTTCTTGGGGAGACCTGTGTTTAACAGTAGAGTACAATGACAACTATGTTTGTATTATAAAGTCACGATAGCTGCACTCTTCGATTACCAACACGCTTGCCCAGCGCGGCAATTATGGGCAAAAAAACCTCCTTTATTGGAAAGGCTGAAAAGAAGGCAGAAAATTTATTATATTCAGCAGTGGACTTCCAATGTCTGGTATGATGAAACAACTACTAAAAATTGTTGTTAAGTTTTTGCTATAATATTATTCCGCATATTTACGTGAAAGTCAGTGTTTAGACGTATAATATTCTTATATAACAAAGCATAGACTTTTCTCAGGTTAATGTCTGTAATTCATTCTGTTTATATAAGTAATTTATGGGAAATTTTACGAATTCTGCGTATACTTTTTCACGTTTATTTATCATTAAACTTTATGTAATTGACATAATTCACTAATTACTATGCACACAGTAAAAACTACTTTCTGGGCTATGTTATAGATACCGGCGGAGTGGAATAGTACCTCTTTCTGTACCAATCGTATCGTCGTAGCAGCGTTCGAGGTTTACCCATCCAGAATAATGAAGTACGAAAACCACAGAGCAGAGAGAGGTTTGGCAAGCAGCATTGGGCCAAATTCTCACTTTTATAGTGATACACGTCCAGCAGTGGACACTTCGCGGCTGCTATGACCACAATGATTAAAGTACGTGAACATTACCAATACGTTATCGGAAGCCCACAGCCCAAGTAACATTACAACTTTACCCGCTCCCGCTTCCGCTCATAACTCGCGCGACATTAAGCGGCGTGACGTCGCACACAATCCCTCATTAAAACGACACGAGCACGCGCGTGATTACAGCGACAATTTGAACGGCGCCGACTGATAGGGCCCCTGCCCGCTGGACAAACGACTTTCTACTATACCACTCTCACGTGATATGAAAAAAAACTTTTTTTCAATTAGTTGTGCCCGCCGTTTCACCCGCTTTACTTTAAGAGTAAGGTAGCTAAGTTACTCCTTATAACATGCTATGCCAGTCCCACTTAAATCGGTCCAGCTGCTACAGAGATTTGCCGGAACAAACAGATCGACCGACAGATGGACAAAGTGTCTACTCCCCCGGTACCTCACTGTTTATATTAAATCATCGAACTTAAAAGTTGAAAAGCGGTTAGCCTCATAGTTATTCTGAAAATTCAATTTTTCTTCAAGTTTCCCTAAAAGGTGTCCAAAGTATGGACTTCTTTATCGTTTTATCATCCTCATCATACCAGTCATTAAAATCCACTGCTGAAAATAGGCCTCTGCAAGAAACGAGGTTCTTTTGCCCATAATTGCCGCGCTGGGCAAGCTACCTAATACCAATCGCAGAGCGCAGCTTTCGCGACGAAAATGCTGCTTTATAAGTGGTTTAAGCGTCTTATCACGGAATCAAGTCAATTTATGAAATGTTGTGGAATTTATTTATTTATTTATGATAATATCAATTTTCAGTATAAATAGAAGTGCTTATTACACTCCACAGGGGAGACATATAAAAAGTACCCACAGATTCCTGTCCTTCCTGATATGTTACCTCGGGTCAGAGCAAGGAAAGCCTTTTGCCTGCAGCTACGTACATGATTTTATACGAGTTATAACTAAAGTTTTAGATTTAGTGCGATGTAACTTTTGATTAGATTTTCATATTCCATCAGACCTCGGTAACTAGACAATTATCATCTTGTTGTGAATTTTTTCTTATTTTGACGACCTCAATAGCGTGTAACAATATGCTATCGAGTATATTATTTACCCAGTATATAACAATAATAATAATACGTCTCATATATTGGTCCTGACTCCAAGATAAGTCGCTTGTAGCACTTGTGTTACGGGTACAGACAACTAATATAATTACAAATATAATACAAGAATACATATTTTTAACACCCAGACACAGGGCAAACACTAATATCATCATATAAATATTTGTTCTGGGTGGAGATCGAACCCACGACCCTTGGCACCTAAGTAAGGATCACTACTATCTGCGCTATCGGGTCCGTCAAATATGTATGCATATAAGTATAGATAAGATAGAACAATAACTGTCGAGTCAGCCAGTAAATATATAAGGCCAATGATTATCATTATTAATACCTAGTTTATGATATACATCAACATCATACATCGTATTGCAAACAATTGACTAATAGTAACCCCTAGGCGGACGGTTAATACATATTTGTTTATCTAATTAAACTCTTTCAGGCTCGTGCTCAACGTCATATGAGGTAGACCTAGAGTAAATAAAGTCGTCTGCATAGGTAACTCACTTTAAACTATTTCTACGGCCAAATAGCAGTGTTCCCATTGCTGTGTTCCGGTCTGAAGGGTGAGTGAGGCAGTGAATTCACTAAGTAATATAGCATAATATCCTCAAGTCACAAGGTTGGCAACGCGTTAGTGATATCCTTGTGATATTACGAGCGTCTATAGCGAGCGCCAGTGACGCTAACTAGTACACGGACTGAATGCTTGTTAGTCGACCTGGTCTAAGAAAAAAAAAATGACGTCAGTTAATTAAAATTGAGATTAATTACATCAAAATGCCATGCCATTATATAAAATAGGCGATGGTAATAATATATCAAAATAACTAAGAATGTTGCCCGATTCTTCCATTCCTAGTCAACCATTGCATAATATAACCAAGAAAAAAAACAGAAAATAAACACTCATACATATTCGCCGAGGCTTATTTCGGACCCTTCGATTATTTTCTCCATTATTTCACTAAACAAACTTCTTAGATTCCGCGCAACGAACAAAAAAAAACAAACATCTTAAATTATTCATGACTCGCTGAGCCGCAACAATTTTAAGCTTTCCTACGTTATAAATGAATGCTAAAATGGCTAAACGAGTTGAATTTCTAGCTTGTTAGGGATACATTTTACTGTGGACGATACAAAAGTCTAGTTAAAGCGAGGGCCGTCACAGCATAAAGCATTATCTCCATCAACACGCCTGAAATATCTTATGAAAGAATACGTAATTAGAGACCACAGTATACATTTAAAGGCAGTAGATTACGTACTAGTGTAACTTTGTTAACTTACAATAGACAGAGTCAGACACAACACTGAGACGGGTTGCGGGTTGTTTACCTTATTTATTTAGGTAAAACCTTCATAAGGTGACATTCTGTGACTGGTATGATATCAGTCACAGGATGTCCACCGCTGGACAAAAACCTGCCATGTACTTTTCAATAGGACCGGTTGAATGATGCCTGCGTTCTGCAAATAAAACCTTATAGTCAATAATCTTATTATCAATACGAATCATCAGCTTATTAATACGAATTAAAAATAACAATTCAATTAACTGCTAATCGATAGTATAGTGATCAATAAACATTGCAAAAACGGTTCTATTTACAAAAGCGAAGGTCTAAATTACAAAGTGTCGTATATACAAATTTTATAATAATAAATTCAGAGAACATCTCATACATTGACCTGACTCCGTGATAAGTTGCTTAACGTGTAATGGACATCAGACAACAGTGAAGTCACAAACGTAAGACTTATAAATATTTAACACCTCAACAAAATACAATTTAATGTTAAACTATACTAAGTGATATTATAAAACAAAAAATTGGATCCTAATCTAGTGAGAAAATAGATAGGTACGTCAATGCTAGACATCATCATCATTACATCCGTTGGAAGTCCACTACTGGACATAGGCCTCAATAAGAAAGTGGTAATTTTGCCCGTAACAGATGCCCGCGCTGGGCAAGCGTTTTGGCAATCGAAGATCGCAGTTTTCGCGACGGGGATGCAGCCGTTACGACTTAGGGAGCAAAATTTATTCTGTTCGTAAATGCCGGCAACTCGCCTGTGATTCCTTTGGTGTTGCAGGTGTCCATGAGTAACGTTGATAACTTACCATCAGGAAACTCGTTGTCTCGATTGCCCCCCTCACCATCATCATCATACCAGCCATTGGGAAGTCCACGGCTAGACATAGGCATCTCCAAAAAAAGGGCTTTTTCGCAAATTATTGCCGTGCCGGCCAAGCGTGTTGGTAATCGCGACAGGGATGCTGCTGCCCATCCCCGCTTTGTGCAATTCGGCTGGATAGTTTTGGCTGGGTATACCGCCATCTGTCGGTTCTGGTACCTTAGTGGCCTCTTACGACACCTGGTGCAGTGCGGAGTTGCCCCCCTATAATATAAAAAAGTAGCCCTTCCCCACTCTGAACTGCACTATCGGGTAGATATACCGAAATGTACCGGTTCCGGTACCACAATCACTACGTTCGACGCCTGGTACAAAAGAAGGTACTATTCTACTCTACCCTTGCTTCATTACCAACCATAATAGTAAAATACAATCACAAGTTAAAAATATATTATTGAAAATAAATATTGGACTCGAGTTACTTCTCTCGGCCACTCTCTCTGCACACGCCTATACGGGGGAGAGATAACACAAGTCAACACGAATTTTGAGTCTGAGTTCTGTACCTCTGATTTTGTTTACTTATGCCTAACTAATTAAAGAAAAAAAAATTTTATCTAATAAAGTTTGCTTTTGTAGTTACTAAAACGAAATTTTAATTTTTATGAAAAAGCTCTATTTCTTAATTTCAATTATATGTAAAAGGAAAACAGTTTTGAATTCACATATTTTTATTGACTTTAATTATACAAGACGGCATAAATAAACCCACAAATACAAAAAAGAATACAAAAAAGACTTTAAAAATGAACAGATTTGGTATTTCTTCTGTGTAAGTTGGGACTTTTTCGTATGAGCCCCCAAATGTAGTCACCCATCATATTTTCATTATATTGTCCTTGATAACGCTTTTCGAAGTTCATTATATCCTGGTGGAAACGTTCCCCTTGCTCTTCTGAATATGCACCTAAGTTGTCTTTAAATCTATCCAAATGAGCATGTAGCATGTGGACTTTCAAAGACATTCTGCAACCCATAACTTTGAAGTTGTGAAGCATATCAGTAATAAGCTCCGTGTAATTTTCTGCCTTTCTATTGCCAAGAAAGCCATGAATCACTGCTTTAAGGCTGAGCCACGCTTGTTTTTCGTGCGTACTGAGGAGCTGTAGGAATTGTTCACTGGCCATTATTTTCTTTATTTGTGGACCGATGAAAATACCAGCTTTAATTTTAGCCTCTGACAATTTCGGGAAAAATGATTTTAAATATTGAAAGGCCTCAGAGTCTTGACGCAGAGCCTTTACGAACTGCTTGATCAGACCTAATTTAATGTGCAATGGAGGCATTAAAATATGATCGGGCTTAACGATTGGTTCATTTTTGACATTATGTTGTCCTATTTGAAACTCGCTCCGTTGTGTCCATGAGTGCTGCTGGTAGTGAAGTGCATCGGCTCTACTATCCCATAAGCAAATGTAACACGGATATTTAGTGTACCCGCCTTGCATTCCCATCAGAAATCCAACTATTTTAAAATCCCCTATCACTGGCCAGGCGTACTCTTCATATTTTAAAACTTGAAGCACCATTTTAACGCTCTCGTAATTTTCTTTTAGCATTACAGAATGAGCAAGGGGAAGAGATGGAAATATATTTCCATTATGTAGAAGAATTGCCTTTAAGCTTTCACACCTACAGCCCCCCCTGCCCCTCTCCTGTATCTTATATGCAACGGCTCCTAAAAAAACTGCTAAAATACTATAATATTCGTTTTACATTGTGTAAAGGTACAAAAGCAAACTTTATTTTTTATAAATGGAGTTTTTGCTTTTTTTTCGATGTATATAATCAGAAAATATTTACTAAATAACAGACTCAAAGAAAAATATTTTTTTTGTTGACTTGTGATAATTGATATAAATTTTACGGCTCGAGCCTGCAAGGCAGGACAAAAGGAATGATAAACAAGGGACCTCAGCCGATGACAGGCGCTGGCCGCGCGCGATGATTACATAAGCCAAGGAATTGAACGCTTTCATCTAGGAATTCAGGGAACTGTTATTTTTCTATATGAACAAAACAAAGATATTAGCACATTTTCTTTTAACAATCTGGCAGGAAAAAAGACAATTATTATTATTTTTTAAATACATTTAACTAGCTAACCCGATATATATATATGTGTAACATGAAAAATATCCCGACTATAAATTGAGATATAAACTATCGTATCTTTAAAGTTGCATCAATAAGCAAAACAATATATAAAACCGATTCAGTATTGTCTCGTCGCAAGAATATCGCTAGCTAATCTCCTATCGCCATACTAGTAATATTTAGATAATTAATGAGTAGAATAATACCTCCACCTGTCGTAAGAAGCTAAGGTACCGGAACCGACAGATGGCGGTATATCCATCCAAAACAGTGTTCCTTAAATGCTCACGGCAGGGATAGGCAGCAGTGTGCTGTGTTCCGGTTTTAAGGGTGAGAGGGGTTTAAAATTATTTGGTACTGTGATTTAATATCTTCAAGTCATAAGGTCAGCAACGCGCTGGAGACATTATTGTGATATTACAAGCGTCTACGGACTCTATGCTTATTTGTCGACCTGTTATAATAAAAAACTCAAACATATATATCTCAATAAAATAATATATCAAACAAGAGGCATTTAAAAATTTATTAAATTTCTTAAATACATGTTTTAAGACCAAGACACAGAAATAGAAATAAATGTTTGACCCGGATTGTGGTCAAACGATTCTTGGTGCATTAAACAGAGACATTACTGAATGCGCCATCGGGCCCTTCGACTATAAAATTAGAACACGAGACTATAATTTATATACATACATAAACTTACGCATATATCTTAAAGACAAACATTCCTTGCTTCCTCAACTTTTACTACTCTAATCATACACGAGCGCTTGCTAAGCGGGACCGCACCAAATCATAATCCATTAGATTTAAAATAATACACAATTATTGTTAACTAGCTGAGCGCGCGACTTCGTCCGCGTCGCATAGTTTTTTTTAGTACCATACCATACCATACCTTGAATGTCATGTTTATTTATAACGAATCAATGGCCTGAAAAATAGATTTCAAGTTTCTGGCACTAAAAAAAGCGATACTTCCATACAACTTTTCATCCCCCTTTTCGACCCCTTACAACCCTTATCTCAAATTTAAAAATAGCCTATGTCCTTTCTCGGGGTCAAAAGATTGTCTGTGCCAAATTTCATCACATTCAGTTGAGAGGTTTAAGCGTCAAAGCGTAACAGACAGACACACAGACAGAGTTACTTTCGCATTTATAATATTTGTAGGGATTTATTAGAAAGATATACTCTAAAAATGCTGATATCTCCGCAATCTAACATTTATTTTAAAACAAAAACCAACCCGCAGCACTTTACAGCACTGAAAACCACAAACATAAAAACGTATTCTGTACAGGATACAATACGTTCGACGTAATTCACCCTCTAATTCACCGTTTAGGTTGAAAACGCAGACCGCGACGCTTGTGACTCCGCGGAGCACAATTGAATTAAAATAAATCGAATGGATTAACCGTACAATTCCAAACCACAAGGAAAGTGCTGCCCGGCGCACTGTTAGGTCGCTACTGATTGGAAACCCTTTGAAGGTTCCGGTCTTTTTTCAATTTAGAACTATTGAGTTCGATATTTGAAAAAAGTTGATTGTCATTCGAATTAAACGCACACTGAAATTGATGTTCTAAAATTAAATTAAAATCAATGGAATTAAAAAAAAATAAAATGTTTTTAAAAGAGATCTCTTTTACAGACTCAGAGTTTCAAATCAAATCAGGTTATTATCCGTATACCAATCATTTAATATTAAGAAGAAAAACTAGTGTCATAGACTAGAAGTGGAACTTTAGAAAGCAAATTTGGTCAAATGCGAAAGTAACTGTGCTCTGCCTGTTCTTAGTCGGTGCACCAATTTTTATAAGTCCAAATTAACGTATGGATACATCGAACCCTCGGGAGAAAGGCTTTTGTTCCTAGGCAAATTAGAGCTTCCATAGGGTGAAATATTAATAAATAAGTCTATATGGACGAAGTCGTGGAAGGAACGCATTTTAATAGATAGAAGAAATTTATTTACAAATTAGGTATATAGTTCTGACATGTAAGAAATAGAGGAAAAACCGAATACAATTTTACCAAAGCATGATTCCTGAATGTACCTCCACAACATAAAGACTATTAATTTAGTACAGATAAGAGTTGTCACATTCCCCTATACCAAGTGTAGAAGAAGCGGCTGTGGACCGGAACCAGCTGATAGCGGTATAAGCGGTATATCATAGATAATTGTCGATACAAAATATAACATAACACAATATTACAAGAACAGATTGAAAGCAGTGGGGCTGTACCCTAAACAGCGAATCGATATAAATAAAATAATAGCCAGGCTAAAACAAAAAGGCAGCGCGGCCATTCTATCCGAAGCAGCTGCGGCAAATTGAAAATGTCCCGGAGCATCATTAGGGCGCCTCACCGCAAAACAAGTCTAGAAGAACATAAGTATGTACGCCCGGAGCACCGGTGCTTCCATGTAGGTTTGCTGTGTTTAAATGTCTATGGAAATCAATCGACTACTGTACGCACTTTGTGCTTTTTAGTCATTACTAATTTAGGTAACGTATCGATCCAAAACTACTTTTTAGTGGCTTTAAAACGCGTTTTATTAAACCCCACCAGTGCGGGCGGTTTGACCCGCGTTAATTTGTTAAATAAACCTAACGTCATAATCTATAGTCTTCCTCAATAATTGGACTATCTAACACTGAAAGAATTTTCAAATGAGACCGGCGGTTCCTGAGATTAGCTTGTTGAAACAAACAAACTCTTCAGCTTTATAATATTAGTATAGATTAAGGTTATCTACCATACCGTACTGTGCCTAGGACTTAAAAGTTAAGTAAATAACTTCAAAGCTGTTCAGCTGTCCAAATTTAAATATTTTCCGCTAATTTAATAAGTTATAATTATAAATTCATATAATAGATGGCGAAGAGTGTCTGTCGGTTTGTCACGATGGCTGGATGAATCTGTATGAAATTTGGCTTGTGGATAAGACAACCTTGGTGAAAGATACATTATGATGTCAATAAAATTCAACATCTTCGCGTCATTTGCAGGCTAAAAGCTATGAACTAATACATATACAAATCTATATATATAAAAGAAGAAGTTCACTAATTGGAATGATATAATCAGCGCAGGGCGTAAACTAAAAACTTGATTATTTTACCGGGGCTATTTTTATAGGGGAGCACTAAAAAAGGAATTCTGAAAATTCCTCCCCTAAGGGGGTAAAATGGGGATGAAAAGCTAGTATGAAAGTTCTTCAACTAATCACAAGGCGCTGCTCGTCACTAATGTTTAACACATTTTAGGATAAACAAACTATGCTGTTATTATAACAATAACCATGTCTGAATTTCGTTAAGAAAAAAATCAACTGAGATAATAAATTAACTTTTGCAAATATCTTACAGTGGAAGTCCTATAGATGATACAATGAAGACAATATATATGACTGCCAAATAATGTAATGACATATCACATACATTAAGTTATGATTACATAAAATCAAATTCAATGAAAGGGTTTGTAGACATTTTCAGAAGAGTTCCGTTAACTTTAAAAACAATCGACGACGAACATTAGTTATGAAATTTGCTGTATATCGATAATTGGGCTTTGTTTTCATAATTCTTCATTGTCAGATCAATTATGGAGATTTTAGCAAGCACTAATAGATTCTAGAGTTTATTGATGAGCATATAAAATTAACATTTATGTATAATAGCTGTGCCCGCGACTTTGTCCGCGTGGAATAGTTTTTTTGGGATCCCATACCTCTTTACCTTAACTTATATAAACTTTGAATGTCATGTATATTTATATCGAATCAATGGCCTGAAAAAAAAAAATTAAGTTTCTAGCTTTAAAAATAGCGATACTTCCATACAACTTTTCATCCTCTTTATCGACCCTTTACAGACCTTATTTCGAATTAAAAAATTATTATAACTAATTATTAGCCTATGTCCTTTCTCATGGTCTCAAGATTGTCTGTGCCAAATTTCATCAAAATCGGTTGAGAGGATTAAGCGGGAAAGCGTAACAGACAGACAGACAGACAGACAGAGTTACTTTCGCATTTATAATATTAGTAGGGATAAATGCGATCAAATGAAGAATAAACAACCCATTATGCTCGACTCAGGAAAATTTTTTTTAATCAATATTATTCATAGCCTATGAACGCTTGCAACACCGTTGCATCCGTGTTGCCACCCTTTAAAACCTTATTCAGTCTTTTAAATTGTGTTCCGTACATTAAAAACTCCTTTAATCCGAAAGTAAGAGGAGTAAGAGGAGTCTTAAAATTAAACATCACAAGCGGTGCTTGAGTGTTGTACATAAAGCGGGATAAGCTGCAGACGCGGTTTAGCTTAGCTCAACTAAACTCTACATTTTGTTTTACTTATTCGTGGCATTAGCGTGTTTGCGTTCTACCGAGCATCTCAGATCTTTATTTTAAATAACGTTATTTTTTTAGTTATTTTAATAATAAAATCTAAGAATGAATTATAAATAATTTTTATAATTCTAACTTTATGCTTTATGTTTTTTAGTTTTTACTACTATATTTAGGTCAAATTTTCATTGGATCGTGTGTGATGGATTACTGTAAAACTTAAATGATTACCTCATAAACTAAAAATATTAAATCAACAAACAGCCACACAATATTCCTCACAATATAATGTATGATAATAAAATAAAAAATAATCTTATAAATACTATTAATATTATATATACAGGGTATCCCAAAATTCAACGATAAGCAAGTGCCAAAAGGTGAACCTGCTCAATAAAAAAAACATAAAAAGGGGGTCCACATTTCTTTACAATAAAAAAAACCTAAAATCCTCTCCTTGTAATTTTTAATACCATAACAAAAATTTATTAAATATAATGTTTTTTTTTGGTGTGCGTCATAAATTACGTTATATTTATCGAAACAAGCAAGAATTACAGGGCAGAATATCAAGGCAACAGGCTCATCAAATAAGTGTTGTGAAGACCCGTTTAATACCAGTCATACCCATCTTGCCACTTGCCGCCCGCTCCGGGAGCACAAAGCATTGCTCCTTATACGAGTATTCCGTTTGTACAAGGCACAACGGTACAGACAGCAAGGCGGCTATTTAAGTAGCGTCAGCATCAGCCCTGTTTAGACCCGTCAAGCTGAAGCCCGCGGCCCCGCGCTAATGTTCTGCTGACTGTACAATGCGTAGAGTTATAAAGTTCTAGAAAAGCCTAACCTGTTTGTACTTGATACTTACTACAATATATATGTATTTTTATATAGGTTTTATAAGAGTATTATAGATGACAGAGCCGACCTCAGGACTTGGTATAGTTATTACGGGTTGTGCTGATGTGGATGTGGATTTTGCCAGACCTGTATCCGTATGCTAGATGTCAACAATATCGTTTAAACCGTTACCGTAATATTCAAATGAGAGTTCTTATCGGCTTAGCAAAAAATAAAAATGAGCATGTTTAATTGGAATTAAATAATAAATAAATTAAATTTTAATTAATTAATTAAATGATACACAATACCAGCATTCTGATGAATTGAAATAATAAGATAAAAATTTTCTAAGTCACGCAAAAATAAAATATTAAAGAAATATATTAGCAAAATTCATACCTAGGACAATTTCAAATACGGTGGTTGCATAATATTAGAAAAAAGCCTTCCTAATCCAATCTATTAAATTAATTCTTTACTTAGTAAATTTATATTGTCTCATCTCTCTCTCTCTCATTCACATACACATTTTGCGTGAATGTCGTCAGATAAAACTTCACGTAAACTATATTTCCAAACCTTTTTTTAAAGCAATCTAACCTTCCTGATTACACAATCGTGTGCGCATTGTGTCAATTTTTCATAAAAATTACATTAGGGTTATCGAATTCTATCTTCCACTAACTAGATTGTAATCCGTCTATAAGTTGAAATTCTAACAAGACTTTGATGAGTTGATCAACAAGACACAAAAAAGCGGCAAAATTACTGAATAGGAAGTTAACCCATTGACATATAGTCTTATTACAATGTGATATTATATTATTCAAAAAGCCAGATCTACACAATTCATAACTCTACTCTCCTTCATATCACTATTCATGACGTGGCATCCAATGACTGGAAATATGTGTTTATTAAAAAAAAGATTATTTATCACATGGTCAGAATTCAAGGCAGCAAATCTATACATTACTTAGATCTATGGCAATTTAATAGAAATGCTTCTTTTATATACGACCTGGCCAAAAACCAAACCAGAACGCGTCATCCAACGATAGTTCACTAAAGTTGCATAAAATATGCGCTCGACTTTATTAACTTTGCCAGTTCTACAAAATTCATAGCACTCCCCGCCTAAGCTTTTAGACTTGCATAGCGAGCTTCTAAACTTTAAGCTCCGCTCATATATAATTCTACCGTAGCTTTTGCGCCGTGGGGAAATAGCCGAGAGTTCAACATAAATAATTTAAGCGGCTTCAGTTAACCGGAGACGAATGAGTTAAATGCGGATTGTTAAGATATATGAGGATTTGGTGTTCTATTGTTTAGGATGATTTATTGGTATTGGATTGAAAGTAATATCTTCAATGATAATTAAATATAGCAATGCAGTATTTACCAAAAAGGAACGTTGACGATAATTATGAAAATGTCAGGAAAATAATGTTAAACGTCTAAAATAACAGATGCTCATACATAACTGTCAGTTATATATTAATAAAAATATGGAAGTATCTTCTTCTATCTATCTATGTACGAAATTCTAGCATAAAAAAAGAAGAATAAAAGCAGTTTTTTTCTATAATAAAACCGAAGTAAGCGGCCACAAAGGTGAGACCTTCATTTAATAGATAATTCAATTTTTTATTTAAAACTTTATTTACTTATTCAATGGCCGGTGTAATAAAATAAATTAAATTACAACTCCTTAGTATCAAAAAAAGAAAAGCTTTGTTACTATACAAAAACAGTGTGTATGAAAAAAAAAGGTTCGAGAGTATTCATGAAAGAAGTTCTAATTTAAATGGAAAGTTAGACCTCATAAAGGAATAGACAAAAGAGGTTGCGTCCGCTAACTCCCTTATTTTCCACTGCAGGCTGAAGAGTGCGCCAGTGATGGATGGAGGCGCAGCTGCTGGGTTGATTGCGAGGGTGGAGCTGGAACGTTTTGTTGAGACCAGCCATTTATACGGGGTGATCTAAATTATCTATTTCTTCCTATGTCTTAATAAAGGCCAGAGACAATTATTTTTATTTTATTTTGTATCTATTAAGAATAAAAATTTCGCTTCAGATAGTTTTTTGAAGCAACAAGATGTGCATCATTTTTTGATGATAGGTCCTTACACTTAATTTAATAAAACAATACAACCTTGGTATATGTCAAGAAAACTATCAATCTTTCTTTGAAATTCTGCGCTATCAATATTGCATTTAATATATTTTAATCACATTTATGGAACTCGTGTTCAATTCTGATATATAAAACATAGAATTCCGAACACCATGTGAATCGTAATACGCAGACTTATCTATTTCCACATGTACCTACATACTTCCTCTTCACTTTATTTTCGCGCCATTCTTTTACGTTCAAGTGTTTTGCTTCTGTGTTCATTAATCAACTGTCCAATTCGTTTGTTTTTAAGCTCTGTGTATAAATTAAACGGTTAAAAAGATAAAGTGTATTATATACCGATATAAGCCTCAATATGAAATTACTGTAGATGAAAATGTAATTATTTAGCAGACACTTTAATTAATATTTTTCTATTCTAGGTTACGAGTTTAAACGCTGACTGCGTCGGGAGATGGATTAACATCGCTCCACAAACTATATTGAACAAACCTAATCAATTCCACCCACTTCAGCCGAATCGGGGAGTTTTGACCGCCCTAATTAATACCTTACTCCGTAAACACACCGAAAACGGTCGAAAAGCGAAAAAACATTCGTTTCACAGTCTCTCGAGCGAAACATGACGACCCGATTGAATCAATTTAAACTCCGAAAATCTCATCTCGGAGGGTCCGTCCCTAATTATGCCAGCGGAAGGACCGGGGTACAAAAGAGACAAACACAGATTCGCGGGCAAATTTTTGAATTTCGAACGATTACATTCGTTGCTGCCTTAGCCATAGAGGTTTGAGTGCGTAGGCTAAACTTTTTGGCGCGCGTTCCTAATTTTGTCGAGGCGTAATCGTCTGTTGCGGGCGGCGGGAGGCGGGATAAGGGTTTTCAAAATGGCCGCCGTAAGATTTCGTTCGGTTATATTAATTAAATCTTCGTAATTTATGACTGGGATCGTACCACGTGCTGTTTATGATTTATGGTTTTTGTGCCGCTAATCCTGTTTAGATAGCATATGGGTAAAGGAGTTTGTTTGTATATGTTCATAGATTAGACCATTATATAGAAAATACACTGTCTCACTTTCTGATCATTTAACATTATCCAAAAACGAATAAGTAGATAAACGAGTAAGGGAATCAACGAAACCACAGAAATATAACCCAAGTACTCCTTTAAACATTGCTTGATTATAATGTCAATTGAGTAGCCTCATCCGAGATATTGACATTAATTTGACAATTTAAACATTAATACTGACATTAATTTGTATACATAACAAATTAATGTCAATATTAATGTTTAGTAAAAAACATATTATCTAAAATCATTTTGGGCAGATATTATATGCTGTTAAGATAAAAAATATTTAAATAATATATAATTATAATCGTTTGATATTACATTCAATAAAATGCCTTATGTATTTTTGATAATATTTGTATTTAGATAAATAGTAGTAATTTTCTAAATTAATTAAATATATGTTTTTTTTTCATGGTGAATATTTACACGATGTTACAACACAAACAAAATCCTTCATCCATACCTTTCCATGAAGTGTAATCACGCCATAGATACATATAATTAAACTCTTTTGAACTAACCTCACGGGTCGAGATAAAAAATTGGGGCATCCCAACCAACCCTTACCCGCCCCCACCAGTATCCCCATTATAATCGCCCTCTGAGCACGGCCCTTGAGAAAAATAGCTCGAAAAACAGACAAGATTTAAACCGGGCCAGTTTTTTGTTTATACCCGGGTCAGGTCGAATTAAATTGTTTGGTCAAATCAGGATAATTTGACCAGTAAGGGGAGGTAGTATTTCACGTCTATTTCGCCCACATTCATTCAATTGTACTGTTCCATGTACGTATACTTATGTGCGAATGTCTTTTGCTTTGTCACAATAAATTATAGCAGTGACGTCACAATTCATATAAACCGTGAAGTCAGCGTTACGAAAAAACTATTGTTAGTATTTAAAACAGCTTACATTTGTTATTTAAATTCATTAATTCGTCTGCATGAAAGTTAGTTTACTTGTACTTTATTATTTAAAATATATTTATTGTCGACAACTTCATATGAACTTATTATTAACTTCAATGAATGAATAAAAATCATATTATATTAGTATCCGTACATCGTTCTAATCCTTAGTATTAAATAAAATTCTATGTACCAATATCAGTAATCTATTAGCAATAAAAGCCAAATAACTCTTGGATATAGATATCTAAAAGAGGGGGAATATTGACTATAAATGCCGCGGAAGGCAGTCGTGGTAGCAACCGTTTGAATTGTAATTAAAACCTTTTAGAAATTGCGCTATCTGTTCCCTTCAATACCTCAGTCGCATTTTACAACACTTGGTACCAGGGAAGGTTTTATTCTACTCAGCGGGTTGCCCACGGTGACTGGTCAAAAATAAATCCTTATACTAATATAAGCCGACAGGTGGCAATATACCCATCCACAACAGTGTAGCTCAAATACACAGGGCGGGGGTGGGCAGTAGTTCAACATAAAAGCTGCGTTCTGTGATTGCAAACACGCTTGCACAGCGTGGCAATTATGGACAAAATTTAGCCTTTTTTGGGGAGGCATATGTCCAAACATGGACTTCCAAAGGCTGATATGATGATGATGAGGAATCTAGGAAATACTATCTGAAAATATAAGTGTGCCGATTCTCTAACCATGACACATCTAACGATTTATACAGATATCCACTTTCAACATATGAAACCCGAATGGATGCAAATACATAAACACATTAAAATTTAATTAAATACCCACATCACTTTATAATTTCATTGAAATCAAAACTAGACACAATAATGTCATTGATTTGCCCACAACCCTAATAGAGTCAGGGTTACCTGCTCTCAACCGTTGACAAAGCTGTTCAATCAGGGCTGTCGCAAGGTGAGTGTTGTCAAGATGTCAGGTGTCTCACGCACGCGACCCTTCTCAAGTGGCCCGTGCCACCCCTGGCTATTAATTGATTTGTATTGGTATTGGTATTCCGAAGATGTTATGCGATTACACTTTGTCGTGTTAAGGATTGACAGGAGGTTCGGCTTGATAAATAAATATCATTAATTTGATTCTTTTTTGACCTATTAGTATAAGGCAGTTACGTAGAAAATAGTTCAAATTTAAATATTTATTTGCTATATAAGTGAATGTACATCAGGTCTAACAATTATTATGGTCTTATACGTTAGATGCCTTTCTCAAGCAATGCAAATGAAGCATACAGGAAACTGCTCATAATATTTTATAATAAACTTAAAATAAACTAAAATCTAACAATAAAATACATATAAATATTACAACTAAATAAATTAGAATTTTAGTACAAATATTATTAGGTTAATTATAGTTTTACTTATAATCTAAGTGTGCTTTTACTGAATAAAACGAGATTTATATAAAATATTTTTAAGTGTAACTTGGAATCTACTTAGGTATGGTACTTATTATTTCCCAGGGTATTTTATTCAATATTTTTATTGTCATATAGTAGGGGCTTTTATTTAACATTTTAATTCTTGAGGGTGGAAGATATAATTTATTTCTATTGCACGTATTGTGCTGTGAGTATTTTTAATTTGTATTTTTATAGTAGTATATATATAAATAAATTATTTTATAGGTAATTAAACGTACGTCGTAAATATATATACAGAGAAGTGTCAATAACTTCTCTAGAATTCTGAAACACACTTCTTCTGCATAATAAATAGGTCTTGAACGTCGACACTCTTTCCCTAGTTTAGTGCTGTACCCTTCGCAGCGTTTACCGAAAGGCTGGGAAGGAAGCTCTACACACGTGGCAGTACCCAGCTGCGGTATGTGATCTAAAAAGATTACACCAGTTCAATAAAAAAGAGTGCCTACCAAAGTGCTAGAACAGAGCAACATAAATATATATATATAGGCATTCTTTATATTAATACATCAACATATGATTTCAAATAACTTACATCTGACACCAAAAATTCAGAACCAATCAATCCATAAAACGAAATGATCAATAGCGATCAAACGCAAAAACTTCTTTCCACAAGGTAAATTCTTCCAAATAAGGTATGTAGAATTAATCTACTCTGGCATTTTGTTAATGTATGCTAAAATATTTAATGTAATTTTGATGTAAAAAAAACATGTTTATATAAATATGACGTTATTATCAACACTAAGAATTAAAAAAAGAATTTTGCTTTACGATACGCAAAGACATTAAAACATATTCACCTTAACAAAAACCTTATATTTCATTCCATTTTACAGGTTACATTTCTCTTTAGCTCAGAACTATTATCGCATTAACTCATCTCATGATTGTATACGAATACACGTTTTTCATTTTCGATAGCAAAAAAATCAATCGCTGTAGTGACTCTGCACTCAGTACTTGTGAGCCCAAAAGCGGCAAGCCGATATCTGACGGCTCTGTTTACTCTCCTGGGACACTTCAGCCGTTTGCACTCGGCTGTACCTACTATGTATTTTTGCTTAAAATTCACGAAGGTGACCAGCCATCATATTGATTATACTTCTCTAGTGTTCTTTTTTCAAAATTCAGCATTCTTAGATTAGTGTCAGACATTCTAACCGCTCATTTGAATTATGAACACTGACAGAGTGTATATAAAAAAAAAATCCTCTATAAAAAAGAGAAGACAGATAGACGGGCTAACGCATCCGAAGTGTTCAGCCCACGGAAACTGACTCTTAGCTGCCATTAGCGTTCCATTGCATGCAGTAATCCTAACAGTGTCGTGTTTTCCACTTTTGATTTTTCCAAACAGAGAGCACATATTTATCAATGGCTTATCTTAATTCTTTTCTTCTTTCATAAACTTTCTTTACTTTATAATCTACATTTTTTTATTTTGACTTTTTATTTTAACTTAGGTACTTTGGTCAGGGTTAAAAATTTAATAACTATTAATTTGATTTAATTGAATCTTCAAGAAACCAAAGGTACTCCAGAACAACTGAGTGGAAGCCCCGTCAAATTGTTGCAGCAGTTTTAAAAATATACTGGCACATAACATAGATAATATTTTTTTTGACTATACATAGGTACTCATACTCATGTTTAAGTTTAATTTATTTAATCGAAATGTAAAGAAAAACTGAAATTACACCAAATAATTTATTTTTATAAACATTATTTACCAAGATATTCAAAGATATAATTAACCACCTTAGATCATAGATATATCATACATATACGTCTATAGTCTCATAAAATAACTACATATATACAAGAATTCTCCCCTTATTATGCCCAAATTAATATAACAGCGAACGTTCGTGAAAGTCAAGAGCCTTTTTTCCAAACGTATTAACTCAACCTTTGTCCACAAAAACAAATTGCACACGAAGCCTCATCCTTTCATAAACATAAAAAAGTTGATTATCATCACTGGGCCCAATTCCCAGGGCAGGAAACCCTTTTGTTATTGTCAAATTAGGCAATCCTCAAGATAACAAAACCTCCCTTCATTGTAAAGGACAAAGGCCCTTCCCTGACGAGCCGAATTTATTCAGGGCTTTAACTATCTTCCGTATATAATCCTGGGGAGGGATGGGGTGTATTTTATGTAGGGGGTGCGATGCTACCCTTGGGGTGCTTTGAAATTAGACACGGTTTGAGAAAAATTGTAATTTTATGTTGGGTGCCTTACCTGATTCGGATTTCTGTGGATTTTAAACTCGCAAAGTATGTTTGTGTGTGTTTGTAATCGGTTTGATGTGGTACTTAGAGATGATCAAAGGGAATAAATAATACAAGAAAATATGAGTTCATTTGTTAATAGAAAAATGTGTTTTCAGATCTTAATTGTTTAGCAATAAAATATGAGAATTACTTTAAAAATATATTAAAGTCAGTTAAATTAGGCATTTGGTAACTAACAACGAGCTAAGATTGAACTAGGAAGTTTGTAGCCTATGAATTAAACATATAATGCTTGTTAAAATTAGGAAGCCTGGTTACCAATTATGGATGGTCTGTCGTATAGTGAACATAGAAATTGGAAAATGGATATTTGTATGATTGTCGTAAAAAGGTTAAGGGTTTCGCCATTTGGCTAATTAATAATTTATATCTGTATTGGTTTTCCGATGAAATTATCATCATATCAGCCATTGGAAAACCACTACTTAACAAAGGTCTCCCTAGGAAAGAGGGAATTTAGCCCATAACTGCCTCGCTGGGCAACCGTGTTGGCAATCGCAGAGCGCATCTTTCGCGACGGGGATGCTGCTGCCCATCCCTGCCCGTATTTAAGCTGCGCTGTTGCGAATGGATATATCGCTATCTGTCGGTTCTGGTACCTTACCTGATACAGTGGGAGGTACTATTCTTCTCCGCCGGTACCTTTTACGGCTTGATAAAATATCTGTTTTAGAAAAACAAAGCAGTTTGGTGTCAGTGTGTTATAAACGAATAAACATAAGCTAAGGAAAGTGAACGACTTCTTACACTACAATTTTGGAAATTTATATTCGATTTAATTGTGGGGTACCAGCGGAGTAGACGGCACCTCCCTCCTATACCAGGTGTCGTAAGAGGCCACTGAGGTACAGTAACCGACAGATGGCGGTATATCCATTCGAAACAACTTGCTAAAATGCACAGGGCAGAGATGGGCAGCATCCACGTCGTGTATCTACGCTTGCCCAGCGCGGCAATAATGGGCAAATTCTCCCTTTTTGTGAAGACTACACCCATTATCAGTGGACTTTCTATGGCTACTATAATACCATCGATTTAAAATGCAATGTCACGCCATATATTTACTGTCTTGTTATATTGTTAATGTAAATTAAATAATTTTATAAGTGACAATAGGTGAAGATTTAACCATCATGTTTGTTAGAAGAGCAATTAAATGGACAACAAAACTTATAGGCAAACAGAAGTAAATATCTCGTACATTTGAAAATTTAATCCAAATTCCTAAACAAACAATCGTAAAGCAGCGCATTACCCGCTCAAAATTCCCCCCGACCGCTTTTTATTGAAGGCATAAAACCTTACAACTGGGGTAAGGGAAGAAGGGGGCAGTTTTAACTATCCTTGTATGTAATGAGGGGGGAATGGGGGTCGGATTAGAGGGGTGCGTCTTGCAAACGCTGCGTGCCTGGCCGTGGCCGCCGGCGATTTGTCCCTACATCCCTAGCCTACCCTTGCGGGTAAAGGCTGGGGTGCTCAAAGTTTAAGGTACTTATATTTTCTGGTGGAAGGTTTATTTATTGAAATTCCTGAAATTTGAAAATCAAGCATTTTCGAACTTCGTTTCTCATGGTCAATTGCCATTATAATTTCTTGGGCGTACGTTAAAACTAAATGTAGCCTATTTTAAGACTTAGATTTAGTTTAGTTAGACTTAGTTTGCAGCTAATACGAGTAAGTCTATTAGTTATTCTGACGGGCCCATGGCGCAGATGGTAGAGATCCTATCTCATGGGCCCAAGGTTGTGACATCGATCCCCACCCAGAGCAAATATTTATCTAATAAATATTTGTATTTCTTCTGTATCTGGCTGTTATTTCTGCGATTGTTTTTGTAATAATTTTTGTAATTACTCATTTTCCTAATATCCGTAACACAAGTGCTTTAAGCTAATTATCTCGGAGTCAAGTCAACGGATGACATGCCTTGTGAATTTATTCTACTTCATTACTATGAATTTCCATCAAAGCGATACAAAATGTATGCCTTAGAAGAGCGTCCTTCCGAGCACTCTTACCAACATTTCTATTTATAATATTTACAAATAGGTACCTACTAACTTCTATATCATATCTTCAATCTGTAAGTGTCAAACTGTTTTTGGACTTCGACTATTTGACATCAGTTTCGGACAATTTGACATAAAATAATAGAAAAATTTAAAATAAAACACATGACAATTTATTGTTTTTATTAATATATCAAGGAAAAAAAATATTATTGCAAATTTTGAGGATCGCTATCCGAGCGAGTGTTTACGTCGTAAAAGGTCGATGCGGACAGACCCGTGATACGGGGCCCTCCCAGCGCAGCTGGTGCGTGCCAGGCTACCAGTTAGTAACACGCGGAATGGTCTGATGAAACATTACATTTAAAAGTAAATAAATTGTTATGAGGCTATGTTAGTTACTACTCCTACTTTATTTTTTTTACATAATATATACTATTTACTGAAATTTCATATAAAATATAATTAAAAAAAGCATTGCTTTACAAATTTCGTGATTATCAAGCGGTACTTTGAAATTTTGTTCGACGATTTATTTTTGAAGTAGCCTATCTCTCTTTTGCAAGAACACCATCACAACACTAATGTAACCGAAGTTTCAAAAAGAACACTAAAGTTAGGTGATTATAGATTCTATTTTTGAATTTTTGTTGATTTTTTGATGTGTCGTTTTTTTTTTAATTAGACCAGGTCCACAAACATTGCTACAGTCTGCGTGATAGTAAGCGTCACCGCAGCATATAGACGCACGTGATAACACTAACGTGTTGCCAACCTTGTTGTGACTTGAGGTACAAGGTTGATAACGTCACATTACTCAGTAATTTCACTGCGTCTCTCAACCTTCAAACCGGGACACAGCAATGCAAACACTGCGTAGGCGGTAGAAGTAGGTGAGAGTGAGTCTAACAGTGGACTTTCTATCACTGATGGTCTATGACGATGATCTTCCGACCTATCTGTGATATAATTATTACTAGCTGACCTGATGAACGTTGTCCCGCCTAAACTATATACCTAGTTTTATCATGACAAAAATATTACGACTACAAATCGAGATAATGAAAGAGTCATGACATTTAACAAAAGGCGGTGTAAGGTAATTCAATAAGTTTCTAATACTAATAATAAAGTAAACTCAATCAATGGAATACAAATTTACTATGGACCCGCACAAAGTCGGGGCGGGCTTATCATTTTCGTTATTCATAATGTTGATGGTTACTGAATGTTAACCAAAATGTCGAACAAAAAGTCTATAAGTTGAAAAGTCATAGCGCTAAATTTAAATTTATTTATAAACACGTTTTGATGAAACTATTAATTTGAATATCATAATTTATCTTTAAAAAAAATATTAATTATATTAAAAGTACTTCTAACGGCTTTAAAACGCGGCTTATAGAACAGGTAATTCTTAAAAACGGTTGCCGTATAGTAATCGAAACGTCAAACAAAAAATAAAACGTGAACACGTAAATGTTTGAAAATATTACAATCCTATTATGTACGATTATTAGATTCAAATCTTTCATATTTATTATATATCACTTACACATATACGTGAACATTAAAAAATATTTTTATATATCTATATGTACATAAGTAGATAATAGGAGAAGCTGACTGACTGACGGACTGACTGACATATCAACGCAGGGACTGAACTATAAGGGTTAGTAAGTTAAAATTTTGCTCCGGAGTTCCTTTTATAAAGTAGGGGAGCATTAATGAAAGGCCTAAAACGGGGTTAAAAAGTTAATATGAATAACTTAGTTGTATTTGAAGATATTCAAATAAAATTTCGTATAAAGGTTCTTCATTAAAAGTTAAGAATCACGTTATAATTTTTCAAATATATCCCTTAAGGGAGTGAATAAGGGGTTCAAAGTTCGTATGAAAGTTGCGAGTATTTCGCGGGTGAAACCTTGAGGTGCTGCTAGAAAGAAATTAATCCACACTCAAATAAAAATGTATGTGTGTACATATATACATTCTACAGTAGATTAGCATTATGATAAAATATGATTAAAAATCCGCGTATATCCGTGCAATGTATGCGGATACGCCATTTTTCTTGGCACAAAACTACATTCACATGAAACCGCAGATTTAAACTCTACCACTTTTTAATTTATTCCGACGGTAATCCCTCGGGATTCATGAGCATACTTAACCGTGATTACATAAAAGAAGTTTCTGGAATATTTTTCTGGGGAACGGGGAATCGTTTATAAACCCCCTCCACGACAATCCTCTGGAGTGCCTGTCGTCCAACTTTACGATCCCTAAGTCTGGGAAAAAATGGTAGCTGTGAATCGAAATAAGAATAACGGTTCTGCTTATTTATAAATTCATTCAACTTTATTATTAATAAGTATCATTTTACACCGTGAGGCAGAGGAATAGTACCTCCTCCTGCATCAGGTGTCGTAAGAGACGATCAAGGTACCAAAACCGACAGATGCCGGTGGCGATACCTATCTGGAACAGTGTAGCTCAAATGCATAGGGTGGGGATGGGCAGCAGAATCCCCGTCGCGAAAGCTGCTCTCTGTGCCAACACGGTTGCCTAACGCGGCAATTATGGGCAGGATTCCCCCTTTATTGGAGAAGCCTATGTCCAGCAGTCGACATATAATGGCTGTAAAAATGATTATTTTACGAATAAAGCTTTAACATGAGTTCATTCAATCTCAAGGCTTACGCACGTTTATAATGTTCTATTTTTAAGATTTTAGCCGTGAGGTACCAGCTGTGTACCTTCCTCTTGTCACAAATCAACTTGTCCCAGTTGTCAGTTGGGACTAGATCCTGCATCTTTCTCAGACCGGAAGCCTGCATTATCGTTGTGCCACTAAGACCTAAGCGGTCATGTCGAATTCTTCCTATTGTTCGCCTGACACCTGAGTCAGTTTGATTTTTTTCTAATAAATATTATTTTTAAATACTGAATCAATTTTCATCAGTATTTGCTTAGTTTACAGTCTATTGTGTGATCTAGCTTGAGAGGTATCAAGGTTTCGTAGGATAGTTTATATCTCAATTTATATAAGATAAAAAATTATAGTAAAAACAGGATGTCTGTAGGGTTAGCAAGTTACGGGCCCGATGGCGCTGATGGTAGTGATCCTATCTTATGCGCCTAGGGTAGTGGTTTCGATTTCCGCCCAGGGCAAAATATTTATATAATGAAATTTGTGTTTTTTCTGTGTCTGGGTGTTATATTTGTGATTTATCTTTTTGTCTGGCGTCCGTAACACAAGTCCTTAAGGGATTTATAATGGAGTCAGGTCAATGTATGGTATGGTTTTTTGCTATCCACCGATGGATCCCGGACCGCGTGTTAGAAATGCAAGCGGTTTTTACTTCAGCTGAGCACGACTCCTCCATACGCCACCCTTGGGAGCCCTTGGATACATTATATCAACCACTTTCTACCCACACATTGCCGAGTGGATACTATTGTTCCTGTGGATGCATTTTTTATGTAGATGTCTGGACAGCCAATGTTTATATTCACATTAGAATATAGATAACAAACTGAATTAAGGGGTTTTGAAAGATTTTTTTTATATCAGCCATTAAAAGTCCCCTCTTGGTCACAGGCCACCCCAAGATAGGGGGATTCTTGGCTATAATTGCCGCGCTGCGCAGGCGTGGCGGCAATCGCAGAACGAAACTTCACGATGAGGATGCTGCTGCCCATCCCAATCGTGTAGTATTAAAGCTGTGCTGTTTCGGATGTATATACCGCCATCTGTCGGGTCGTGTACTTTAGTCGCCTCTTACTGCACCTGGTACAGGGGGAGGTACAATTCTACTCAGCAGGTACCTCACGGTGGTATTTGTTTGTCTAATTATAATGATAATATACCCTTTATTGTACACCAATAAAAACAACACAAGAACATTACAAAAATATAGAATAGAAAAAGAGGCGGCCGTATCGATTATGCAAATGTTACTGGCAACCTTCAGATGGAGATAATGTTAAAGCTGGTGGTGACTAAATTAGCTAGGAATTATTTCCGAAGGTGGGTGCCTGGTGAATTGTAGCTACAGCCATATTTGTTTGTCTATTTCAGGCACCAGATTCTAACATATAAGTTCATTTGATCGATGTGTATTTTATATGATGTTTTTTGTGCTACCGTTTGTAAGTATAAATAAATGATTTTATTATTATTGTTGTAATTGTAAAAGTTTGTGAATGTATAGTCTAGAATAGTATGAAGGCTACTTATAATAAAACCTTTTAACGACTTTTTAACGCGTTTCATTAACCATTTAACATTTGTTATTCGACGTTTGGATAGACTTTTACCAAACGGAGACGAAGACGTTAGACGAATCAAACCATGATTTTTACTCAGTGGTCATAAGATTATGTAGGATTTACTTAAATCAATACACAAATAAAATTGGAGTGTGTTTGTAATATTAAAATAACAAATTTTTGGTAAATGCATATGTAGGTATGTATACACGGTACATATAACAATAAATTGTTGTCTGTCAGCCTGTTTGAGGTAATCTCTGAAACGGCACTTTTGATGATACTTTTATTCGCAGATAACTGATATAACGAGGAGTAACTGAGGCTATACAATGTTACGCTACAGCTAATAAGAGCGGAGCATCAATCATAAAAGTGGTGGGCGAGAAACATATATTTTGAGGAGACCCATCTCAATATCCAAACACTCGAGACAAAATAGCTCAAATATAACAAAAAACCGCGGTATATCCATCCGAACCGGGCGGGGATGGGCAGGCACTTGCGCAGCGCGGCAATTATGGTCAAAATTCCCCCTCTCATGTGGAGGCCTATATCCGGCAGTAGACTTCCAATGGCTAGTATGATGATAAATTATTATTATTAGTTAATTGTAAAGATATGAATACATCTATACACTATTTAAATGGACATAATCTATTCACAATAATATCCTTCAAGCTCATCATAAGCAACATATCTAAATCTCTATTAACGCTAAAATCCCCTACAAAACATGTTTAAATCAATGGGGACATCAAACATTATAAGTTCACCGGCAAAAGCCAGCGCGTGGTTCAAACAGCCGCATCAGAAGGCCAAACCGGCCCAAGTCACGGCAAAGGTGACATGACCCTTGCCGGCCCTTATTGAACTGTGATCTACTGAATGGATGGGACATCGTTGGAAGGGGAGCACGCCGCGGGAAACCGGAATATTAAGTTTGCTTAAAATACCCTGTGACGGCTCGAGTTTTGTTCAATTTCGTGTACTTGTAAAGGTCAAACCACTCTAATGATTGTGAAAAACGATTGACTTAGAAAGTTGATCTGATATTTATTAAAGATCACAAGAGAATCACTCAGCATTACTAAAGAAACATAAAATAATAAAAAGATGTCGCTGACAATCATCAAAAAAGAACAAACACTAGAAGAAATTGAATGTGCCTTCTGAGGTGTCTGTAACGTAATTGGGAATGCCTTTTGGAATTAAAACTTTCAGGTCATGTCTAAAACCTAATACAAATTTTCCAACCCAATAAAGTCTACTTCTCTAACAGATATTATTACATATGTATAGCATTACTAAACAAACATAAAGCAATAAAAAGATGTCACTGGCTATCATCAAAAAATAAACAAACACTAGGAGAAATTCAATGTGTCTCCGTAGCATAATTGGGAATGCCATGAATTTGCCTGGAAAGAAAAGTTTCAGGTCGTATCTAAAACCTGATACAAGATTTCCACAGTCAAATTATCTACAAGCATTTGCTATATACTTCAATCTAATACTAATGCACGTTGTAATACTATTTCCCAACATAATAATTGACCTATTAAAAAGTCGATCCGCCAAAGTTTCACTGTTAATGAACAATATTATCTCAAAGTTGTGCCACAACACAAAAAAAAAGCGTATCAGTGAACCACCACCTATAAACGATATAATAAATACGAGCACCACTCATTGTGAAAGTGATAATGACATTGAAAATTAAAATGCCGATGCACTCGTACCATTGACCGGCGGACGGCGGTAACCGAAAAAAAAATCAACAACACGCAATCCAATAAAAACCTGAAATTGCCGACACTGACATTATCCTATTACGTCATCATTCCATTCATGGATGCGATCGCGAAAAAACAATCGCAATGCACGTGTTAAACGAGCCCATTAAACGGCGCCCGGCGAAAAATATTAATTATTAATTAACACGCTTTCGTTGAATTAAAATATTTTTATTGGCGTGAAAAGGCAAAAAGTCGAGAGTTAATTCAGTGGCCACGATGGCATTGTTTGCGGCCCGCTTGCATAAAAAACCGAACGAGATCGTGGAAAAAAGAATGAATAAAACGCCGCCGAGCTCCACGC
Organism: Heortia vitessoides; assembly: GCA_020976665.1. Taxonomy (NCBI): domain Eukaryota; kingdom Metazoa; phylum Arthropoda; class Insecta; order Lepidoptera; family Crambidae; genus Heortia; species Heortia vitessoides. Next base: position 11,570,838 of record JACJUM010002496.1, read on the forward strand.
GGTGTGATTTAAAAATAAAAAAATCGGCGGACGTCCGTAATGAAATCGAAAGGCGGTTCGTCGATACCCATTGGAAAAAAGTAAAAGAAAAGTAGTACTTTCACGCGTGTGGATTTTGGCCTTTTTGGCATTGTGCTCGGCCGGGGCTCGGGGCGCCGCGCTCTCCCGCTCTGCCGGTTAGTAAGACACAAAAAAGACGGAGTTAGACACAACTGGACCGCAATGTTTAGAATTCTTTGTAGTGTCATCAGACGATCGTTCCCATGATACCATATTACAGACAATGGTTTGTAAGCGTTGTCGCTGATGGAGGTACCATCAGCCTGACCAACGTAGCACGAAGCCTTCATCACCATTATCAGTCCGTTCTTTAGTTAATCTTGCAGTCTCTTTTCTGATGGATGCAGGTTCATTACGCGTAAACTTAGTAGGAAGACCCGTCAAGTGATGGCAGTCTAGTACTAGGATAGGCTTGCTGTACGATATGCGATATGTGGCTCTGTCTGCGCATTGTAGCATCGTCAGTCAGAAGTACGATGGTATTTTTTTTAAATTCAAAAGTGGCTATGGTAAATACTATTTTTTTTGATTCAGAAGGGAATCTTTTTTTGTTATATGACAAATAGCCCGCAATCATTCGAAAAAAGATATGAGATCGGTATAATTTTGACTTGTTAGCTCTCAAGTATGGTAAGACAAGAATTGCGATTAGACAGGGTTAGGTTTTTCGTGTCGAAGCATATAATTATATACTATTTGGTATATTTCAGTGCGAAATTAGCGTAACTAAGTCATATTTTTATAATATTTGGTTTGATTCCGTGACACTGTCACAGCCGCAAAGCACTTGTGTTGTGGACATGAGACAATAGAGAAGTCACAAATATATTACTTCAAATAATATGTATATATATATATATAACAAACATAAGTATCATAATGTAAATATTTGTCCTGTGTGGGGATCGAATCCACGACCTTTGGCGCACAAGAGAGGATCAATACCATCTGCGTCATCGGGCCCGTTAAAGCTGCTTCCTGCATATCAGCTGCAGGAAATATGCTGTTGTATTTCGGCATTCCAAAGAGATTCCGCTAAGTCGTAAACATAGAAAGCGGCTTCGCACCAGGTATAATTTTACCCTCCTCCGTTCACGCTGCAGTATTCCGACAAGATATACCGCTATTTATCGGTACCGGTAAATCAGTTGTCCGTTATAATACTTGGTATAGAAGGTACTCTACGTATTTCTACTTTCTAGTTCGTAAGTTTATGAATGTAATTGAAACTATGTAAGTTTTAAGTATAATAAAATTGTCAAGCCCAAGACACAGATTTAGTATTAAAATATTTTTAAGTGAAATCTAAACCTTCAGAAACCTTAAAGAAACTTAATAAGAAAGCCCCAGTGGATTATCCAAAGAGTCTAACACGGAGTTTTATATATTATAGGCTAAAAAAATTACCACAAGAGACCTGCAATTAGCGATGCACTATTTAGAATACAATTACACTAATAAATAAAATTTAACTAAGAATTAATTACACACTATTAAGACACTACACTACAAAACAAATAGCCGTGAGGTACCGGCTGACTAGAACAGTACCTCCCTCTGTAGGTAGGTTTCGTAACAGGCGACTAAGGTACCAGAGCCGACAGATGGCGGTATATCCATCCGGAACAGTACAGCTCAAATGGACAGGGCGAGGATGGGTAGCAGCATCCCCGTCGCAAAAGCTGTGACTTCCAATGGCTGGTTTGATAATGATGAATAAATAAATAAAATCACACTACAGCTCATATATTGAACTGTCTCCGAAATAAGTCGCTAAAGGAATCTGTGACATTAGACTACTGAGGAATCACAAATATATTACCTTAATACATTTGTGATCTTTAACACCCAAACACAGAACAAATACAAATATCATCATATAAATTTTTGTTGTGGGTGGAGATCGAACCCACGACCTTTAGGCACACAAGATAGAATCACTATCGATGTGTTGGCCACCGGGCACGACTAATTAAGAATAAATGTTTATTATCCATAAATGTTTGAAAAGTAATTAATTTTTTATTACTTTTCCCTGTTCCATTGAAAGTTACCTGAGAATTTCTTTTTAACATCAGCTATCAGCTAGCCATAACAAAATAAGAGGGAGATAAATATTATAAAAATTATAAAAGAGTCAAATATGGCATAAGTGTATTTCACTTATATACGGTATATTTTGCAAGGATGGTTTACATTTTTATTCTATTAATTTGTATCGGAACTTATTGTTGTGCTCTATTTAATAACTAGCTAAAAACGATCAAATGTATTCTATAACGGATGACATCTTTAAAAATTCGAGCAAACAATAAAAAAATGACAATAAGCCGCATTTTCAAGTCGTTAAGCAAATAATTTGATTATGATTAATAAACGCGTAAATGTTATAAAACATTATGACTCAGATCTCCTTTTGAGTAAAGTTCATACAACTCATATGTATAATAGGAAATCTCACTCATCATATTTATAGTTCCATATTTATCTATACACTTCTTATTGTTACTACTATATTACATGCATAAATTAAGCTGAAATAATGAAATGCGAAGAGTATGTCGGTTTCTTACGCTTTCATTGTTGAACAAGTGAACTGATTTTTACGAAATCTTAGCTTGTACGACAGCTTCAACCAAGTAATTCTTGGTTCTACTTCAACAAGTAATTTACATTGATCCTCAGATCAATGTAAATTACTTACCGAAAAATTTCGGTGGAAAGTTATAATATACATTTTTTTTATTAGACCTGGTCGAACACAGCCTATAGACGCTCATAATATCACAAGGATGAAAATATTATGTCACATAACCCAGTAATTTCACTGCCTCTGTCACCTCACCTTTCAAACCGAAATACTGCACTGCTATTTGTAGGTAGAAATAGGTGAGAGTGAGATACCAATATAGACCACCTTAGTCTATTCAAAGAACAAACACTTGCAGACAAAATGCCAAGCGACAAGCAAGTATAGACGTGTATATTGATGCCTAAACAAAATGAATGTTCACCAAAATGCAACATAATTATAATTTAATACATACTTAAAATCACAAAATTCAAAAACCAGCGCCCAACACTCGGCAAAGCAATTACAGTAGCCTATTAAAATTTTACTTGAAAATTTCCCTAAATAATCGCCTATTAATTTTAATTAAAATACTAATTAATGCCGGCGCGACACCCTAAATTACCCGCTTTGCTCTCGTTTGAGAGCTTAGCTTGGCCAGCCAAAAAATGTTCTTGCTTTCACTCCATTTATAATAATTTCCACGGACTCCTAACGTTTAATTTTTCCGCAAGCCTACTTCTGATCGTGTAACGGTTAATCCGTGAGGCTTTTTTGAGAGATTTTTTGTAGTTTAGGAAGATTTGGGCGGGATTTTTGCGAGGCGAGATTTATTAAGTTGTAAGTTTCAGAAAAACAAAGCTTTATTTTATATTACATAACCGATAGTCAATGATCATCTAATCCCACACACTAAATCTGATCGCGGAAAAGAAGAAGAGTTCCCGTAGGACATCACAGGACGTGAAGTACACGAATGAAATTGTGATGGGGTCCTAAATACAAGAATTATGGAAAATCTAATCAAAGTGTTTTATGTTATTTATTCAAGAACACAACGAACATGTACATGACGGTTTCAGAACCATAACAGTACACAGATTTCGATAATTTCAAAAAAATATAGTTAACGGATATTAAAGACACTGCCCTTCTTAAAACAATCTCAATTGAAGAAGAATTTTTATTCTTTTTTACACTTCCCCATTCTGTTTTACATTAAAAGTAACCTAAGATTCTACTTGTACAATTATCTATTAACTAGCTAAAACATACAAAGATGGAGAAAAATATTTTATCAAGGACAATAAAGGTAACTTTCGATATATTTTGCATAGACAATAGAAATTTTAACCATGTTTATTTGTATAATATTTTATTGAAGGGCTATATGTGACAACTAAGCTTATTTTTGAAAACATTGAACGAAGAAATGTAATATATTAACGCATTTTTAAGCCGTTAATCAAGTAATTTTGTTATGAGTATTAAACGGCTAGATGTTATGAAACATTATGGTCATATGACCTTACCTAATATAAAGGAGAGCTACTTTTAAACAAAACTATACTTACATTAGGAAATCTCTTTCAACATGTCCATCATGTAATATAAAGTTAGACGGTAATAATTCAATTCCATGCTAGCGGATTAAGTGATCCAGCGAACAATCTCGATGTGGTAGTCTCCGAAGGTCTCTCTTGCTAACTCTATACTAGCAGTGCCACGCAGTTACATCTGCGTTGTTCCGATATCATGTAAATACGGATACAAATATAATTCATGTTCCTTACCAATAATGTAGCTTTGCATAAACTAAATTATATTTAAAATCGGTTCAGCATTTTATGTTTTAATAAGTTACAAACGTACAAAAACACGAATCTTAACTACATGGTTCCGTTTTGCGTTTTTCTAATTTTGAAACCGCAATCCACTCAGTGACATTGTGGTTTTTTATTGGCGATTTAATTTTTAAGCTCAGTCCGGTAATGTTCGATTTAAATCATAACAAATAAACAGTAACATTATTCTTTTTAATTATATAAGTTAGTAATGGCGGTATATCCGTGCAAAAAATCGTAGCTCAAATGCAATAGGGCGGGGATAGGCAGCAGCATTTCTGCCGCAAATCTAATCTTTGCAATTACACCACGCCAACTAAGGACGCTGCAACTATGGGATATTTAGGGATACCTCTGCCTGGCTGTAGACGTTCTATGGTCGCTATGATGACGACATATTGTATCCTAACATTTATGCAGAAAGTTAACTATATTTTTTATAAAAAAGAAATATATTAATTAATATAAACCCGTAAAGTAATGACGGGACGAAATTCGCTTATCATCTCGGAGCACGCTTATGAAAATTCGAGTGAGAATTATAAAAGGAACTCATTATACCCCGGCCCGGTACTGTCAGGTATCTCAACCCTTTGCATAAAGCGCCTCGTAATATAATAACCCTCCCACACCTCCGGGGCCATAACGACCGTCCCTTCTGCCGTCTAATATTACCCAATTGCGAAGGGTGTCTGTACATTAAAACAGTTTTTGCATGCGTTGGATATATAGTCTTAAATTTCATAATTTTAATAATTATTTTTGATATATTTTCCAACATTTCCGCATTTATTTTTCCTGGTAACCTAAACGGCTTTAAAACGCTGTCTATTTAGCTTTTTTAATTTAATCAAATGAAAAATAAAAATTAGAAAAAGTTGTAATTGTAAAGTAACGAGTTTAAAAATAAATCGAACAATAATAATAAGAAACCGCGTTTTAAAGACATTACGTCGTAGTTATAGAATACACAATATTACTTTCAGTTGGAGTAATATTGGCCAATTTAACTTTTTACTAACTTTTATTAACTAATTAATTATTTAACTTTAGCATCTAATTCAATATCACATCATTGAAATCTGTGGGTACTGGCGGAGTAGTATATATATATATATATATAATAGTATTTATCTTTGTACCATAGCAACTGGTACAGAGGGGGGTACTACTCTACTCTGCCAGTGTCTCATGGTTTCAATATAAAATGCATTTTACCAAACATAAAACCTAATATATAAAGATCATACTAATATACATCGAAAACGAGTGAAATCACACGCAAAAGCTAGTATTTAAATATTTCCACCAGGCCATACTCTTCGTAACAAAAAAGAAAACGCCACATCACGGTCATTTTTAATTTCGCCCTAATGACGCCATTGGAGGCATCGACGGCACCCATTATCGGTCACTATCTTCCACGTGCATCTTCCGCGCAAACGAGCTGGCTAAGCGGATTACGGTTAAATTACCTGAAGCTTAATGTTCTTAATGAATATGTATAAAATGCCCGTTTTCCTGTTGGCATACACACAAATATGTGCCAAAAACGCAGTAATAAATACCTCATTACTGCGTATTAAGATTATCATTGCCAACTCGCACCGCATCTCGAGTAACGTTCGATAGAAAGCATTATACTTCTGAATACTATGTAATATACTTTAATTATTCAAAGACTGACTGAGCCGTGAGCTACCGGTACAGTAGAATAGTACTTTCCCCTGACGAGGTGTCGTAAGAGGCGACTAAGGTATCAGAACCGACAAATGGCGGTATATAAATAGCGGGGATGGGCAGAAGCATTCCCGTCGCGGAAGCTACGCTCTGCCATTACCAACAAACTTGCCCAGCGCGACAATTATAGACAAAATCCCGTTTTTCCTTTATGTTCAGCAGTGGACTTCCAATGGCTGAAATGATGATTAAAAGCTTTTATTTAAGGGATGTAGGTGAACTTGTTCCTTGCTCGAATTACGACTTTGAACCGTTTCCAAACGAAAGAAACCAACTATTTATACTAATCTAGTACATTATGTTCCTAAAGATTAATGCGCAAGTCAAATTTAATAAAAATTGAGTCTTGTAAGTTCGTGGATGTATAAATGTATAAATTAATGTTATATATAGTTAAGAGGAATATGAGATAGATCGATGTGTTATTTAATGATTTAGAAGGATATAATAAAACAGTTTATAGGTAAAAAATAAGGTCTAATAAAGACATCTTTATTAGATCATCATCATCATCATCATCATCATCATCCTTCTAAGGAAAGTAAAGTTGTTAAAAGATAACCTAAACGTTGAATAAAAAATTTTAAATAAACCGTTTTAAAGCCCGTAAAACAGTGTCTTTATTAGGTTTTTTAGGTCCTACTAAAAAGCGATTTTATTATTATTAAAAAGTGTTAAAAGTAATATGTCAAAAAATTAAAAAAAAAAGGATTGTATTTCAAGTTGGACAGTGTTCACGAAATATACAAGAACATGCGAATATTTTAAAGATCCGAAATAAGCCTTGTAAAGTTTGCAGGTAACAAAAAAACGCTTAAAATGTCGCCGGTTGTTCAGTCTTCGTCAATGTTGATGTTAATAGGGAGCCTTGGATTTGCATATCAACCCCTCTTATTTTACTAAAATCATTTTTTAAAGAGACGTGCCTTTGATGTAATTTTGTTTTAGACATTGCGATTTGAAATATTAGTGTGATATTAAGTCTGTATAGTTAGTTTTAATTTTAAAGGATGTTGGTAAACCTGTTTCTTAGTCGGATTTGGGCTTTGAGCCAATGACTAGAAATAAAGTTTTCAAACAAAAATATATGTTTAAGTATTATATTTGTGATTTCTCTGTTGTCTGATGTCCGTAACACGGAGTCGGGTCAACACGTGAAAAGTTATGTTAATATTTATTATTTATTAAATTTACAAATATGGAATTTATAGAATTAACTGTTACTTTGGTTAAATGGTATTTCAGGAATCCAAATTCTGATATAACAACTCGTCTTTCTTTACAACCACGAAAGTGTAAAACTCTGAGAATACGTTAATTCCATTCAATTAACCCGTAAAAACCACAATTTTATTACTCGGAACAATTATTCAATATAAAATTTCATTTCTGCATATCATTTTTACAGTTACAAGATTTTTAAAATTTTCTTAGATTACATAATCTTGTAAACGAGTATTTTTTTTCAGTTTTACAATAACATGTTTTAGATTCTAGCAGATGCCCTCACAAATCACATCAAAAATAAGAACATTATGAATGCCCAACGCATCCCTAACATATATTAATGCATCCCTAACATACGACCCAAGCAAGCCCGCCCCCGATTGTCCGCGCAAATGGTCCGAGAAAAATAACACGGCGAACAAACCGTTCGGAAATAAAGCTGGCAACGCGCGCACAATTTGCGGAATCTGCGGTGTTCGCAGAGCTGCGGATTCTTTGCGTAATGAGTGCGAGCTCTGGAAGTGTTGAATGCTGCGCCGGCAAATGGGGAGAGCTTGAGGAGAAATTAAAACTTTTGTGCATTTGTTTTTTTGCCATATTATTAATCATAGCGAGGACATGATTAAAAGCGAGTCGCGTGAAATTTAACATTTTTAATATACACAATTTTTGTGCTATCTTATGAAGACACAACTCTCATATACCTACTAACTATTAAGTTATGGTACCGGCAGTGTAGAATAGTGTCTCCTCATGTATAAGGTGTCGTAAGTGGTAACAAAGGTGTCTGACCTAATAGATATCCATCCGCAACATTGTAGTTCAAAAGCACAGAGCGGAGATAGACAGCAGTGTTCCCGTCACGAAGCTTACCCAAACTTCCCAATTATGGGAACTATCCCCGTTTCTTGTGGAGGCATATGTCCAACAATGGACTTTCTATGGCTGAAATGATTATAACATCTTCGCAATTTATGCACAATGTTTATTAAATTTGTATACTTTAAAAAGGTTACAGTGATTCTATCTCAAAAGATTGACATGAGCTGTTACAGGTATTTTAGAACATTTAAAGAGAAACAAAACTATTATATGTGACTTTTGTGTAACTCAAAACGATTACGTAGCGTACGCAATGGATGCTCTTAAAATGTTAATTATATATAGCCTACAACCTTTCTGGATAAATGGACTACACCACACCAAAATATTTTTCCAATACCAACCAGTTGTTCCTGAGATTAGCGCATTCAACCAAACAAACCAACTAGTAGTATAGTTTAACAGTTCCTCTCATACATACATACATACGACTGTGTACCATCGGGGTAGGCAGAGATTATGGATCTCCACTTGTCCACTCCACGCATTAGTCCTTACATAATAAATAAATAAATTAAATGTTTACTTATAAATATAAATAAGCCATACAAAAATATATCCTTCTATCATTGATATTGATGATACTACAACTCTAGTAAATCATTTAATATATAATGATAATAGTAAATCACCACAACATCTCATACATTGACCTGACTCCTTAATAAGTCGCTCAAAGCACTCCTGTTACGGACATCAGAACACAGAGCAATCACAAATATACTACTTAAATACATATATTTAATACCCAGACACAGAACAAACACAAATATCATCATATAGATATTTGTCCTGGGTGGGGATCTAACCCACGACCCTTAGCACACAAGATAGGATCACTACCATCTGCGCCATCGGGCCCTCCATTTATATACCAATGACGCGAGACTTCCTAATACCGACTCGGTCTCAAATAATCATACCATAATACGTCTCAGGGAATGCGGTCTCAAATCAGAAAACAAGCAAAGCCGTATCCCCCATCTAGTGAACCACCATCTGCCTGCTGGGGCTCGATTCCTCCGCTAATTAATGCCGCCCATTTATCAGGGTCCGTGTTCTGGAAACGGTAGAAAAAGGACCTATATTTTTTAATAAATATCGCGTAATCATACGCATAATGTGGAGGTCGGTAGCAGCATACCTGCCGCGAACTGCGCCATGCGATTGCCTACACGCTTGCCCAGCGCAGCAGTTATAGGCAAAATTCCACCTTTCTTGGGAGACTTGTGTCCTGCAGTGCACTGCTAATGGTTGTAATGATGATGATGATGATATTTATTTAATAATAACTTAACTAGTCTTAAAATAATCATTCTAGACGTGAATAGGCAGAAAAAAACGCATGAGTAAAATGAAAACTCAACTTTAGTTACATAATTGTATTGTTTTTTAACAAATACAACTCAATATTACAATGCTAAACTAATGCTTACAGTCTTTTTGAACTTTCTTGAATAATTTATAATATTTATGTGTCCACTGCTCATAATACTTTTTTTTCACGTCAAACCATCAATGTAAGTCAAAAAAAAAAACAGCATTTTCAGTATACAAATATGCGATTGATTCTTAAAATGTAAAACGTATTTAGATTACGCAGTGTATGTATGTTCGTTTTGTTTATTTTATTATATTTATTTAAACCGGACCGTCAGCGGATTTTCTAAGATCAACGATAGTAAGATAGATAAGATACTCCAAAGGTGGTGTGACCGGCATCCAGTATTAACATTTATTTAATGAATAATTTGATATTACATCTATACATAAGCATTTCGTGTTAGAGTGTTTGTCTGGGATGAACATACTACTGAACCGACTTAAATCAGTATTTACTTAGTGTGTATAGTTAAATCCAACCTGAGAGATTGGATAGTTTATATCTCAATATATAGTCGCAATATTTTTTCATGATAAACAAGACAACGTCTCGGGATAGCTAATAGTAAATAAATAGTTCATACGTGCTTTATCTAGAAGTCAGGTCAACGTATGAGGCATTATGTAAAATACTAAAAAGTATATATAACTAAATGTAAAACATATATGTTAAATATTTTCTATAGACTATTATGGTTCATGAGGTTATTATATATATAATGAAGTTTTACATGGAAGTATATTAACCCTCGCTGACATCAATGTTGTACGCAATATAAAAACAGTAATAGATATCAAGATTGTTTTCGACCGATTCCTGTATCAAATCAAAGCTTTTTTACCAAGACCGTTGTAATGGGCTCTTTTTAGTGAAATATCTTTTCGGTTTTTGTTTGACCGAACCCTTTCGGGAGAAGGGTAAATAGTCAAATACGGTTATGTATGAAACATATGTATGTACCGAGCGTGTTATAAAAACGTATGTTATATTGAATCTCTACCATAATTTCACAAGAAATATAGACCTATGTAGTTATATAAAACTATATACATCACGCCTGTGTACCATCGGGGCAGGTCTCCGCTTGCTACGATCTTGGCATACCTCCCTCACTTCATTTACTCGCATTACTCCTTTCATATTTTTTTGATACTTCTGACCAGGAACTTCTTTAATACCTCTTCTACCAGGTTAAGGTATGGTCAATAGGTCGTCCCATACCAACTCTTCACTTCACTTAATCTTTATATATATTTGTGCAGTCATTCTGCTTTCATTCATCTTTTTTGCATGTCTAAACCATTTCAACATTCCTTTCTGTATCGTTGTTACAACATCATCTGTTAGACTGTGTGTTGTGTTTGTTCTGCGTCTGAATGTTGAAAATATATATATATATATATATATATATATATATGTATTATATCTCTTACAGCAGAGGAATATGTTGCCCGATATTTATAACAGAAGTACTTTAAGCTACTTATCATGGAGACAGATCTTATATATGGTATGGTATGTGAATTTATTGTTACTTTTTTATCTACATATTAATTCCCTGTGACAACTTGACCTTTGACCTTGACAGACAACAGAGGAATCATAAATATTGTACATATTAACACCCAGACACAGAACAATATTTGTTCTGAGTGTAAAACCGACAACCCTTGGTGCATAAGATAGGTTCACTGCTATCTGTGCAATTGGGCAGTTCGAATTAAATTAAAAGAACTTTTCAATATAACAAAGTTACCAATTAGAGTCAAAGTTGACGGATTCAGCTCAACAAGGAATATTTTTACTTTCCATACTTATATAGAGGTATAGATTGAAGGCAACATTAAAAACTCACACAAGCAAACCTAGTCCCCGGACACTTTCTTTTCCACACGCACACAGGCGGGCATAATCGACTGGCCAAAGGAGCGAGAGCGTTTGGCAATAACAAATTCGTTCGGGCCCGGCCTTCGCATAATTAGCGCTCGAATTTACATGTGTCGACTTAACGCACCCCCTTGATTGATGACGCTTCGGAAATTATATTGGGCCCCGGACGCCCTGTGCCGCTAACGGTATGTGTGCAGATTATGTAATGACGTTGCTTTTTAGCCTGGCCGCTTAGAAAGTCGCTTTTTTTGTACACTAGCGGCGCCTCGCGGTCTTACCCGGTTAATATTCGTTTCCGTGAGAGAAATAAATTATAGAATAGCTTAAAAAAATTTTTATAACATCAACTATCTTCTTGTGAAAATTCCGATAAAATCGCTCCAGCCGTTTAAGAATTAAACTGTAACAAACAGTCAGATATATATCTTTTAAATAAGTTGCTAACACTGTATTAAATGTATATATTTTGTGCGCCAGGGGTCGTTGGTTCAATTCCCACCTAGAGCAAATATTTATATGATGATATTTGTGTTTGTTCTGAGTCTGGGTGTTAAATATGTGTATTTAAGTAGTATATTTGTGATTCATCTGTTGTCTGGCATCTGTAACACCAGTGTTTTAAGTGACTTAACACGGAGTCAGGTCATTGTAAGAGATGTTGTGGGGAAAGAAACATGGCGCCTGTACTGTGCTCGACTTTGTAAATACTTCATTTATAAGTAAATATTCCATTTATGTTATTTTTTTGTATACATCCCTAATATATTTTTTTAATCAGATAAGTTTGTATTAATATGAGGTGTACCTCACACAAAGGTTACCTACACCTGCATTTACCGGAACCGACAGAAGGCGGTATGGTATATCCATCAGAATCAGCACAACTTAATCCTACTAAGTGGGGGTGAGTATAGCTATTATAGGCAAAAATCCTTCTATCTTGGGAAGACCTATATCCACCTGTGTACTTTTTATGGCAGAAATGATGATGATTGGTACTTCACTCATACTATTTCTACCAACAAATAGAAATATTCTCATTATTGTATACCGGTTTGAACAGAGAATCTGTAAAATTTAAGTCACTACGCTGTCAATACGCTAGTGATATCCTTGTGTTATACATGCAGGTCGGGTGTTCGTTTGTCGACTTAGTTATATAAAAAAATATCTTTTATCTACTAGTAATGCACCTGCTAAAATTGGTTTAGACGATTACTAAATTAGCCTCAATAAAAAGACAGTAATAGAAAAAACAATTGCATGCTTTTGTCTTCTTTCTTTTGCTGAATAACTTAATATCGAAGGCGCATTTAAAAAAAATAGTTTTGTAAATGTCTATATGTATTTCTTCTGTTAGTTTGTTACTTTGTTTATAAAAATTTAAGTAAAAGTGGAAAAACTGCTATTAACCTTATTGACCATATTTGCCGTGAGGTACACGCAGAGTAGTAAAGAACTGTACCTCCCTCTGTTCCAGGTGTCGTAAGAGGCAACTAAGGTACCAAAACCGACAGATAGCAGTATATATATCCGGAACAGTGTAGCTCAAATGCACAAGGCAAGGATGGGTAGCATCCCCTTCGCGAAAACAGCACTCTGCAATTATGGGCAAAATTCTACATTTCTCGGGGAAGCCATGTCCAGCCGAGGACTTCCAAAGGCTGACATGATGAGCCACATGCACCATCATTGTCATTGTCCTAAATTCATTGACCTGACATTATTTTTAACTCAGCATATGATTTTCTTATCTGCCGTAGAACGTCCACTCTACACGGCTTTGGTAATCGCATCGTAACACACCCTAGGTATATTTGAGCTACAAACTTCCGGATGGAAAGATATATCGCCATCTGCCAGCTTAGTTATCAAAGCCGCCTATTGCGACACCTAGTATGGAGCGAGATACTATTGTATTTAAAGCCCCACAGCATTCGTTAATGTTGTAAAACAGCGACTTAATAAATATTAAATATACGAGTAATATATGACATCTTTTTTTTATTAGACCAGGTCGAAAAACTAGCATGGGGTCTGCCTGGTAGCAAGCCTAAAAAAGCTCGTATTATCACAAGGATATCTAAAGAGAGCAGCCAACCTTGTGACTTGATAATGTTATGTCACATTATCCAATAATTTCACTGTCTCTCTCACCTTTCAAACCGGAACACAGCAACGCAAACCTTTCTATGTAGCTGAAGAAATAGGTGAGAGTAAGGCACCAATGCAGATGACTTTTTGTATGAATTCTATAAACTATTATACAATACAAACATTTTTTATTAACAGATTAAAAAATGATGTCCTCAAATTGTAACTTAAACAACAAATACAAAATCATCCTATCTATAAACTAACGCGAACAATTCTCACGTGGTTAGAATTAAATTCATCATCCAATTTACAAAGCGAGAGCTGTGAGGGTCAAATTTGATATCGCCTAAATAATTTTAGATGCCTAATTAATCATATCATTTGATTATGAATGTGTCCCCAATAAACAGATCAACAGGTGAGCCGCAGTATTTACGATGAAACTTAAAATATACAAACAACACTGTCATACCAAATATTTTAACACTAAAACACCGATTCAATGTCCACTTCAAATTCCGCGCCCATTGACTACTCCGCTAATAGATCTCTAATCCATGGAATACATTCTAAATTCTAAACATAGACGCATATGTTGGTTAAATTGGTCAAACAATCAATTTGTGGTGGTATAGTGTAACGTAGTAATTTGTGCAAACTGTGAATGGAGGCAGTCAATGAACTCGGCGACCATTGATACCTACATTCTGGACCGAGGTACCTAGGTTAGACTAAATAGTACTGTCGGCACAGTAATCTAAGCAAATATAATATTGATTTTTAGAACAGACTTACTTGGCTGACGTTGTCCTGTCTTAACTTTGACACATGGATGGACAGATCAGCGCTTTCCGTCAAACTACTGACAGTTATATCAAACGCCATTATGTTGTTATTGTCAGAACCATTAAGAAAACTTATTGTGATCGTAGAGTTTTCTCTTATATTTTCCAATCGTCCGCACAAAATTCTCCGTTTTTTTGCAAAAAAATAGCGAAATAAGTTCACCCATTGTTATGAAGCCATAGCCGAATTAATAAATATTATATATATATATATATATATTAAAAATTGCTTATTGTTGGATGATTCCTGATAAATTAACAGAACGTTGTCTTTAATGCTGATATTAATCTTAGGGCATGTTTCAAAATGTATACGTCCCAATTTATAAAACATCAGGTATAAGGAAATCTGTTAAACTCCTAAATTAATATATCAATACCATCTATCAGGTATTTTACCTATTATCATCGAAGTTTTACAAAGTTTTCTAAACTTTTCACATAAAGTGTATTGCCACCCTTTCATTAGTGTGCGGGCAAAGTTCCGCGAGCTTATGTTGAATTCTTATTATCATACATAAGATGTATTATACATAATTTAATATACAAATAAATTTCAGTCCATTGATTCTACAATAAACGTAATATACATAATATATGTTATATATGGACAACCCAACTGTTCTGTCATCAAAATTTAAAAATATATAAAGCCTAACTAAAGTAATTGAAACATCAGCAGGTACTACATTATGCCGTGTAGTGCCAGAAATGTACAATAGAACCTTCCTCTGCTCCAAGTGTCGTTAGTTTTGACAGAGGTACTGATTATTATAGTAACTAATTGATGACAGTATCTATTCGAAACTGCGTAGCTTAACCTCCTTGGCGGAGACCAATGCCAAGCAAATAGCATCTTACAGCTGATATGAGGTCTACATTAATAAAAGAAAACATATATTAATCTGAATCATTTACATCTTTTATCAGGAAGCTTACTAGAACATTATTACTCAATAGACTTGTCATAACTTTTATGAATAAGATACAATAAACAATATTTTGATGTGACAACGTCTAATAATTCGATGGAACCGGCTGCACGTACGAAGATTACTCATGCGTCGTTACCTCGCTCTGAGGCGTTCCATTTAAGGCTTCAAGCCTGAGCAAGCGAGAGCGCAGAACGACCGACTAAGAGGTACGATCGGCCTCCGCGTTCGGTAGCGTTCGACATTTGTCTCTTTCCTACTTGAGTTAGCGATGCGCGGATAGCTGCTATACAATAATATATTCACATTTAAAATTATCTTTTAAAATATGCAACCATTCCATCAGTATTTTCTTATGACGTTGTCACGTTCAACTATCGCCAGTAAATCGAGTTTACAGATAACCGACTTTTTTTAACGGCTTTTTAAATTACCGACATTGCGAACCTTACCAAAACGTCACACAAATATAAAGAAGTTAAATAAACCGCAACTTAAAGTCATATAAATAAGATGCTATAAATGTGTAAAGTGTACATAAATACATTTGCACATGTTTTGCTGACGGTACACCTATGTCGTAACATGGTTAATACCTGCCCATAGTGTGACGTCACGAAATGGTCACTTTCTCCCGCCACAAACAACACATCACACGTGGCTACCGGCACGGTAATGGTGGTGAAATTGCGGCACCGGTATTGACACGCCAATATTACATGCAACGCCTAACCCTAATGTTATAGCGGGATGGCACAGGAAATATCATTTGATAATTCCACAACGTTTGCAGATTTCTGCGTAATTGGTCATTATTTAATGTGGCCATTCGATAGATATTAATTATATTATTATAATAAAAGTATACAATATTAATAATATATTTATAAGTTGTCCCACAATAAACAGAATTAGTACTATAATATAAATGATTATTACAGAGTTTCTTATAATCTATTCGAGCCTGAACTAAGCTCAAAGCCTAGTTCAAAGCCCATTTCATTGTCAACGTATAGTTTACAATTTCATGGGATATTTATAATAAATGAACATTTTGTTACTGCCAAATTTGAGTGTTCTTACAGACTGATTGCTGTATTTATAAGTATTGTGTGTATTATAAGGCAATTGTTTGAATACTTGTGTAATCAGGAAGTTTGTTTCTTTATATTTGTATTTATTTTGTGTTAGTGCTTTATTTAATATATTTATATCTGTTGTGTAATTTATTTCTGTCTCATTGTAGTCTAATTCTAGTAGCCAGCGGAACTGAGTCTGTTTGTATTATTTTTTGGTGTGTGAATAGATTGCTATCTTTTTAATATCTCGTGTATATAATATTTAATATATTCGGAATGGACAGCAGCATCCCCGTCGGCAATAATGAGCACAATTCCCCTTTTCTAGGGGAGGCGTGATTTCTGATGATGATGAAGATTTTTCATATGTCATATTACGACAGTTAACCGAAAAACACAGGTTAATTGGTTAATTGCTGCGGGATCGTTAATGAGCAATTTTATATCGCAAAAATGATACGCAGACGGAATAGGATTTAATACAAGAAAGTATTATATTAAAAATTATAGAAAAAAAACATCAAACCACTATAGTCACCGTAAAAAAGGAAAAATTAACCCATAATTGCCGCGCTGGGCAAGCTTGGTAGTAATCGCAGTCCGTAAATTCACTTCAAGAATGCTGCTGGCCACCTCCGACCTGTTGCATTTTTCACACTACATAAACCGCCATCTGTCGGTTCAAAAATACACTGTCAGTACTACACGGCTAAAAACAGCTAAAACTGGTAACTGAGAATTATTTCGTTCACCTTAGAACATAACAAGGATAGATAGATTGTAACATTTCTCAAATACACGAACGCGCAGAATGCATTCTATGAACAACAAAGCTGATATCTAGCTGAGAATGTATTTGCTAAAGACACTCGGATACCGCATCACTCTCACCCTCTGTCGCTCTTGACCTCGGCCGTGCCGTGGCCATACACTATATCTAAGCAGAACCGATCTGTCGGCGCCTTGCGTATTTACCAGCTACCACACATACCGGTAAACCGGAAACTACCGAAGTGCTCAACTATCTGTTTTCTTGAAAATGTTCGGAATAAAAGCTTGTTTATTCCAAGTATTATTTGAGTTAAGAACTCCAAAGCAATTTAAAGTAGGCATTTGTTTTGTTGTTAATCAACTGATAAATATTTTTTTAATCTAAAGAAAGAAGCAACCTACTGATAATGTGTTTGAAATCGGTCTAGTCCTTTTTTGATTTTATATATATATTATATGTATACATATAGATGGTATGTACAATGGAGATGACAAGACGTTTCCAACTTTCGCCATCATATTTATTAATAATTATTGTCGATGCAATTTTTTTCTGCTCCTTTATTCGATGTTGCTGTTTATGTCTACACACTTAGTTTTTAAATTAAGATCTAATACTAGCAAGGCCGCTATCCAGTAACTTACTGCCCGCGGATGCGTTCTCAAAGAAATTGTTCTCATACTATTTTTCATGTCTTTTACAGCAATTTCACACTTACGGACATTCGGCAATATTGTTTTTACTTATTTATAGCTGTTTGTGGATCCAGATCCAGTGAACCAACCACTTCTATGAACAGGACAAAACCAACATATGTAGTGTCTCATGTCCATGCCCTTTTGAAAAGAGTATCAAAATCCTCGTTAATTGACTCGATACCTCATGCTTTTACTACAGCATTAAGTACTTACTAACTGTATGCTAATAACATTCAGGTACACAAATAGATGCATCGCGTAGGTATTGATGTCGTCTAACGCGCACTGTCTATGAACCACTTTCGCTGTCGACTGTACACTATATGTACAGTAAGTACGAGTAGGTTGTGTGCCATTATGTGAGGTCAAGCCGGCACAGAGTGAGAAGGTTTATAGTAAACAGAGGTTCTCCTTCATTTTGCTCGAAACATAATAGTTTGTTATGCTTATTTAGAAGTAGCCGCTAGGGCTAGCCGTGCGGTACCGGTAGAAAAGAATAGTATCTTCCTCAGTACCAGGTGTCGTAATAGGTGATTAAGGTCCAGAAACCGACAGATGGCGGTATACCCAACCAAAACAGCGTAGCTTAAATATTACTGGGTGAGGATAGGCAGCAGCATCATTGGAAAGTTGCGCTCTGCGATTGCCACCACGGCTGCCCAGCATATGATTTGCAAGTTAGTAAGCTATCCCAAGCCGTATTATCACAAAGATATCACTACCACGTTATAGCGTTTATGACCTGAGGATTATATCACATTACCTATTAATTTTACTACTTCACTCACCCTCTACATCGGCGATTTATAAATTTGCAAAATTCGTCATAGTCAGTCACTCCCTTCCCTCTCACGCCAGACATTTCTTATCATGCTGGTCCATTTTTCTGCCTTGCGTTAGAAGACGCCATTAAACGTTTTGGATTTATATCTTAGTCCAATTGTTCTTTCTAATTATTGACTACAAATATGTGTCTGTATTTATATATTTTTTTAACTAGTAGTATGTAAGGAACTTCAGATATGTGCACAAATTTTACTTGAACCCAACCGTGTGGAATTCCTAGAAAAGTTCTTTGACCTCTTTGCGACTAAAGAGTAAAAACTTGTATGTACCCTGCGATATCGCGGAGATCTCCAGAAACTCAGAGAGGACGATCCGCAATAGGCATCAAATCAACCCTTTATCTCTATCACGTAGGTTAATGTTCCCAAGGCCCACCCCGTCTTTGATGACTGATGGGTCGAGACGGGCAGTTAAGTCCATTCACAATCTCAGGTTAGCAAGGTCATTCATTCACTAGCCAAGGTCATGAGACAATGGCCTGCATCGTGAATGGGGTCAGGCAAGGTGCGACTTGCTACGTAGCATAACTCGACGTCTCAAATGTCCAGCATTCATGTTGTTATAACTTTACTGAGATGAGAGGTATGAGGATTATGGAGGAACAGGGTTATAGGCAGGCTTGACAAGATCGATTTAAAATGTATTGACTTGATAAATATATGATTACTAGGAACTAAGATTAGAGATACTATATTTTCTTATATTTATGCGTTCTCTATCTTTATGTAGGTAAAAATAATTCGTGCCACGGTATTTGATGAACTGAAGAAAACGAAAACGGGCACGATCGCGCAGATGGTTGTGATCACATCTTGTGCGCTAAAGGTCGTGGTTTCGATCCCCACACACAAGTGCTTTAAGCTACTTATCTCGGAGTCAGGTCAATGTATGATGACGTGGGAATTTATTTATTATTTAACTTCTAAATTACTGAACCGTATTGTGAAATTGTAATCCTCTTTTGCTTACTGTTTGATGCAACTTGAGAGATGGGATAGTTTATATCTCAATTTATTAATCGCATGTAATTCTTATCTAGGAGTCAACTCAACGTATGAGATATTGAGAGAAAAGGAAATGAGGTTGAATGAGGAAATGGCTGTCCAACACCGGAAACGGAAACTCTTTGAAGTCATCATTTATCATTGTTCTAGATTTTTTGACGATTGTGTACCTTTGATAACCACACACTAAGAACGAACCAGGAATCAAACAGTTGCGTCTTCTTAGGGAATGCAAATAATGACTTGTATTTATATACTATTCATCAAAGTGATGCAATAAAAAATGCAATTATTATTGTTCTAAACATTCGGAAATAAACTTAGATTCATATCTAAATACTGCATGCAATAGAGGAAATGACTCGCAAATATATACTTTAACCGCATAATCAAAGCCAAATTTAACATTGTGTGTCACAATTTATTCATATAAATACTGATTGTGTGCAGTCATTATATTCAAATTTATCTTTAATCACTCTTTTTATCTATAAATAGCACGAATAGATCTCTCTACAGCATAAATATTATTTTCAGAAGTATTACCTCACATATATATACCGTAAGGCATAACATTGTAAAAAAATTAAAATAAACTAGGCGAGCTGTGACTACATTTGTTAATTGACGTACCTTATTGCATAGGCTGCAGAAGTGAGTCTGGTTGAGAGATAGACTACATGAGGATCCTATTGCAGCACACGCATCTAGTATCACGCCAGAGTATATTGAAGGTGGCGACTGAGGTACCGGATCCGACAGATGGCGGTATATCTGTTGTGAATACTCGTAGTTTCGCAGGGATAAGGCAGCAGGACGATAGATCCTATTGGAAACCCCTTTAGGTGACCTATGTCCAAGAGTGGACTTCCTACCACTGATATAATGTATTAACTGCAAAAGTTTACGTTAGATAAAACCATACACGAGCTAAACTGCACCGCGGAAAACCATTTCAAACATGAGTTTTTTTTAAAACAAGAGCATACCGCGGTCGTCCCGCTCTACAGCGCGGTGCACAACTTGATTTTTTATACATACCACGAATTTCATTCATGAAAGACCTCCGATCTGTTAAAAACAACTTTCCATTTCACCAACGCAAACGGCTGACTTCCACTGTATATTTAATTCATAAATTAAAATAATTCAGGCTCTTTTTATCGCGCCAAATGAGCTTCACTTTCTTTTTTCGCGCGTCGAATAAAAAATGATTTTATTTATACGGATGCTGTTTCGATGAATGACCGAGCGGGCGAGCACGTCGGTAAGTTTTTTATTGTGTCGATTTCACGTGAATTGGATCTTAATATGATATGATTAATTACTTCGATATAAACGTTTCTCGATGTTTTTATATTCGTTCTCGAGCGGGGTGATGGCGTTTTATCGGAATGAGTCTCGTTATTGTATTTGCGTATCGGCAAATTGTGGATGCAAGAAAATGGTGATAATGTAATTGATATTTTTAGTCCCCTTTTAATACTTTTTGTCGGCGACATTATATCGTGCATTATTTGATGTTTTGTTTTAAGTTATTGCGGTTTTATAACTGTAGGGGATATTCTTTGAGTAAGCAGTTTACACAGTAAAGTAATCTTTTGAAAGTGAATCCGATATATTTAAGTCTGTATCTGTTTTCATCTAGTATTCGATAATCTTGTAATACTTGGGTGTGATCTTGCAAAACTTATTTATTTTTCCACATTTCATTTATTAATAATAATATTATTATGAAACTTGCATAATAACTTGCTAAATATTGCTTTTCATTTACCTTTATTTTGTTACGGTGTTTTGATACTTTTTGAATAATAATAATATACAATAATATACAATAATAATATAATAATACACAGCATATCATCTGGGTATTGATCTGACTCCGTGATAGGTCGCTTAAAGCGCCTATGTTACGGACGTCAGAAAACGGAGGATGCACGGATATACTACTTAAATACATATATTTAACAACCAGACATAGAAAAAATATAAATATGTTCATACAAATATTTGTCCTGGATGGCGATTGAACCCACAACCTTTGGCGCACTAGACAGGATCACTACCATCTGCGCCACCGGGCCCGTGAAACTTTAAAAGCGTTTGTTCGGTCAGACACTATTTTAACTTATAAACGATTACTTAAATGTATCTATATATAACACTAAAGGCCTGTTCACCATAAACGAGAGTTATTGTATATACTTTACTCAATTGAAAATTGAACTCTAGACGCTCAGTGAAAACGACATATTTACCTTAAACTTTCTTTGTAGTAATAATTTATATAATAACAAAAACAACGACAAAAAATATTTATTTGTAACACTTGTACTCTTAAAAACGCTTAATAGATTAAACAGAAACGTCGATCATAAAAATAATTAATTAACGTAATCGGGTAAAAAGTATCATTTATTTATTTATTTATTAACATAATAAGACGAATTATTAAAACACGTGAGTGTGAATTTGTAACATAAAATTAAAATTATCTTATTATTATCTTATCGAACTTAATTTATGGGGATTAGACTTTATCTAAATCTGGGTGAACAAGGAATGCGTTAAGTGCTCACTTCAATATTTTCAATAACTACTTTCTAACTTAAACACAATCAAAGTAATTGCAAAATTTTTAAATCGATCCCGCCAGCCTATTTACATAACACCTCGATTATAATCATTACATTAAAAAATAGATTTGATTCAATCCGCTGCGTTAAAAGATATCAGCGCATCCGATCTCGCCCGAGTCCCAATTCGTACAACGAGCATTCCAGCCAACGTATCTGAAAATCGGATCGGGAGAGCCCACCCACCTACGATTAAGGAAAATTATTACACAGTATCGACCGCTCGGTAAGTCGGTGTTGCCTAGCGACGAAGCCCTAACCCTTCAGAAGCCGCGAGCCGCTTACTTTGCGGGACCCGCGGGGGACATTGGGCCCCCATTTTTCGACATTGATCGTGACTCCAACGCGCCTGCGTGTTGGACGAAAAACGAATAGGAAACCCAAGGTCACGTCACTACAAGTTCTTTTTTCGAGTTTGGGTATTGAATGAGAGGTCAGACGCTCGCGTGCTGCTCTACGTCACACTGTAAACAAATATATATATTTATTCCCAGCTATTTACGTGCGTCTCTCTAATGTATTGTTATTTAATTATATCTTTCTATTTATCTAACTTTATTGCTCAGAATAAAGACAATTTATAAATAAGAATAATAATAAAAGTTCTTATTATTATTATTAATTTAAAAATGGAGGACTTTAGCCAGTTGGTATTATTTTCCAGTCAACCATTAGACGAAACAGAAAATTAATTGTTTGGTGGTGTTAAAAAAATAAATATAAACGCTACATTTATATATATATAAACGATATCAAATAAATCATCATCATAATCATCACACCATCTATTAAAAATACACTGCTGGACATATGCCTCTGTAAGAAAATAGGTTTTTTGCCCATAATTGCCGCGCTGCGTGGCTAGCGTGTTGGCAATCGCAGAGCGCAGCTTTCGCAATTAGGATGCTGCTTGCCTATCCCCTGTGTATTTGAACATCACTGTTTCGGATGGATATACTGCCATCTGTCGGTTCTGGTACCTTAGTCGCCTCTTACAACACCTGGTACAGGGAAAGGTACTATTCTTCTCCACCGGTACCTCACGGCAAATAAATCAATTTAACGAAATAGACATAGATTAACGAATTATAATGTACATCAGAAATAGGGGACATAATGTCGTGATCTAGGTTAGGTAAATTAAAAAATATATCGTTAAATTGTTCCCATTTATTTCATGATTGTACTTTGATACACGTCTAAATAATAAACCTAAGGAGTACCTCGATAGACTAATTTGCTATAATATCTAATGCTATATGTCAACGCGTTTATTCAAATACTTTGGAGTTGAAACTAGCGGACCGCTCCCACGTCGCCGGGTTCATAGCATATTTTTTTGTTGATTTTTACTTCGTTCTTCAGTCTATTACTAATAAATTTTTATAAAAACTTCCCGAACCCATTTTAATTTTGTTAAATGCTTCAATCACGCCGTGTTTTATTCAATATTATAAAAAAAATCAAAATATAATTTATTTAAGTCAAATATTAATAAATAATAACAATAATATTTCCACAATAGGAAGTACTAGATTCCATTATATTTATGGTACTGATGACCCTGTGAGATCATGAGAGTCATTTAACATATGTAAATTAGGCCTATCTTAAACTAGTCTGCCGGTACCAGTCGATTCTTAAAATTGTGTTTACAGCAGGTTTATTACGTAATGAACCTGCGCGTGAACGGAGCCGGCAAGAAAAACTGGTGGTAAAAAAGGTTCCATCAACACCAAGTAATTAGTGTTCATTAAATCCAAACTGACGTTGGCGCTTATTAACCTTCGTCTTAAGTAATACACTATACTATTAAATACTGAAAACTGATTGAGAAAGCAGTATGAAGTAATCTAAAATTACTTAATTATAAACGGCGGATGGCATTTTTCGGCAACTTTCATAATCCAAAAAAGGCAAAAAAACCGCGCTTAAAAGTCTTAAAACAAGTTTAAGAGACAAAAAATATTTTTTAACATCTATTACTCGTAATAAAACTACAGTAGCCCAAAGGTACCCGAAACGTTGACGTCACCAGCCTCTTATTCAAATCTACATACGTAGCAAACTCTATTACATCCTTCAAGCGAAACACATTCATATTTGTTAACACTATCGACGTGTTAAAATCAAATCGCGCATCGCCTAATACAATTATAATCAGCCACCAACCGTCTGCACTTAACAGAGACATCTCGATATAACAGCATTATTTATCCCATACAAATTGCAATAGACTCGAAACCAAATTATCTAACAATTAACTGAGGTACCTACTACTAACTAAAAAGGCGATGGGAGGCGGACTAATCGTTTTGTCGTTCAATTAACGGTAAATCGAGACAAATGCGATATGTGGGGGGATCATGGGGGGGGGGGGGGGAGGAGACCCCCCCCCCCCGCGCTCCTTTACCGGCCCCGTAAATAAATTATTGGATACCGAGTCACGTTCGCCGGTGACTTTTGTAAATCGTATTGCCACTTTATCTTAATTGCAGGGTTTACGAGGCCTTTTTTGTACATCCTAAGTACATGTACTTAATGGGCCCGATGACGCAGATGGTAGCGATCCCATCTTGGGCGCCAAAAGTCGTAGGTTTGATCTCCTACAAGGGCAAATATTTGTATAATGATGTTTGTTTTATATTTGGCTGTTGAATATGTGTTTTTAAATATTATATTTGTTATTTCTCTAATGTCTGTAACACAAGTGAAGTTACATATCTTGGAATTAGATCAATAAAATATTAATTAATAATAAATTCCCACAACATCTCATACAACGATCTGACTCCGTGGTAAGTCGCTTAAAGCTCTAGGTGGGAATCAAACCCGCGACCCTTGGCGCACAAGAAAGGATCACTACCATCTGCTCCATCGGGCCCGTCATATATATAGTTGTATGAATTTATTTATCAATAACTTAGCTAGTAATTAAGTTCGATAAGCATTTAAATCTCTCAAAATCCTCAGACTCAAACATGTCGAACTCTTTTCTTATACATTGGCTAGAAAAATTATGCTATAAATGTTTGACCTGGTTTGAGATCAAACCCTTGACCCCTGACAAATGAGATGGTGACACAATCAAACGTGTCATTGGGCCCGTCAATTATTACTTCTGCGGATAATATTTTTTAAATATTGAAGAATATTTAAAGTAAGTAAAATTCATAATTAAATAAATGGAGTCTGGAGTTCATAATTAGGTAATTGTAGTAAAAGGAGTCTGGAGTTTTAAGGCGGATTAAATACTGTTACATATTTAAAACTAGCAGTGACCGCGACTGCGTCCACGGGAATAGTACTCAAAACGTATCTCTTTCGCCCGTTTTTATCACATATTATATGTATGCTCCGCTTTTATTAGTCGTACAGTGATGTTGGCCTAAGTTACTCCTTATTCTACTGATATATATTTACTGTTGTATATATTGGCAGTTTTCTGAACAACTGCCAGTAAAAGTTCCATCAAAATTGACCGAGCCGAGCCAGAAAAAACAATTTGGTTATATGGTAGTTTACATCCATATGCATTCAGTAAAAAGCAATTATTTTCATATTACAAATAGACACTTGAATTTTATTTATATGTAAAGATGTAGACTACCCGACAGACATTATCCTGTCTTAATTATGTATATTTATCATAAAAATAATTGCAACTATTAAGGTATAAACGTAGAAATAAAATAAGCGTATGAACGAGACCAAGTACCGGCAAGCGCAGCGTAGGGCGTCCACCCGCAAGATGGACAGACGATCTGACTAAAACCGCAGGATCGCGCTAGAAACAGGCCGCATACAACCGGTCCTATTGGAGATTACTTGGGGAAGCCTATGTCCACCAGTGGAAGTCTTATGGCTGATATGATGATGATGAAGCTATAAACTATTCTATCTCTCAAGTTAGATCAAACTGTACACAGTTAGGAAAATATGTATTAAAACCCGGTTCAGTAGCTTAAAAGTTCATTCCGGACAGAAAACGTCACACGAATGTTTATATTTAAAGATTTACTTTCCTTAATTTAAACGACTTTTGAACCGATAAATCAGTCGTTTCATCAGTGGCCCCACACGGTTCGTGACTACAAATAACAAGTTTCACTTAAGTACCTATATACATTTTACATGTACTATGACACAATGGATAGTTACATGTTTGGGCTTTATATATTGTTGTCAGTCCATTCTTACATATAGCAAAAAATTCTCTAAATACATTTTTTATTAATTTCAGAAAATCACTTTATCTAGAATAAATAATAATAATAATAATATTTATTCCATAATTTAAACATAATCAAAACATAATTGACTATATATAAAGACTAGAAATATCTATTATTATATATATAGTATATATATAGTATTATATATAATTCCTCTATTGTCTTACCATGGTGTCAGGTCAATGAATGAGATCTGTGAATTTCCCATTTAATATCAATATTAAATATTATCTTGTAAGAAGTGATCGTCGGCATCAGTGCTAGTATTAAACTGTATTATGGATGCTTGCGTATTCCATCATGTTCAATATATATTTATTTCATAGAAAAGCGAATACATTTAAAATGACAAACAAAAAAAATACTCCGTTTGTTACAATCAGTTCGTGCACGTAAAGGAAAAGAGATGTCTAAACGCGCGGGATGTCTTCAGTTTGTTCTTAATTTAAATGTAACAGTTTGTAAGTTTAAATAAAAATATAAATTAATATGTATGTTATATAATAAATAAATCCCCTAAAAGTTTAACGATAAACTTCATAGACGGATACTATTTTGTCGCTTTCGTAAATTGTTGCTGTTAACAGAAACGTTCACCCTAAAATTAACTGCGTTTGAATACCTTCAAGTAGTAAATAATATAAATAATACCTTTATGTGCAATGAACGCATAGAACATATTGAAAACATAAAAAAGGCAAAAGGAAATTTGGAAACAGCAGACCGAATATAAAAATAAGTTTATAAAAAGCAAACTACATTAATGCAAACTAAAAACAATTTAGTAATCGTTTTCTGGGCGCATATTTGTATCTTATCCCTGAGGAACTCAAAAGTTCCAAAATTTCTGAGAATCTCTTGTAATAAAGACTGACAGTTCGCTCTCTGACAGTTAAACTGTGTAAAAATCACGCCGGAGACAAAAATAAAAAGCAAAATCGGAAACATGTTTTCAGAATAAAAAGTACCAATGTGTTATTTTAGACTACAAAAAATCTCTCTGCTAAATTTTATTTAGAACTATTCAAACGTAAGTGTATAAAATAGTAACACACATGCATACATCCATACAAAACTCTTATGTATATATTTGTAGGATTTCCTGGAGTTTACACTAAATTTAAGTCACATTTTATCTTTTTTATTATTAGACCAGGTCGACACACAAGCATCGCAAGCAAGTCACTGCAGCCTATAGCACGTAATATCACAAGGATATCACTAACGCGTTGCTAAACTTCTGACTCGAAGATACGTACATTATCCAGTAAATTCACTGCCTCTCTTACCCTGCTATTTGGTGGTAGAAATAGGTGAGTGCGAGGTACCAATGCAGACGACCTTTATGGATCTCCTGCCCGCTTCCATAAAAACGTTTTACACCGAACAAAGGAACTTTGATATCTAATTATACATTATAATCAAAGCCTACAGCTTGTATGTATGTAACAAAAGAAGGCGAGGGCGGGCCGGCAGGGGTGCGCGGGGCGCGGGCGGCGGGGCATGATGTACGTCAGGGCAAGAGATCCAAGATAATGTGAATTTCGGATGGTTTGCAAATGGAATACATATTTCACTCATTTAATTACGCTCGCACTTTTGTTATGTGATTCTGCGTTAGGCTATTCTGTTAATGGACTCTGCTTTCGAAAAAATAGCGTCAAATAAATTACAAATAATCGTTTCTTGTACTTGTACTTGGTAGCTTTATTGAACTTTTTAATGATTTTGAATCATCCAAAAAAATTACAATTTAAAGTAATGCCATCAAATTTATTATTTATTCTATTATATATAGTTCGTTTTGTTTATCTAAATATCTTAACGCGTTTCAATTTTACTAAACAGGGTAATAATAAATTTATTTTTGTATATTATAAAAATACGTTTATAATGTAATATTTTAAAATGTTACATTATTATATAATATTAGTGTTCTTAAAAAAAAGCTTCAAATGAGAAGTTCCATTGAAAAAAAATGCGTATCTAAAGCCATACTCTCAAACAACCGCTGCCTTTTTAATTGATTTATTTATGACCAAAGAAATCAAAACTAAAAAACATACTACTTACAACAACTACAATTTATAATGAAAAATAAAAGTAAAATCAATTTCAAACTCACTTGCAAAAATCACTAATCACAATTTCGAAGAACTAAATCACAAATTATCAATCAAATGCAACCTTCCACAAATAGTCGTTTTTTTTCAACAAGAACACAACCACTTACAAACATGGAACTAACTATCACTAAAAAACCGCCACACCAACGGTCAACCGTCAAAGAACGTTATAATTATTCAACCCCTTTGAGATCACATAATTACATTTCGCAATCTCCAAAGTCGGTTGCATCTTAAATCTCCAGACAAAAGCGGGCGAAATTCTTTTAAATGCTAATCCAACAAGATGTGGGAAAAAAACGCGAGCGTTTTCAAGCTTGTTTTATGTTAATTTCAGCGCTTTATTTTATTTATGGTAATCCATATCAAGGATACAGGTGGGGTCACCAGTTCGCAAGGGTCATCTTAGAAAATGGGAGATGTTTGCGTGTCACTTATTTGAATTGCTAATTTATATTTCGTTCTCACGGTGAGGTACCTGGTTGATCCATTGGTCAGTTGCAAGGTCTGATGCTCACAGTCCTAAGTTCAAGTTAGAAGAAAAAAATATATTCACGTCTTTATGTTACTAGTTAACCGACCATCTCAATTATTGAGACACCGAGACAAGTAGCCTAAATAACTTGTGATACGGATACAGATAAATAAATACTTAAAAACATATAACACCCAGGCACAAAACAAATGCAAATATTCATCGACGGGCCTAATCGCGCATTCAATAGTACCTATTCCGTGGGTTCGATCCCCACTTAAGACAAAACAATAAAGAAAGAAAGAATATTAAAAGTCTTTTCTTCCTCTTAATATATATTTTTTCTTCTTCTTCTACAGACTTAACGGTGTTATGTGTTATTATGTATAGTCAAAAAGCTTATTCCATTACACCATCTATATATTTGCCGTGAGGTACCGACAAAATAGTAATAGTACCTCCCACTGCACCAGGTGTCGTAAGAGGCGCGAGGCGTGGACTTCTAAACTCATATAATGAATTTGTGATTACAATAAAATAGTACAAACTAAACTAAAATAAAAATGTTAGATTATTTATTTCTTAAAATTCAGGAAGACAAACAACCGATTGACATGAAATTTTGTTCCTTTAACTAGAAAATATTAATGTACCAACGAAAGGACAGAACAAGCGAAGACGTAGGTTAAAGCTAGTAACAAAAAACTGAAATATTAACCAAATAATGTAACTAAATTTAATACTTTAATGAACACCTAGGTTTATAAAATTACTTAGATTTCACTAAACGCTAAGTGACAACGAATATAATGCAATAGTTAATCATAAAACTACTTTTAACGGCACTTTAACGCGGTTCATTTAACTTTCACATCGTTCTGGTTACCCTGCGGCAACTGTAAATCTAGAAAATTCTCAGTAATGTTTATTAACTTTCTATTCACTCGTATAAACGTTAAAACAGAGTTTTATCATGAGTCGATGATGTGGACACGTAAATCTTACAAATATTATAAAAATTTCAGTAAAAAGTTTACCTTAAGGCAATCGTCCTTAAGGTTGCCGCAAGGTAGCCGAAACGTCGAACAAAAAATGTAAATACTTTTAGTTAGGCTTTAACAACTTTAAA
Organism: Heortia vitessoides; assembly: GCA_020976665.1. NCBI lineage: Eukaryota > Metazoa > Arthropoda > Insecta > Lepidoptera > Crambidae > Heortia > Heortia vitessoides. Next base: position 11,601,314 of record JACJUM010002496.1, read on the forward strand.
ACTCTATTTTATTTTAACTACGTTTTAAAGCCGTTGAAATTTTCGTTTTATTTAAAGTTATGAACACGTTTATATTAGAAAATATTATATAGTATATTCTACTTAAATCTGGTGTACAAATAGGCAAGGAAAGAAAATCAAATCAATACAAATAAAAAAACAAACATCCTGTTGGTAGGTTCTTTTAAATGTTATCTCATGGTCCGCAGAATATTTTAAGTCGGTCTAATAATTCCCTAACACTTAAAATTCGCTTCTCACATTCCCATTCTTGTACCAATTAAAAATCCAAATTTTATTCAACCCTTAACCGGCCGTGGGAAGCTGGGGTCACCGGGACCTGTTGTAAGAATATTCGTTTGACCCCGAGGTCGGGACTTCTGACCCCACGTGTGTCGATTACCATAAAGATACTGCGTCTAAGACATGTACAGCATTTGCATGAAGCTAAATTTAGGTCGAAATTAAAAATTCAAATTTAGGGTCAGTTTGTTGTTCGGGCAAATTAATGTGGGATTGAGAAATATTCAGATGCGAAATGAACATATTATTAGAATATTTAGTGCTTTAGTCTAATACAATAAATAAAATTATTTTTTTTTCAGGAACGATTTAACGGAGTCACCAATAAATTAAATGCATCTAGCAACACTGAAACGAAAGTTCACTTAGCAGACACATGTAAGATTCATAGTTATTGTAAGCTAGTATAATTATAAAAGCCCATAAAAATAAGCCGTGTGGTACCGGCAGAGTGGAATACCACCTCCGCCTGTACCAGGTGTCGTAAGAGGCGACTAAAGTACCGCATCAGAGGGGGTAAATCCATCAGAAATAATTGAGCTCAAATGCACAGGGTGGGGATGGGCAGCAGCATCGCAAGAGCTGCGCTTTGCGATTCCCGATGCAATGCAGAATTCCCCCTTTCTTGGGGAGGCCAATGTCCAGCAGTGGATTTCCAATGGCTGAAATGATGATTATAGTGATGATAATTATAAATAAGAATACAAAGTTCGGTATATAATATTATATACTACACAATAAAAGTATATGCCTTCTTTAGGAATAATAGTTTCTGTAAATACCTATAGCTTGAATACATAGAAAGCCGCCAAACAAAAGGTTTTTTAAATGTTCTCCATTTAGATTGTTACTACTTATGACTATCAAACTTTTGTAATGTTAACAATATTGGATAAAAAAATTAGGTCAAACTTTATATAGCCAGTATAACGCCTGACAGCCCGTTGGTGAAGATAAAAGTGATACTATCTAATTTGCCAAGAGTCATGCGTTCGATCCCCACCCAGGACAAACATTCATATGAAGATATCCTGAGACTGTCTTAAAAATATGTATTTAAGTATTATATTTGTGGTTCCTATGTTTTCTGATGTCCGTAACACAGGTGCTTTAGGCGAATTACTACGGAGTCAGGGCAAATACGAGATGTTGTGTGAATATTATAATATGTACAGGTTTCGCAAAGAAATAATTCGTGTGACGATACATTGACACTTATCAATTTATTCAATCTATATTCAAAGAAGTATTGTATAATTCTAATTATGTATATACGAGTAGGTAATTATCAACATAATTAAGTATATACCTAATATGAGTATGTACCTAATTCAGGAATTAGAAAGGAATTCTGGTTTATTCATTTGAATTTTTCAATTCTTAGAAATTATTGTCTATAGATACGCGTCCCAGAAGAAATAATAGAGAGATTTTTGCGGTGACAGTTTTGAAGTAAAGAGTAGAATATTGTCTTAAACGCAATCGGTTCAATAATCAAGAGATTTTTAAGAACATTTATTTGATACCGAACTGAATGACAATGCGGTAACAAAAATACTAATTTATTAATATGTATGATCATTTTTTCTTTTTATATAGCTTTTTTGTACTAGTAGGTGGTCTACGCGCCTTTTCAGTTCAGACAGCTCTTTATAACAAGGATTTTGTACCGAGCTATCGTGGAATTTATAAATAACAAAGCAGCAAACGATTGCGTTCAAAAAATATTTCACTGGTGAAATGTCCATCCATAGATAATGCCAACTACCTAAATACCTATTTTCATACCTATATAAAAACTTCAGGTCATATTACTGTTACACTAATCTACTAAACCGATTTTAATAAATGTTTGCATAGGTACTTGCGTACAGTTTGATTCCACTTGCGAGATAGGATTGTTTATATCTCAATTTATAGTTGTAATATTCATGATAAATATATATAGTTAAGACAAAACGACTGTCAGGTTATCTAGCATTAAAATAAATGGCCGACGGAGTCACAGATAAATCACTAGTGTAATACGCAGGTTATAAGTAGTGTTACAATTTTTATTTGTTAAAAAGGTTTTCTCACAAGTTGCGATTTATTTATTTGAAACGTACCTATGTGGTGTTTCGCTTTTCAGTATTTCATGCTGTAAACTAATCGAAAACAGTAATTTGAATCAGCCCGCAGTCAAACGAAATAACGTTCGGAAATAAATAAGCAACTTTTCAAAACGGCCTATTTCATTAAATAGCTAGAGCGCTACTCATTTAATATGAGTGATTACCGAATTCTCTACAGGCGGGTCATTAAAATTTTCAATTCATCATTTTCATCGGAAATCATTTTTGAACGTAATTATCTGATATACTATAGCGCTCGTACTAAGTACTCCAAAAACCGTGATTAAACATTCTACGCCACTATTCATTATTATCTACAACGCGTGTGTGCGTGCCTCCCCCTAAAACATTACACGCAGCGGTCTCTCCCCTCCCCCACACCTACACACACCGTGGGCCCAAACGCACCTTTTTCCACCCGCAAGATAAAGACCGAACAAAAAAAAGAAAACGTGAAAAATAACGCCGTCTCTTTTTCGCTACCGCGGATTGCGCACGTGCGAGCGGCACGACGGCTAAGCTACGAACGACTCACGAAAACTTGGGCCCCGCCCGAGACGGGCGCCTCTATCCGTCTCTTTCACTTTTTCACACTTTTCCATACACGTCATCGGCGGCGGAACGTCCTGTGTCTCTCATTGGCGTTGCACGATTTTTATCTCTATTACTTATAGGTCACAGTTGAAATTGGAATGGTTTGTTAGAAACTGAGAAAATATTTTAGAACGAAAGCGTTTGCGAGTGGAAGGTCTCTCTCGCTCGCAAAAAAGCAAGCTTGTGAGGGGTGCGGGGGCTCGTGTTAGATGGCGGGCGGGGGAGGGGTAGGCTGCCGCCATGTTGCCCCGACGGCGGGCGAAGACTGGTATTAATTTTGGCTTTATTCGTCCGTTCATATCAAGTATTTTACTGTCGCTACGCAATCGGGCGCTAGTTCCATTTTGCAACCTGATTATGAACAAATACGTATGCGGATGTACGAATGAATGGATTAGCCCAGATCTGATAACTAAATAAGGATGGATTATTTGAATTTATATTTCAACTATAACACCATTGATGGTGGAAAAGAATGTATCAGTAAAAATAACGAACTATTTTTATGAATTAATATGTTTACCTTTTCAAATTTAGGTAAGTATAATAATTTTAGTCCATACGATTCGATGTCGGAAGATGAGTCTAACTAATGACAATAAATAAGTAGGTAGTAATCTTAAAAAATCAATTAATTATTTTAGTTTCGTATTCACGCTAGTTTTGGTGCATTTTCAAATTGAACCTCAGGTGCTGCAAGACCAATTTCGAGATACCGATGGTAGACTCTCTATTTTTTTTATTGGTGAGTTTAAATTTGTAGAATTTTGATCCTTTTAAAGATAACTTTCGTGTCATGATGTTTGTCCGTGATAAACTTTACACGTTGAACGGATTTTATTTATTTTTCTCTTACTGTTTACAGTTTGATACAACTTACAGGAAAGGATAATTTATATTTATATATATATTATAAACATAGCTTGAGACAGCTAGTTTATTATATAAATTGCTATTGCATTACAAATTTTATTATTATACATACTTAAATAAAAAAAACAAGTTCAGTTTATTTTATAAAAATGTAGGCAAATTAATTTACAGATTAAATCAAAGATTTATTATTAAATTATAATAAGCGACTCCGATTTTAGGCAGAGTACATCCAATTATGTATTTTAAATACTTTATTATGTAATCAAAGTAATATATTATTATTATATAATACCTACACTTTATTGTACACTTAAATATTACAAACAATAGCAGTCATAGTTATACATAATGAAGTACAATTGGCGGCTTTATCTCATAAAGCGATTTCTTTCAGGCAATCTTTGTAATGTAAATAAATATTCCCACAATATTATATACATTGACCTGACTCCATTATAAATCGCTTAAAGCACTTTTGTTACGGACATCAGACAACGGAGGAAAATCAAATATAATACTTAAATACATATTTTAACACCCAGACACAGGATAAAGACAAAAATAATGATATGAATATTTATCCTGGGTGGGGGACGAATCCACGATCCCTGGCGCATAAAATACCTGTCGGTCTGTCTGTGTAAATATAGTTTGTGAACATCTAAAATGTGTTATAATATTTTAGATAATTACAAATTATATTTATATTTATTAATCGAATGCAAAACCGTCTCTCAATAAAAAAAAATGTCATAGCCTAAAAATACTTAAAACACACAAAATGAAATCATGTTTAAAGTATTAGATAAGAAGATGTCATACAAATTATGAATTTGTTTCTATCCTTTGTTTATTATTATTATTTATTGTACAAGTTAAATCTCTTACTAGAATATATGTCTGTCAGTGAAATATCACTCTTCAGGATATCTCTTGGAACATTTTGTGCACCTATCTCATAGGAATGAATATTCAGCCCATGATTTCAGTCGGAGGCGATGTCAGAGGCGACTTCACTTCATATTACGACTCTGGAATTATTTTCCGTATTCATTGAATACAGTATGTTAAGTGTTAAGCTATCTGCACATCATAAGGTACCAGAACCGACAGACGGCGGTATATCCATTTGAAACAGTGCAGCTCAAATGCACAGGGCGAGGATGGGCAGCAGCATCCTCCGCGCTCTACGATTGCAAACACGCTGGCCTAGCGCGGCTATTATGGGCAAAATACCTCCTGTTTTGGAGAGACTTACGTCCATTAGTGTACTTCCAATGGCTGGTATGATGATGATGATGATAAACAAATAGACAGACAGATAGATTCCGCATATTAACATAATATAAATGCATATATTATAGACGGGAGACGATGAGAAGAAAAAGCTAAATTATTTAGTAGCTTTGTCATTTCTTCTCATGTGAAAACCTGACGAACTTACAAACAGACTAATTAAAGAGTTACTATCGCCTATCGATAGACTTGATACCTAACACTGGTTAGTACTTATATTAACATCAAGACCACAGATAATATCAAAATTTACATTAGAACTCTAAACCATTTACATTAGAACAAAATAATAATAAAATCCTAGACCCAGGTCTAGGTACGATAGGTGCCTAAACTAAATCTAGGATGTCTAACTATACCTAAGGTAGCTCTAAATCTGTCTGTACTACGGCGAGGTAGCAAATGCATTCTTAAGCAAGAGACAATACGAAACCGATAGAAATCACTAAATAATATTATTTATAAAAAAGCTTTCACAATTCCCAAAGAAAAGTAACAATTTCAAAGTTAAAGATTTTTAAGGTAATAAAGAAAAATACTGAATCTATTAAATGGTACCTTTAGTACTTAACTAAGCATCCACTTTTATTCACCATCCATCACAGCAACCGTAGGACATCCACTACTGGACACAGTCCTGCCCAAGAAGAGGATGTTTTTCTTTAATTAGCGTACTGGGCTGGCGTGATGGCAATTGTAGACCGTTGCATAGTGAAGGGTATGCTGCCCACCATCAGTCGGATCCGGTGCCTCAGTCGCCTCTTAAAATCTACTCTGCCGGTACCTCACGGCAAATGTGATAATTAAATAATAATTTCATTTTATCCCTATGACATTTTTTTTCTATTTTTAAACGCATAAGCGATTTGGCATTTTCCTTGTCGTAACTATCCGAAAAAATATAAAAATGTAGAGATTTTTTAAAAAGTTAGAGACAATGCAATAAAAAACTAGACATTGTCAGTAATTATAAATTATTTAAGCAAAATAAATATGATAAAATATATTAAATTTTCTAAAAACAATTTGACATTGATAACTAGGCCTATAGCAAATAATTCTGAACTCTTTTTTGAAAAATAAATAAAAAACAACGACGTCCTCTTACTTTGAAACTTTTATAAGAAAGTGAGTTTTTTGTTAATAGGTACTAATATTTGTAGAGAGCGTGATAAAACTTTTCCTAAATTCTTAAACGAGTGAACTGATTTTAATACGACTTTCACAAACATGTAGCTGATAATAAGCAGTATTTTAGGCTATATAACATCACGCTTCAATCAAATATGTGGCAAAAACGGTAGAAAATATGCAACCCAAAGTGACTATTTCACGCGGACCAAGTCACAGACGCTGTGCCTGACATAAAATTCTTTTAAATCCTAACACATATCTAAAAAAAGAAGTAATTTAATAAAACTTTATATTAGAACTTTTTGATTAAATCCAGACAATGTAATTTTTTTATCTGTACAGAGTAGTCCAACAAACTATGAAGAGGCTCAATACTCGGAGTATCTTTGCGTGATACAGTCAGAGATGTAGAGATACCAAAGTACCTAACAAAGCTCTCAGCACATTAGCAAGTAGACCATAAAAGCCGTTAATAGACTCCATAAAATGACATATAACATGAAGTAGACCAAATATAAAGGTCGTCTGCATTGGTACTTTACCTATTTTACACTTTCACCTATCATTATCGCCAAATCGCTGTGTCCGCATTGCTGTGTTCCGGTTTGAAGACAGAGAGAAGCCGTGAAATTTAGATTTACTACGCGCTAGTGAAATACGACTATCACGCGGACTGTACGCCTGTTTGTCTATCTGGTCTAATAAAAGTAAAAATAACAAGTTTTAAAAGGCTTAATACATAGTAAATATTTTTAGATGCCTAATTAATCTTAATGTTATCCGATCCAGCATTGTCTGATATGACTGGATAGTTCCTGCCCATCTTCATGTAATATGGTATTTATGCTTACCCTGGGGTACTAATAGAGTTGAGTTAAATTTCCCTTGTACCAGATGTCGTAACAACATAACTCAAACACAACGAGCGAAGATGGGCAGCAGCATTCCCGTTGCGGATCAACATTCCCCCTTTATGGGAAGGCCTATAACCTACAGTTATAACATACTTTTACTCTTTCTTGTTAAAATGAATTTTCTTTACATATTTAGATAAAATACATTTAGATATTGATAATGTTTAAGAACTATAAATTTGGATGTGAGTATTTTTTAGAGAATCTTATAAATAAATACGCAGCGGACGATGATGATGATGGTGAATCATTGGTGATGATGCTAAAATAACCTTTAACGATCCATAGTATCTATAGAATAACGTGGTTGGAATAAACAATTCCAAAACTCGAAAAATTCGTTACATACATGCATCACGCCTGTGTTCCATCGGGGTAGACAGAGACTATGGATCTCCACTTAGTAAATTCTTGGTATACCTCTCTCGCTTTCTTTACTCGCATTAGCCTATTCATACACGCTCGTTCATTCTTGGTACTTCTGATTTGACCATTCTATAATTGTATAATGTTTTATTCAAGACTATTAGTTATTAACAATACTTTCAATATTTTGACGGGTCCGATGGCGAAAATGGTAAGTGATTCCATCGTTTGCGCCAAGGGTCGTGGGTTTAATCCCAAACATTTGCTTGATGATTTTATATTTGTTCTTTATCTGAGAGTTAAAACAATGTATTAAAGAATTTATATTTGTAGTTTTTATGTTGTCTGATATCCATAACACAAGTGCTTTAAGCGACTTACCAAGGAGTCAAGTCAATATATGAGATGTTGTACGAGTATTATATTTTAATTGACTAGATTCTTAGTTATCGAATTCTTTCAGTCAAATACGTTATTTAATTTAAATAATGCATAGAAAGAAATGTGCTCATATGTAAAAACAAAAATAAAATGTTTGTTTTATTTTATTCAGTTAATAAATATTATACCGTACCTATAACAGATAAATGGGTGCCTAAAAATTTGAAAATTATTAAAATATTGTCGCTTCTCTATTTAGACAACATATGCATACCATATGGTGTCTACATAGAAAAATAAAAGAAATACAAATATGTATAAAAAGACTTGCTCTAACACGCGCTTACAAAACACGTAACCAAATAATTAATTAATATCCGTATTGAACATAATAATTTAAAACTAAGCTATTACGCCTCAAATTAAATCAAAATAGGAAAATAGTCTGCCAATTATTTTTAATGGTAGGTACGTTATTTTACAGCGTCCATTTTGTTATGGCGCAAACAAAATCAAATTTACAATATCGATACGGAATTTCGGTCGAAATTAAACAATATCGTCTATCATTAACTTGGATCAGCATATGTATTATTATTATTTATTTTTTAATTATATCGTTTCTTCGACTTATACTGGCATAGTCAAGGTTTTGAAACTCTTTTAAACGTTTGTATTTCTATAAAAAGGTTTATTAAAACTCAACCATACCACATTTTATCTGCTGTATTCTTTTTTGGGAGCAAATACAGCCTTAGCCTAAAGTAAAATTACAAGCAATTATTTTAAAATCGATTTAATGCTTATGCCACGACCGAGTTACTTTCTCATTTATAATATTAGGATTATTCGTTATCAAAATTTCGTTTCTTTACTTGTCAATATAATGTTATTTACATTCATTTTTAATAAATGTTCTTTTTATACTTAATATTAATACACATTACAAATAAAATTATATAAAACAATGGATAATGTACGAGGTCCCCAACGAACTTAGAATCACTTGTTCATGTAACCACGGCCAGTATAAGGCTACGGCTTCAGCCATCTATCGGCGAGTAGTTAAACTAAAAAGTTTAGTCTAAACAAAGTTTATTGGTTTAGATTCTTTAAATTAAAATAGTGCTCTCTGGATATGCTCTTATAAGTAAATAACAAGTAGTTTTATTATTGTCTTAATGTTATTCAGTGTTTTTTTAACTTTATTAAAGATTAGTTGTATCATTTGGTAATCAAAAAAATATAAACATACAAATTTGATTCTGATTACTGAATCGATTTCGATTTCTGTTAAAAAAACAATATTATATTATTTCATTGGACACTATTGACACTAAACATATTACAATTAGTTTTTGAAAATCCACTAGAGAGGAATTTGTAGTATATTAGAATAAGAAATTACTCTATCTGTTACCTTATAAAACAGAAATATTTTTATATAGGTATATGGATTTACAAGAAATATTACAATTAAGCAAGTCGTAAGCATTAGAAAGCAACAGCTTTTGAATAGTATCTACTCCACGCTAGATGGCAGTAGCATATATATTAGAATCTTGTTTGAAAATAGCGTGCTGTGATGATAATAATCCAACAAGATGGAGAAACATTAAGTATTTCAAAACTAATACGTCAGTGTTAAAAATAATTTTGATACCAATGCATTATTTGCATTATTTTTTGGTATAAAAATAAATAAATTAAATAGCTGTTTCCAATATACCAGTTTATATACAATAATATGCATATAAATGTACTAAAACGATACATATTTTGTAGATAACACAAGAAGTAATAAAACAAATGTCCGTCTTTTTGTTTGTTAATTCTAGTCTCTGGAAGTATGAAAATAATTTTTTATGTTACACACAAGCGAGGGAGATTTTTTTTTAAATTATAATGCAAATGTATTTCTTTTTACATATGAGGTAGACCTCATACAATGGTCGTCTTCATTGATACCTCACTCTTTCTACCGCTAAATAGCAATATTCGCATTCCGGTTTGAAGGGTGAGAGGGGCAGTGAAATTACTAGGTAATATGAGAATATATTTTCAAGTCACAAGGCTGGCAACCCGCTAGTGATATCTTGTGACAATTCGAACGTCTAGCGGCTGCGGTAACTCTTACAATCACGCGCACTGTATTCAGGTTAAAATTCCAAAATTAACACCAATAAGGTTTCCAACTAGACACCAAGCATCAATGAAATTTAGTTTATTACAGTCATCAAATAAATAGCCGACCTGTGACAGACGTTGTCCAGTCTTGCCTTCATTCCTATGTTTATTATTTAAAGGAAATATTGCCACTACAGATATATAAACTAGTAATAAAAATAAAGCAGCATCCTCGTTGCGAAGTTGCGCTGTGCGCCTTGCCCAGCGCGGCAATTATAGACAAAAATCCTATCATAGGGAGGCCTATTGTAGAATTCTGTTTACTACATTAAATTCAATCGAGTTTATTTTATCAAATAATTTAGTTAAAGAAACACTGAATACTGCTAAATATAAAAAAAATATTTAAGAGTTATGTTTTCATTTGTTTTATCATCATCATTACAGCCATTGGAAGACCACTGCTGGACATACGCCTTCCCAAGAAAGGGGGACTTTTGTCCATAATTGCCACGCTGGGCAAGCGTATTGGCAATCGCAGAACACAGCTTTCACGACAGGGATGCTGCAGCCCATCCCCAATCTCTTACCTTAGCCGCCTCTTACGACACCATATTCTACTCTGCCGGTACCTCACGGTACTCGTTTAACAAGTATGAATCGAACTATTAACATAATATTAATTACGGAAAGAAATATGCCCATAAGTAAGTTCTCAACATCTGAGACTGAGCGAAATGAAATCAATGTTTCAAATTTACGCTAAAATCAATCTAATACTAATCAAGTATTTTAATTAGATCCCGCTAAATCCAAGACACCTAATTTACATAGCGCGGACGAAACACGATCCAGCACTGTGGCGCCCTCTCATGTGATTATCCCAAAGTGATCGAATTATCCGCCAATGTCACAGAAGTACGAAGACATTCTCTCTTGGAGCAATTACACCCGGGGCCCGCCCCCGGCGCCCGCGCCCCCACGGGGGGTGGCAACCCGTACAATTTCGCAAAATCATCTTCACCCCACATTTTCTCTGATGAAGATATGTAAATACCAGGCTTTCAGAGATAGTTTGTCGCTCAGTACGTACGGGCCAGGGGGTGCCAACCTTTCCGAAATGTAACAAGGATAAACTATTTCGCGTTTGCAATATATAGGTACGACTTTTGTTTCTCAATTTTTGTTCGAATATCGTTAAACTTAAATTTATGTTAGTATTCGCAAGGATTTTTAAAATTGCGCTCCTTGGGACTTCTTTTTTAGTCGGGGTTATAAGTAGTTATATTATATGGTTCCTTAACCCCTTCTTTGTTACAACTTCATTGCTAAAAACACTAATCTATTACATAGCACACTAATATTTTTTGTGATAAAAAGTTGTATATGTCATATTCCATACTATGATCTGTCTGGGTAACATGATAATGCTGAAGACGATAAATTCCGAACAAAGACTATATTTTAGAATATGGTACTTGCAAATCCAATAAAATACGAATACAAATACACACAGTCGTCAATGCCAAAGGTTGCGCACCCCTACGGGCCCAAAGTTGTAATAGGTGTCTACAACGTGGTCAATTAATCATCTTCCAACACAGTCATGCCTCGAATATACTTACAAACGTTCACCGAATATTATTTCACTGTAGCGATGTGTGTATAAATGTATGGCAATGAGTCTATATGGCTTTGGGAACCGCGCAGTCAAATAAGTATTGTTTGGATGCTAAATTGTTATGCCACATAGAGAATTGCTACGGGGAAATAGACAGTTTCAACTCAAAACTGTTGTTGAATAACAATTGAATGTTGCTTTGACTAATTTTGGTTCCCTTATTTGCGTAACCTATTTTAGAATTACTATCATCAAAATTAAATCTTCTCGCAGATTGAATGTACATTATTTTTGTAGATAACTAAGTTTCCAAAAAAAAAATTATAAAATCCATTTCTTTTTAAATTAATATAGACTAGCATCCCTGATCTTGTTATTCCCCCAAGAAGTCTATTTCACTATCTGAGAGTTAAACTAAGCAGAAAAAATAACAAGCCAGATAATTGGGAACGGAATGGAAACATGTTTTCGAGATAAAAATATGCTAAGAAATAAGTCTAAACTATCTCTGTGCCCGAGATAGTTTAGAATAAAGCCTAGAGCTCTCCGATTTCTACCAGACGTGTACAGCCGAGCTGGTGTAAAAGAGTAACAAACAACCAATCAAATTCATCGAGAATTAATCGAAAATTTTAACTAAGTAAGCATAAGTCTGAAATTTAAATTATATAAAAGTATGCTGTATCCAACTAACGTATCAATTAAATTAACAACTGAGGACTATTTACACAAAATAACAATTAGTGTAAGATATTCATATCAGCTCACAGTCGTCCACTGCTGGGCATAGGCCTCACCAAATTTACGCAACAGCGTGCGGTTTTGTGCCGTCTGGTACCAACGACTCCCACGCTGCACTTTCTAGTACGTGGCCGCCACTCGAGAACCTTTCTTCCCAATCTGAAATCGGTTCGTCGTACTATATGCCCTGCCCACTGCCACTTAGATATTAGGTTTAGTAAAGATATATAAGATCAAGTAAAACGAGAATAATCCTGTGCCGCTTCGTAAGCAGATTTCAATAACTGTTTGTTACAGGAATGGCTGTATGACAACATTTTTAATGGTGTTAAGGAATTTATTAAGAGAATTTGGCTAATTGTTTTCACATAGGTATTATTTACATTTAAATAAAAGTAACGTAAATTTAATTTATTTAACTTAATTAGGAATGGATGTATGACGACGTTTTTTTATAGTATTAAGGAATTTATTGAGAAAATGTAACTAGTTGTATCGATGTATTATTTAAATTTTGATTAATTTCACATGACATTATAATTTATTCGCTTACTTATATGGTGAAACATGAGTTCTTTTTTTAATTTTATTATTAATTACACCATGTTCTGGCCAAATAAACTATTTATTATTTAATAATGCTTTAAACTGGCAAATGGCACTGAAACTAACCTCACATTATGAGCCTTATTCAACAACATCATCATTGCAAACATTAAAAGTGACAGGCCTTCCCAAGAAAGGGGGAAACCTGCCTATAATTGCCACGCTGCGCAAGCATGTTGGCGAGAGAGCAGCTTTCACGACGGGGATGCTGCTGCCCATCCCTACCCTATGCATTTGAGCTACACTGTTTCGGATGAATATACCACCATCTGCCGGTTTCGGTATCTTAGTCGCCTCTTAGGACACCTGACACAGGGGGACGTATTATTCTACTCCTATTTACCACTTCGAAACTTTAGTCTCATGCAGACTTACAACAAAGGTCATTTACTTAGATTTCACATGATGTCACTTTTTACCCGCGTCAAAAATAACCTAAAGTAACTGTTTTTCTAGAATTAAAGTAATTAAAATTATTTATGACATTCAGCTATCCACCACGGGAACTACGTATCTGAGACGCGCCAGAACAAAACATAAAAAATAATACAAATACATTTTCGCAATGAATTCACAGTACTTTGTACACGCTTGATGGTAAACGTGACCGCAGCCTATACACGCTCGTGTCATCACAAGGATATCACTAGCGTGTCGCCAATCCTGTGAACTGAAGATACTATCACATTACCTAGTAATTTCACAGCCACTCTCACCCTTCAAACCGGAACACAGGAGGTACTAATGCAGGCGTAATCTTTGTAAGAGGTTTTATGTAAAGTATATCTTTTCTCATTTCGTTTAAATTTATTATTTCTTAACACTAAATATATATGAACATTGGAGCAGACAGTAGCGATCTTTCTTGTACGCCAAGGGGCCGAAGTTCGAGTACGCCACTAAGGAGAAGAAATTTGTATTCGTGATTCATCTGTTACCTGATATCAGTAACACAAGTGTTTTAAGCGACTTATCTCGGAGTCAGGTCACTGTATAAGATGTTGTGAATTATAATTAATAGTAAATTGTTGAATATCTCCAAACTTTAGTGTTAACTTTCGTAGATTTTCTGATGTTACGATTTACACAGTTAGAACTAGTTGCAAAACTTAAAACCTCGTTTGTGAATCTAATGTCGAAAAGACAAAGGCCACTGATTCCCGGTGCAAACACTGAAATGGCTCTGATGTTTTATTAAGCAATTGCAATGGAATAAGAGATTTAATCTGAACTACGTGTAGGAATCGGGGGCGGCAAACACTTTGTATTCCCTCCTGACTGAGTTGTTCTAGCGGAGTTTCTCTGCGCCGCGTCTTCTCTGATCTTTGCGTATATCCGGCTAATATTATATCAACGACATATATATTCAAAGAAATTAATTTACTGACTATATACTGTCAATATATTTACGAGAACATTATATAAAACTATACATAAAAGCCTAGAGAACTTCAGGAAATAAAGTGACATGCATAATATGAATACAATAAATAAATATGTAAAAGCTCGCAGTGTCTACAACTCGGCTCCAAAATAAGCCTTGCCTTTGAATAAATTTAAGAAATATGTTAAGACTAAGTGTTTAAGATTATGTAAACGATTAAAATGCTTGAACCTTTAACCAATAGCTGTAAGACAATGGTTTGTTGGCGCCGACGCCGGTAGGTGTTTAATTAGCACCGACTATAGGTGGTGTTGGTAGAACCTTTATTACCGCCAGTTTTTCTGACAGATACCTTTCTGGTGTATCGCGTAATGAACTTACAGTAAACTTAGTTTTAATACTCGTCTGGTGCCGGGAGACCAGTTTAAATTAGTAATGAAATTATCTGTGTTAGATGACTTTTATGATCCCTTGAGTCATCACGGTCTTAAACATATGCTGATGCTTTAAATCACTTCCCTACTTTAAATACTAATGTTATTATTATTATTTATTTTTTTGAAGATTTAAAAGTGCTTGTAATATACTTGAATAAAGTATTTTTGACTTTGACAACAACGTTTGCGATGCGGTGCGATATATCTTACTCTGACACGTTTAAACTGCTAAATATATATTAATTAATCTTAACAATAATGTAACTATAACATATATTTAACAAATTCGTAGATAGATTTTTTATTTTATTGGAGCATGTCGACAAACAAGCATACAGTCCGCGTGATAGCAAGCATCACAACAGCCTATAAATACAAGTAATATCACAAGGATATCACTAACGAGTTACCAACTTGGTGACATAAAGATATTACCACATTACCCTGTAATTTTATTGCCTCTCTTACCTTTGAAGCCGAAACATTGCAATGTGAACACTGCTATTTGGCGGTAGAAACAGGTGAAAGTGAGGCACCAATCCAAACGACCTCTGTAAGTGGTCTACCTCATGTGCTACTTAAATACATATATTTCACACCCAGACACAGAGCAAACATAAATATCATAGTAATTTGTTCAGGGTGGGGATCGAACCCACGATCTTTAGCGCACAGGATAGGATCACCACCATCAGCGACATCGGGCACGCAAAAAAAGTTACTACACAAGAATAGTCCGGTCTCAGATTCATTATAATTTATCATCAGCCGAAGAAAGTCCACCACTGACATAGACTAGACATAGGCTTCCCATTGAATGGGGATTTTTAATCATTAATTGCCGCGCTGGGCACGTGTGGTGGCAATCGCAGAGAGCAGCCTTGAGACGGGAACACTGCAGCCCATCCCAAACCTGCTGCATTTGAGCTGCGCTGCTTCGGATGAATTTACCGCTATCTTACGGTTCCGGTACCTCAGTCGCGTCTTACGACACCTACAGAGGGAAAAACTATTCTACGTAATCGGTACCCCATGACACGGTCATAGCTTAAAGTTGCTTAAATGTATCGTCTATTGTTAGAAATCATTGTATTGCGAGCTCACAAAAGTTAATCGCTGTTCCAGTAGAGGTAGAATTTGTGAACTCAAATTCTCCAGTAAGGCAATATCTAGGACTTAAACATTACGTTAAATTCAACATTGGATTTTCCGCGTATACTATTTGAGGTTAGCTAGAATGTGTGAGTCAAGTCCATGAAAATACCCGACTTGAGGTTTTACTAAAAAAACCCTCAACCTGGGTATTATCATGGAATAAACATAATTCAGCGCATTCCATTACGGAAATGTTATAATACTACGGAAAGATTTAGTATATTAATAAGGTATCGCGAAAAAGAGGTAGCCACAAGTATATTAAGGCCTAGAATTGCTTGAAATTTTGTTAATTACGATGATACTAATGTATTTAATTTTTGGTATTGCTGTTACACAAAATTGATGCATATTGTCCTTGTAATATTTCCTTTTCTTATCCTGTATTGTACAAATATGGAAAAGACATTTGGGTGGACAAATATATGAAGTAAATTTGTTTTCTTTTTCTTTATACCACAAAGGTTGCAAACAAGCGTGCGGCCCGCATGATGGTAAGTGGTTACCGCAGTCTATAGAAGTTCACAAACCCAAGTTATCAAAACCTCTTTACTCTCTTTTTGAAGCACCACATACTTTTGTTCTCGGGGAAAACCGCAGCAGGCAGTTCATTCTACAACGCGGGAGGAATTGTTTCTGAAACCTTTGGTTTCTGAAATTAACGCGTTCGTTTCTCAGAAATAAAGAACTCGTACATGCGACCGTGCCGTGCCGTGTGGTACCGGCAGTGCCGTCAGGTACCGGTAGAGTAGAATATTACTTCCCACTGAAGTCGTAATAAGCGACTATGGTACCAGAACCGACATATGGCGGTATAACCATCCAAAACAGTGCAGCTCAAATGCTCAGGGTGGGGATGGACAGCTGCATTCATGTCACGAAAGCTGCTCTCTACGATTTCCAAAACGCTTGCAATTATGGGCGAAAAACCTTGTTTCATGGAGAGGCCTATGTCCAGCAGTGAACTTTCAATAGCTGGTATGATGGTGATGATAAAGTCTAATATAACGGTCATCAGATAACAGAGGAATTACAATTGTAATACTTAAACATATATATTTAACACCCGCAGACATAGAACAAACACAAATATCATCATATTATTTGTTCTAGGTGGGGTTCGAACCCACGGCTCTTTAGCACAGTCTAGGACCACTACCAACTGCGCCATCGGGCCCGTCTAATTTTTAAACTATTTTTAATCGAAGAGCGTAGTTTATCGTCGAGGATATTCCTGCTTATCCCAACCCTGTTGCAGTCGAGTTACGCTGATGTAGATGATACTCGGCCTTTTATTGGTTCCGTTACATCAGTCGCTCTTACGCCTCCTGGTGCTGAAAAAGGAAACACTTTGTAATACAAATATGCATATGATTCTGATACTTTTTTTGTTTTTAAAACCTAACCGCGTGGCTTATCAACAGCTGAACCAATTCTCAGAGAACTCCAGCTGTAGGCAATCGCTAGCTCCAAATAAAATTCTTAGTGTCAAATATTCAGACATTCAGGCGTCCCAACTGCGGCGTTCCCACCGCCTGCCTAACCCAAGCCCGAGCACCCACGTAGCGAAGATCATTATCTGGCACGAGAAAGTTGGGGGGGAATCTAGTTAGAACCTCCCCCCCCCTCCCTGCCCCGGGCGGAGCCCCCGCAGCCTTAACTTGTTATAACCAGTTTTAGCCAGTTCAGTTTAGTTGGCCACCTGCGATACAAGACAAACTCACGGTTTGTCCTGTGTTTAAGTACCTGTATGAGTGTGCGCTCTGAATTATATATCAAGTTGAAGAAAACATACACAGTACACGTTAGTAGTTACTACTGCAAATTGACAGCTTGAGGGGTGAGAATAAGAGTGGCAATTAGTCTCGCTACTGCTGCCTGCCGGCAAAAAGTCGTGGGTTCGATCTCCAAAACGGAAAGTTCTAGGCCGAGCGAACGAATCGCATATGGTGTATTTTCCGGGATGAAAATTGGCGGCATATCCACTTAAAACAATGTAACTCAAATGCAACAGTGCGGGCTGCAGCATTCCCATGGCGAAGCTACGTTTCGCGATTGCCACTTCGCTTGTGCGGCCAGTGCTAGTGCGGCAATTATGGACAAATTCCCCCTTATTTGAGGAGGCCTATGTCCAGCAGTGGACGTTTTACTGCTGTGATGATGATGATGATGCCGCGGTGGGCAGACTTGGATGCAATTTTAGAGCGTAGCCTTGCAACAAGGTGCTCCCGCCTGTCTATACCGCCATCTATCGGTGCGAACACCTTAATTGACTATCACAACACCTGGTTCTGAAAAATATTTTACACAAGATAAATCTAAATCAGACTTTATGATACACAGCTCTATTTTAAAATGCAAGTAACCGTAAAACTAACTGCGCAACTATCCAATTCTCCGCGCCGTATCATCATACCCTCTACACATAACACCGTAAGAGAAACCGCGCCATAAAACTAGATAAGCACGGCCAATGTTAGCATCGTAAAACATTATTTGAGCAATTTGTCTGCGAAGTAACTAAGTACGCCTAATCTCTTTCAGCTAGAGCCAGGCTGGGCCGATATGGTCCTGTTATACTATCATTGAGAGCGTTATGTATATTGTCTCAAGGTTATATAGAGGTTATCTTAATTCTGTTTCATTGAACTACCCCGACCCTGCCTCACTCCGCTTATTGGGGAAAATAAATAAATACATTCCCACAACATCTCATACATTGACCTGATTCCGTGATAAGTCGCTTAAACCACTTGTGTTACGGATATCAGACAACAGAGGAAACACCCAGATACAGAACAAACATAAATATCATCATATAAGTATTTGCCCTGGGTGGCGATCGAACCCACGACCTTTGGCGCACAAGACAGGATGTGTCGCGTCAATTTCTAAATGATTATAAAATGGAAGATGAATAAATATAGATATGATTTAGAAATGTCCATCAATCATCTTTATTGCTATTAGTTTTCGCAAAATATTTCATCGTTGTAAGTTGTATGAAACAGGTAATATAAACATATTTTTTCTATACCTTTTCTTATATCTGCTTTATTACAAACATTAATATTTACTTATTAGAATTAGCTTAATTAAAAAATAGAGATTACTTAATCTTCGTAATCATTACGTAGTATGGCTGAGGGTACCGGTGGAGTTACTACTCCGTGTATTCTAGTACTTCCCTCTGTACCAGGTGTCGTAAGAGGGAACTGAGATACCGGAACCGACAAATGGCGTTACATAAACCCGAAATTGCGCAGCTCAAATCCACAGTGAGGGGATAGGGAACAGCATTCTTATCGCGAAAGCTGGGCTCTGCGATTGCTAACACGCTTGCCCAGCGCGGCAAATATTGGCTAAATTTCTTGGGGAGGCCTTACCAGCAGTGGACTTCCGATAGCTAGTATGATGATGATGGCATAGTATATACCAAAGTGACTTACCACTTTCTGTCTGTCATAGATATCTTCAAAACAACGTAGATATATTATATATATGTATAGTATAGTACAAAAACACTGATAATAAACATATTGTACACCTTAATGTAATGAGATAGCGAAACTACGAAAAAGTTCGCGATGGCATATGTCTATCTCGTAAGGATAGCACACAATAACCATTGTGTGTGTAACCATGTTTGTTTTAAGTATTAGTATTAAACCAAAAATCCTTTATTCCCAACGAT
The DNA here is from genome assembly GCA_020976665.1 of Heortia vitessoides. Taxonomy (NCBI): domain Eukaryota; kingdom Metazoa; phylum Arthropoda; class Insecta; order Lepidoptera; family Crambidae; genus Heortia; species Heortia vitessoides. The sequence goes on from JACJUM010002496.1 coordinate 11,621,057, forward strand.
AAATGTATGATTTGGCGTTTTCAAATTGTATTTCAAGATAATTCTTAACAAGAATATACTACTTATATCGACGGGCTCGATGGCGCAAAAGTTAGTGATCCTATCTTGTTCGCCAAAGGTCGTGGGTTCGATTCCCACCTAAATAATGTATGGGTGTTACTTACATGTAAGTAAGTATATTTGTGATTTCTCTGTTGTCTGGCGTTCGTAATATAAGTGCTTGCTTTAAGCGACTTACCATGGAGTCAGGTCAATGTATGAGATGTTGTGGTAATTTATTATTATTATTATCTAATCTAATAAAATTACACATATCTCATACTCGACCTGACGAAGAAGTTTAGATAAAAGTAGCTTAAAGCAATTATGTTAAAATTGTAGACAGCAGGGATATTTACAAATATTACATATATACATACTTCCCACACAGACACAGAACAAACACAAATGTTTGTCCTGAGTGGGGATCAAACCCTTTAGCGCGCAAGTTAGGGATACCGAATGCGACATAGGACTCGTCAACTTCTTAAAATAGTATAAACAATATTAGAAACATCCACTTTTTTAATAAAACACCCTAATCATATCAGTCATTCGAGGTCCACTGCTGGATGTAGGCATCCCCAAAAGGTACGTTGCTACCCATCCCCGCCTTGTTGCATTTCAGCTACGCTTTTTCGGCTGCATATACCGCCATCTATCGTCATCTATTCTGGTATCTCAGACGACAACTGTTAGAGGGGAAGACCAAGTGTTAGTACAGCGAGTAGTGTGTATCATCATCATTATATCGGCCATAAGACTTCCACTGCTGGACACAGACCTCCCCAAGTGATCTCCAACAGAATCGGTTGACAGATCGTCTGTCCATCTTGCGGGTGGACGCCCTACGTTTCACTAGCCGATAAGTCTCCATTTCGAATACCGGATAGACTTCCTACGCATAGTCCTTAGATCCAGAATGCAGTAATTTATAAGAGACTGACAGAAGCTATGTATACTTTTTTCAGAGTCTGTCAATTTATTCTACTATTTACTAAAATTAATTTATTTTTTTAGAAGATGGCGTCACAGATCCATACAATTTTGTTTGTAGTGTCATATCTGACGCTACGTACGGACTATGATCTTTGAATCAACCGCTCTAGTTAATACCATTAGTAAGGCTAACACGTCCCATAATTTCACATCTACAGACAAAGATAGGGAACTCCAGCGAACTGCCTTTGTTTTGAATCAATCCACTGAACTATCTGCCGTATGACCTAAGCTTGAGAACACAATTTCCATTAAGTTAGTATGCGAGTGGATTCTTCGAGAATCATGTCACGAATTACTTGCTTTTATTACACTCCGTCCGTTTGATATGACTTCAGAGCGGCCAGCATATTGTGATCTGCCACCCTCTCCTGGGGTAATACAAATTTAATGCGTGTATAGGGGTGAAGACGGGTCTACGTGAAATGGTCGGCGTATTTTCGCATCTGAAGGAATGCTTGGACACTAATGAAGAATCGAGGACGGGATGTTTGCGTTTGTGTTTCGTATTTCATATACAAAACTATTTTACAACAAATTATTGTAATAATAAAATAGATAATGTAAAGTTGTTTTGTTGTTGTCCGTTCGTTAACAACTATGGCACTGTAGAATATTACAGGATATCAGGCTATAAAGGAATCCAAAATGAAATACTTAAATACATATTTTTAACACCCAGACACAGAACAAATACAAATATCATCATATAAACGTTTGTCCTGAGTGGAAATCAAACTAACGACCCTTAGCGCACTTGCGCCCTCCGGCCTATCAACCCTAGATAACCCTAAAAGAAGTAATTTCACCACCACACCTTGACGATTTGTCCGTTCATATTTTTATTATTTTTTTATAATATATTTTTTATATATATTCATAATTATCTACAAGATCTATCTGTTAAAAAGATTGTTTATTTTTTTTATTATTTAAAGTATAACCAATCTTTAGATCTAAATGAAGGACATCGCCTTAATAAGTAACATTATTTTTTTATTAATAAATTTTGATTACATTATGTCTAAATCAAATCGCATGAAGTGGTTGATGGTGATGAATGATAGTTTGTGTAGAAACTTAAATTTGACTTAACGAAAGCGCTCAGGGGCTAGGTAAGAGACTACCGAAATTAGACTGCTATTACCCAAAAAAAAAGTAACTTTTCATTCGTGATATAAATTGGTATTAGCCATCAGTAATCTTCACTCGTCGTCGAGAAAACGTCGACAAACAGCGAGGTGCGATCCGAGGTATAGGTTAGGTATATTTGCTGCTGAGAAGCGTGGATTATTCTGGAATAAATATCAAAGCTGCGAGCTTGGGCGACACGCACGCACCCTGCGTCGACCCCGATAGTAAACCACCCGAGAGACCGGAGCTGAAGGGGTGCCATTGTCTTGACTATTTTTAGACCACAGATTATGCTTTATGTGTACTCGCAGATCGCAAGACTTGAATTGGATGAAAACGTTCGTATATCTTATTTCCTCCTTTGTCTTTCACTCCCCTTCTTTCACAGATTATATAACTTTAATTTGTTTCAATTTTCTAACTATTACGCATACAATACTTAAAATAAAACTTTTTTTACTTTTAGCGACCTTAACACGCGGTTTATTTTTCTTTTTATATTTTTAATCTACCTTTCTTCTTTAATCTTGAGAACCGCGGCAAGGTAACTAAAATGTCCTTAAAAATGCAAAAGGTTAAATGAACCGCATAAGCTAAACCTCATAGAAAAAGCTGCAATGCTTCCACTTTCACCTATTTTTACCACCAAATAGTAGTGCCGCCATTCCTGTTTGAAAGTTGAGAAAAGCAGTGAAACTACTAAGTAATGTGACATATTATCCTAAAGTCTCTCACTCTCTTCATATTACGAGCGCCTAAATGCTGTGGTCACGCTTACAATCCAGCGGCTGGTGCTTGTTGGTGTTGGTTGATCTATAAAATCTGGTCTATAAAAACACATGGAAATGTAAAACCTGGATGGAAAATCCAATACAAAAAAAACCCGTTGCAAAAAAGTTTTCTGATGTAAGACATTCCAAAATCACATATGTACGTTTGGTTTTTTCTGTCTGTGGTTTATTTGGAAATTAAGAAAGGCTACAATTTGCCTATGTTTAGACCACAGAATATGCTTTAGGTGTATTATAAATTTTACTTGCAAAATAAGTTTTCTTGAGTAGAACACTCCAAACAGTTCGTACGTACAGGTTCCTCGTACTTTAAAAATACAATCGATTCCCAAGAAAATCTAATAATGTCTTAGTTTAGGATAATAATAATCATATGTAAATCATAACACATTCAAGAAAAAAGATCGTGCATCCAGTTTTCTTGTTTTCTAGTTTAGAGACGTGGCTGTCTATAAACTTGTTTTTAGACCAAGGAATATGCTTTACACATATTTACAGATGTAAGACCTTTGGATGTTTCGAAATAGGACACAACTTCAAGCGTCTTGTTTTCAACTTTTCTTGTTTATTTAGAATCAAAAAAATGCTACAGTGACAATTTTTATTAGCAGATCGTAAGATATAAAGTGCAGGTAAAGCAGAAGGCGACTAAAAAAAATTGGTACGAGAAGTATTGCCTCTATTATGTATGTTTAACTCTCATTACATATTTGTTTAATTTGCCACATAAATGGACAGAAATATAGAACACTTCAGTGATGACTTCAGATATATCTTTTAATGAAATATGGACTTGCACAATAAAATACAGCTAACATAGTAAAAGATAAAAAGAGTATTATTATTGACCCAATGACTCACTTAATTAAAAACATAATCAACACAATTAAAAACATAATCAAGCCTTAATGGTAACTTACCAATTAAAAGAAATAAATCTTGAAGTAAACAGCATTCCATTTGCGAAGTTACGCTCTGCGATTGCCACCACGCTTATCCCGAGGGGCAACTATGGGCAAATTCTCCGTATGTCTATGTGTATGTTTCACGGCTGTAATAATAATGATGATGATGTGTTTACAAAGACAACTCTAATCAAATCATATCAGCCATTGGAAGTCCACTGCTGAACATATGCTTTCTAGAAAAATTGGGAATTTTGCCCATAATGGCCGCGCTGGGCATGCGTCTTGCCAGTCTTGGCTGCTGCCCATCGCCACCCTGTGCATTTGTGCTACACTATTCATGATGGATATACCGCCACCTGGTACCTTAGTCTACTCTTACGACACCTGGTACAGAGGGATATACTCACAACTCTTTGATATATATGTATGTATATTTATATTTTTTTATATGCATTTATTGCGTTTATTTATACAAATATGTATGCCACGATTATCTATTTTGTATATATTGCCTGCACCACTGTATATATATATATATATATTTTCTTGGTTGACTGGGAGATAATACCATGTGACACTAAGTTCGCCATTTGTACATTTTGTAACATTTTGTGCAATAAAGGTAAATAAATAAAAAAAAAAAAAAAACTCTATTACGTGGTGTCAATCGTACAATTTATCATCGCAACGAGGATGTTGCTACTCACCTGTAGGCCACTCACTGTAGGCCACTGTTGCATTAGAACTACGCTGTTTCATTTATTTTTACTACAACTGGTGTAGAAGATCATACATATCTACTCTGTTTGTCTCCCACGCCAAACAAAAGACGAACCTAAAGAACATAAAGGTACCCGTCTACTAGCGTAGCCATTGACAAAGTGTGCACGTCCTTTTGAGTCATAAACTGAGCTCAGTTTATAGCGCGCCCTAATCTTTACCTGCACTTATCCGCCGATCTACGGCCGGCAGTCAAACTAAGCACACAGCGACTCGGCCGCGCACATAAACTGTTTATCTGCCCGCCTTGGGCTAGCACGGGGCTTGAACGTGCAAAGCATAAGGGCTAGCGAGTTTTACTGTGTCCAAGTGAGTGAATCAAGATTAGTTGACGACGCGACTTCTTTATGTTGGCTGTTGGATTACTATTATGCGGTTTAATAATTAACTTAAAGTACTAAATGTTTTTTATTTTACTTCGTCCTGTTGAAACCGTTCCCATGGGAGTTATTGCCGTTATAAAATCTCTAACCGATAATCTTCTTTTCTGCATACGAAAATTGTAGAGTTATGCATATATTTGAGTAGTTAATTTTTATTTATATAGATCATAAGGTAATTTTTTATATAATTATTTCATTTATTTTATTTATTCGTAAGGTTCCGGAATGGAGACCCCGGTAAGCGCAGCGTAGTACGTTCATCTGCATGTCGGACAGACGATCTGACTAAAACCGCAGGATCGCGCTGTATACAGGCCGCATACAACCGGTCTTAATGAATATTACTTGGGGAGGCCTATATCCAGCAGTGGACGTCTTGTGTCTGATATGATGAAGATGATAAATAATTTTTCTTATAAAACTAAGGGTGTACTCCACGGTAACATTGAATATTATTATTACTATACTCGGTCTTCTATACCATTTCCATGCACGATTATCTGAAAGAAATCACTGTTAGCTAACAAGATTCCCATTTAATTCCCGAATAACATTCTGAATTTAATGTCGCCGTCTCTCGTGACTTGTGCTTGCAAGGAGTAATTTGCACGGCGCGATAGTAAAGTATCGTTATTAGGACACATTGTAGCGTCTAATTTTGGTGTTTCTACCGTTTATCCCCCCCCCCCCCCTCCCTCCGAATGCATGCCAGTACACAGAACTGGTTTTGCAGAATCATATAATTGATTGCTTGAATTGTAAAACCTCCGAACTACTACGTGATTTATAAAGCGACGATTAATAAATCTATACTTATATTATAAATAAGAAAGATTGGACAGTTTACTTGTAACGTTTTAACTCAAAATCTAAATGACAACATGTTTAAAGTTTAGCATAAGCCATATTATATTTCTTTAAACAATGACATTTCTACCCAAAATAGAAGTACGTACAATTGTACACAGAATTTGTATTTATTTTCCTTTGTAAAATATAATGTTGACCTTCCACAAAGGCTGTATACATGGTAACTCATTCTCACTTATTTTTTTCGCCAAATAGCAGTGTTCGCGTTGCTGTGTTTTAAAGTTAAAAGAATCAGCGAAATTTCTAGGTGATGTGATATAATATCTTAATCACAATGTTGGCAACGCACTAGTAAATAGGTATTTTGCCCATAATTGCCGCGCTAGGCAAGCGCCAACAGAAATCGCAGAGTGCAGCTTTCGCAACGGGGATGCTGCTGTCCTACCCTTGCATTGGAGCTACTCTGTTGCGTCTGGCTAAACTAACAACTGTGGGTTTTAGTATCTTAGTAGCCTCCTACAACACAGGTGTTGTAGGAGGCAACTAAGTTACCAGGGTTACTATTCTATCCTACCGGTACCTAACGGATTGACAAACCTCAATAACCCGAGAAGGAACACCGTTTTATTCCACGGATGCGTCGCGAGGCTATTGAAATTGAAGAACATCCCAATTTCAATAGAGAAGGTGTGTAGAAAATACCATCTACCTGTGATTCTGGCTTACATTTGATCAAGAACCAAGGCCATAATTACGGCACTGCCAGATTTTCAAATACTGTTAGCACTAGACAAAATATGCATTCTGTCAGTATGCACAATTTTCCAAACTTTTATGTTTCACTTATAGACAGCCACGTTATCAGCGTGTAAATTGAGCTCTATTTCTCTCATATATACTTATGTAAAAGAGATACATGGGTGTAAAGCGCGCTGCTAGTTTTGACTATAGCGCTGGTTGTTGCTACTACTACAACCATCATGCAGATGTCGCCTAACGCCATGATTTCCTCAAATTAAAAATCATACTTTGATCAATTTGAAGACATCCCAAGAAAATTATTGGTGCAGTCTTTAATTGGTGCTTGAAGGCAGTTTTATGAAAGTATATGTATACTGGTACCTATATATAATATTAATGTGCATTTTATGTGTAAATTTATTTGTTGTACATAACTATGTTGTATGTTTGTACTATAGACAGCAAATTACCTATATTTTTTTCCATTGTCCATCTAAACGTTGCACAGAGATTGCTTAGAGCGATTAGGCCGCCAATTTCACTACAAAATTAAATATAATGCCCACTTGTAAATGTAAATTTATAATAAATAATATTGTTATGGATCGAGTCAACAACTTGTACAAACAATCGATATTTATTTATTTCTATTTTGTTTTCTACTCCCTTTCATAGTATGTGTTACCGTCGTATCGTCGCCGGCTTTTTGGCAGCAATCTTTTCCATCTGACATCGGTGACGGTCCAATTGATTTTGTATCACTAAATAAATGTTTATTTTTGGCACTAGTTTCAACTAAAATAGTTTAATTACTATTATTTGCTTTTATGCGTTCACAATTTTTTCTCATAATTACCAAGAGAAAACTCTTATGAATGATTGTACAAAATAGTCGATAAATCA
>JACJUM010002496.1:11628644-11948650 GCA_020976665.1 Heortia vitessoides
AAAGATTACACATTAAATAAAACTTAGTCATAAATTATACTACAAAATTCAATAGGTAATTCGTATGCAACAAAATGGGATAAAATCCAAGATTTAGTTACCGTAGTAATGACGCAAGACACAATCATTGCACTGTGTGTAACTCCATTAGGCGGGCGGGCACGAGGGCACGGTCCACTCCCTCCCTTGTCCGAGGGCTTGGGTTCATTTCCTGGAGCAAATCGTCTTCCCGGCATCGCGACTGAACATTGTAGTAGGATGTATTTGGTATATCTTTATTATATCATGAATGCTTTGTTTTGAAACTCTAAAACAGTCTCTGTTTTTATTTTGTACTAGTAATTTAACAAATTTCCTATATTTATTTAAAAGATTGAGACGAAAAAATATTCTATAACTCCCTTCTACTAATCAGCAATAGAAATAATTTAAAAATTATACCTATTTCTTTATGCCATAGATTTTTGTGGATTATATTTACGTTAAATCTTGTTACCCTTGCAATATAATACTTAATTAAGGAATAATAATAGAGTCATTAATATCGAATACAAAGCTGTAACAAATTACTTTATTTATGAGAAAGTTTCAGTTTCTTTTTATACCAGCCATTGAAACTTCACTACTGGATATAAGCATCTTCCAGAAAGGAAAGAAAGCTTTTTGTCCACAATTGCCGCGCTGGGCAAGCGTATTGGCAATAGCAGAGCGTAGCTTCGCGACGGGGATGTTGCTGCCCATCCCCGCTCCAATGCTCAGCATTTGAGCTGAACTATTTTAGATGGATATACCACCTGTCGGTTCTGATACCATGGTCGCCTCTTACGTTTTTTTGCTTTACCTGTTTTCCAATACTAACATCTCCACCACACTTATATAATTAATATATAATGATTAATTATTAACAAACATAACTTAACATTTTTTAAATATAATAATGGTATGGGTATGACGATAATCAACTTTTCTCGGGATAGCAAATGAATTACAGTTGTTATTTTTAAACATTTAAACGTATGCTTGAATATTACTTATTTCCTGTACTGTACAAAAGAGCGCTCGTATCAAAAGCCAGTTTCAGCTCAACCCTTAAGTGCAGATGGTCTAAAGACGTTACAACCGTTACGTTCCCACAGAATCTCATCCCGACACCAGTCCCACGACACCAACATTAACACTAAAATGGCCGAGGTCAGAAAGACCAACAGTTCAAATTTGGAACACTCGAGGGGATGCTGCAGTATCATGCTTATTTTGTATGCACACACCTTTCTATCACGCAAACTTTTTAAGAACACTTTTGAATTTAGAACCCGTTTGAAAACCAGCCTTATAGTGATGAGCGTAGAGACTTTAACGGTATTATTGAGGGGCAAACCCGAGGTTGGTCACTTACTCAGCGCCCTTAATTTTACCGGTAAGAACAGGTTTAGTGACAATACTACTAGCTATTAACATAACTCCTTGGCCGGACATTACTGGCCACTCATTAATATTTATGAGTATGTTAGCATCTGTACTTTTTGGATTACCGATCAGTGCTTAGCAAGATGCTGACGAGATGACACAGTTTATAGTGTAAGATGTTTTGTGATGAAAAGTGCTCAGCGAACCAAGATGGAGGTTAGTATAGAATCATTTACCATTTATTTATTAAATGTTTACAAGTTTATTAGTGCAAAATTAACACAAAGTAGATTGCAGGTAATGCATTTAAATCACGTAGTTATTGATATATAAGATTAATTGAGTTAATCCATTCATAAATATATGTACAACTTGAGGTAATTTTAAATTATAGTTGTGTAACACAGATCAAGGGAATGCGTTAACAATCAGAACGTCACCAAAGCAAACCCTACACACTATTAGGTAACATTATTTTGACAGCATCTCATGGCTGGGAATAGAATCCTAGACTGTCCGCATTCAATACTCTATCCATACAAACAAGTCAATCCTTAATGCAAACTTTGATATGAGTTTGAAACAAATGAAAAGTATATTAAGGTAAATCATCGAATATTGTGATATGTACAAACGCCGGTATATACATCATCATCATCATCATCATACCAGCCATTGAATGTCCACTGCAGGACATAGGCTTCTCCAGGAAAGAGTGAATGTTGCCCATAAATACCGCGCTTAGCAAGTGTGTTGGCAATCCCAGAGCACAGCTTTCGAGACGGAGATGCTGCTGCTCATCTTCGCCCTGTGCATTCGAGCTGCATTGTTTCGGATGGATATACCGCCAGCTGTCGGTTCAGGTATCTTAGACGTTTTTTTCGACACTTGGTATAGGGGGAGGTACTATTCTACTCTGTCGGTACCTCACAATGAGAAATCAAGTTATTACAAAAACTTATTTTTAAAGAACCAAGCCATAGCTTACCGTACTACTTTACATATATCACTAAATCTAATTAGTTAAAAAGAAATCCTAAGATCGTAAGGTTCCTACTAATCATATAGCGGAGCGTGCAAAACTATCAATAAATCGATAGGCGTCGCCGCTGGCCGGCTCATCACTAATTTACAATTTTATGGCTTGTGGGACGCGGGCGGGGGCGCCACTCCATTAGTGGGACTGCCCCCCCGCACACCGTTAACCCTTTGGTACGGTCTGCAAATAATGTGAAAATTAAGAATGGATTATTTAATTATAATTATTTCCATAAATATTTTGATCATAGTTAGGAGTATATTTTTATAGCCTGTATTAAACGAAGACTAATTAAACTGAAAACCCCAATTTTCCTTTAATGTTAAATGGGATATATAGATTACCGGTAGAGTACATAGTATAGTAGGTATTGAATAGATTAGGGATATATTGGCTGAGGTACTAAAACTGACAGTTATCGGTAAATCAATCGAACACAACATAGTTTATATGAGTGATGGAATAGACCGGAACATCACAGTTGCGATTCGACTTATCAATTTTGGACCGAACGTTGGACATCCTACGACTAATATGATGATGATGGCTAAATAGTCGACTTCTTATCCTTAATATGATAGGATTGATTTCTAATACTTCTACTCTGAAACTATGAAGTGTTTGCGCCAATATGCTTAAAACAGTAACTAGAAAACTTTATGTAAATCAGTTTTTTTGTGAATTTTGTTTATTTTTAGTATAGTTTAAGAAGAGTTTTGCATCCCATATGTTGTCAACAGTAATGCTTTTAAACGTGATACAGTATTCTATAAATATTTGTATTATAAAATAATACCAGCCATATATTATAATTAACTTTTATATTTTTTTTGTTAAAAACAAAATAGAATTGCTATTAAGATAAAACAACTTTTTAACGGTTTTAGAACGCGGTTTATATAAGTTTTTACGTCTTTTATTTGACGTTTCGGTTATCTTGCAACCCTTTTCAAGATTGACTAAAGATGATGTATCAAGATCTGAAAGTTACAGTTACATGACAAGCGTGAACGTAGCTTATAGACTCTCTTGCCATCACAAATATATCACTAGCTTGTCGGCAACCCTGTGAACTGTCACATTTACCTAGTAAATTTACTGCCTCTTTCACTGATTGAAACTTAAACTGTCTCGTGTTTTGACGAATAAATACTTAATATACATACTTAATTTGTGACATAACGTATTTCACTTGCCAACCGTACATTTCACGCCTCCCGACAAGAAACGCGTGCAAAGGAGAAAGGAGAAAACTGAGACGGGGCAGAGAGGGAGATCTTTAAGATACGTTGCCATGGCAACCCTTACGACCCACCCACACAAACACAACCAGTAGTTTACTGATAGTTGGCGCACGCACACGGCGGCACCACTGTTGCGACACGGGGTATTAGGAGAATTCGACCCGACCGCCCAAAGTTTCAGTTATTAAGCAAATGCTTTGCAAACATTTTAGGTGGGCACCTTTAGTTTTGCTTATAAATACGTGGGGTGTTAAGCTTAAGCTTCAAGTAAGTTAATGTAGGCGGGTGAAGGGTGTATTGAAATCTAGACTTTTTGGTACCCGTACTAGCCACAAATGCGGGTAAATGAAGATCAGAAAATTGGGAGATTAAAAGTTTCATTCTCACGCTTTACTTAATTTATGTATAGAGATATTTTGGCTGTGCATAATTTGGATCGCGTTTTGTTTAATAAATAAATATTGCAATGACATTATATTAACGACATTTATATTATAAAGTTATTGTTGATTTACTTTAAATATTAACTGTACCTATATAAAAAATTAAATACTAACTTAATCTGAGTGCGGATTAGGTGTTGTCATTATCTTGAACACACGGATTTTAAGAAGAGTTTTGCATCCCATATGTTGTCAATAGTAATGCTTTTAAACATGATACAGTATTCTATAAATATTTGTATTATAAAATAATACCAGCTGTCCCGACAGACATTGTTCTGTCCGATCTATGTTCATTATAAAAAAAATACAAATTGAGATATAAACTATCCTATCTCTCAAATTAAGCAAACATTAATTGAAATCAGTCAGTTGCAAGGTTCATCCCGGAAATACTCCGTGACACGTATTTTTTTAGTATAAAGATGTACCTATATTATTAATACGTATGGATTATCAGTAGAATGAATGCAACTATAAAAACGTCGAGTTTCAAATTTTTGTAGTTACATAGAGATTTTTACCAATAAAAAACCGTACACCGAATACCGCCGTAAACCCATGAAATAAATTATTTTGTGCAATTTCATAAACAAAACCGAAGCAAGAACTCATTACTAGCTATATAGTAAAACAGTCATAACCTTTATTCTGACTAGATATATTACTCTGTTCGTTTTTATGTCAACTAAACAACGGATTATCGTAAAATTGTATACATAATTGTCGAGGTTACAGAAAAGTATGTAACATATTGTTAAAAAAAATTAAAAGGAATGCAGCTACCACATTGACAGATGTCATTCTAATCAATTCTATGTTTAGACGAGCTAAGTATTTGTTTAAAATTAGAACCGATTTAATGTAACGGTCAGATGATAATATTTGAAAGCCGCCTTGAAGCAAGGCGTCCAAGAACTTCGCGACAAATTGCCGACCGCTAACGAGTTTTAGTTGTAGCTTCAGTGCCGATTTTGTCCTCTTGCCTCTAACAGTACTTATCTAGACGTGTACTATTATAATATGTTTATATATGAAAAAACAGTTCTATGTGCAGATATTTTCTATGGTGCCATCTTGTAACTTTTGGTCTGATTATAATTGTGAAAGTTAGGATAAATATTTGCAACTAAATTGCAGATGATTATTATTTTTTTCATTAAGTAGACATCACACATAGGTCGTCAGTACTGGGTACCTCACTCTCATTTATTTCTACCCGCAAATTGTGTTCTCATTGCTGTGTTCCGGTTTGAAGGGTGAGAAAGGTGGAGGTCGCAATGACGGCTGTGACTGTTACTATCCGCGGACAGTATGATTGTTTGTGGACCTAGTCTAAAAAAATCCAGATAAAATTTGGCAGAATAGCTTACTTTTATTTATACTTTTAGATATAGCTTACTTTTCATTTTACAAAAATATACAGTTTTCACACAGGCATAATCGCGGGCGATAGTTATTATTTATCTAAAATTAGATAATAAAATCCAACCTTGAAACTTCACCGTGGGGTACCGGCTGAGAGGAATAGTATGGAAGGAATATTCCGACGAGACGACTGAGGAACCGAAACGAACAGTATATCTATCCAAAATATCGTAGCTAAGATAAAACAAAGCGCGGAATACCATCAGGATTATTTTTGCGAAACTACGCTTTGCACCTACTAAATTACTAAAACTACCACTACCTAAATACCTAATACCTAAATTCTTAAAGAGGCCTTTGTGTACGCAGTGGAAGCTAGTTTGAACGTAAACTTATCTTCGCTATCGGCCATCTTTGATTATCTCACAGCTTAGGCACTGATTACCTTATAGATGATCAGCTATTCACCAAGGGAATTTAATTTGGTAGGTTTTAATGAACAATTGCAACCAAAACTAATCTATGTAAGGAGTTGAGACTCAATTTTGGGTTACCCATATCTATAACTGCTCAACTGCATGTAGCGCACAACCCGTTAATAACAGCGCTACTCCGGCGCATTGCGCACAAAATCATCTACATAAGACTTGTTAAAGAAAACCGGAAAAGCGCGAGCTGGACTCGCCCACTGAAGGATCACCCACCCAAGTTACGACCGCGCGGAGGGTTGCATAAGTTCGATGATTAATTTCGTACATTTTTTAAAGAAGTATAGTTTTTGGATTTCATCTGTATCTACAGTATAATACGATCATCATCATCATCATATCAGTCATTGAAAGTCCACTGCTAAGAAAGGGGGAATAAGCCTTTCCAAGAAAGGAGGAATTTTACCCAAATTTGCCGCGCATGCGGCAATCGCAGAGTTTTGGTACCTTAGTCGCCTTTTACGACATGTTGTACAGGGGGAGGTACCTTAGTACTGGCAGAGTAGAATAGTACAATAAAAACAGCAATACGATATACCTTGCCAAATTCCATAGTTGTAGATCTACAGGAAGTACCATAAAAAACTGAAAAACTGACTAGACCAAAATTAATAGTGACCCTTTTTTACATTGTAACCGCTTGGTTAATCCGTAATCGATTCCGACTAGTTAGTGATGTCCATTGATACAGTACATACCTATTTGTGGTTAGTGATGTGACTCGGAACTTTGAGACAAATTGCCCGACCGCTAACAACTTTAGTTCGCCGCTACACAACTACGGATTTGGCTACGAAGGTACTACGAGTGTGCTACGAGAGATCTCCGTATTTTGTCGAACTGAATTTACGAGTATATTACGTCAATCGTTACAACTGATTAATTATTTATACAACATAATTTTTCGGGTTCTTCGTAAGACATTCACTGGTATGGACAGGCGTGTGGTTATTGTAGAGTCCGCTACTGCTGCTCAGTGCCGCCCTGTTGGATTTAAGCTAATCTGTTTCACATGGATATACAGCCACCTATAGGTCGTAGTACCGCACTCGTTTATTGCAAGACTTAGTACATATATACTCAGTGTGTAATACTAAAATAACTTTTGAATCCATACAAAAGTATTGGCGAATCTTAAAACAAAACATACCTTTATAAAATTAAAATGTTCGGTGGTATGTATGTTCCAGCTTATCTCTGGCGAAACAGATTTTGTCGGGACTTCAATAGACAAATAACTGATGCTTGCTGACCTGAGCTAGTTTTATATTAGAAAAATATAATTAGAGAAGCCTGATTTTATTTCTCAAATAAAAAGTTGAATCTCATAAATTACGAACCAAGTCTGTAACAATAAGGATAATACTAATATTAATATGTATTCATTAATTTTTACACTATCGGACAAAAAATGCAGATACTAACTACACAAAAAGATTTACTAGACAAACCCTTATTAATGTTATAAATATGGAAATATGTCTTTTGTCACGCCTCATCTGGCAATCCAATTTTAAGGAAACTTAACATATAAAGCAAATCTTTCTGCGGGTCCCAACAATTAATTATTTACAAGAATATTACAACAACTAGGTATGAATTTTAAATGTATAAAGGAATTGTAATTATTCTAAAGTAAAACTTTCTGCGTAAAATATAAAGCAAAACTTTCTGCGGGACCCGATAATTAATTATTTACAAGAATATTACTACAACTAGGTATGAATTTCAATGTATAAAGGAATTGTAATAACTCGGTAAAGATTTTCAAGAACATCATCATCATCATGGCAGCCCTAAAAACGTCCACTGCTGAACTTAGGCCTCCCCACGAAAGGGGGAATTTTCCCATAATTGCCACACTGCGCAGTCGTGGTGGCAATCGCAGGGCATAGCTTCTCGACGGGGATGCTGCTGCGCAACCCCGCCCTGTTTGAGCTATTCTATTTCCTGCCTATTCCGGTACTTCAGTCGCCTGTTAGTGAAGACTTGGTACAGTGGGAGGTACTATTTTACTCCCACGGCAAGGCCGCGGGTAATGGCTAGTTCATAATAATGAGCCACCGAAAGAGAAGCTAGGTATCCGAGATACCTTCCATCAGCCGACCAATTTAATAAGTACATCGGCCAAGCCCCTAATGTGCGGGCTTAAGGCTTCCTTAATTCGACCCTGGCGCCCCCACCACCCCCCAAGACATATTTCATCGGCACTCCACCTTAAGGGCGTGGCTATGATTATAGCGGAGACGTATTTAGATTATAGTACACATAAGACTGAGATTCCGGTACTGACTGTTGGCGATATATAAACAGCACATCCCACCGCTAAGCTTTGCTCTGCAATTGCCACTAAGCCTTTCTTGGAAGGGCCTATCTATATCCAGCAGTGGACGTTCTACTGCGACTATGATGATGATGACACCTGTGATAAAATAAAATATAATTAAGTTAAACATTGAAACGGTACAGTGATCGGCCTTAGCGCATAGAGCGATATCTTAGAGGCAATCTTCAATGTACTTGGCCTGTAACTAAAGAATATATGTACTATTGAGAAGTATCACATTTAGTCGTAATTGCCATATGTGGTACTGAAACCTATATGGAGCTGAGGATGAGCAGCAATACTTTCTTAGCTACTTATCGTTATCGATTGTTTCTACGTATGCCCAGTGTGGCAAATAGGCCAAGATCTCTAAAATTAAATCATACCAGTCGTAATCCGTCTGCAAACGCAGCCCTATTCGAAATCTCTTGAAAGTGTAAACATCCTATAGCTGATATGATAATAATATCTACACGGCTTAGAAATATTTGCTTGTGTTCTGCATCAGTGCAGTGGTCGTAGTATGAGATACAGTGCTATTATAGAAGTGTTCCCTTAATACTAGTGGGTACAAATAATATTTACACGTTTAGTATGCACCTATGTGCATACTGTTTATAGGTAATTTATAGGTAAAAACTACGAATCCACTAGTGCAGCTCCTCTAGATAACACAGTCCATATTGCAAGGAATTTTCATAAATGTAAACATTTATAGAAATTCAAATGGGGTTTTATAATGTCTGTGTATTCTGTCTAACAATGACAATCTATAATATTCAGTTCACTGCATTTTTCTACAAACTGAGCATTGAAAAATAGGCTAAAAAGCAGTTACAAAAAACAATGGCTATTTCCTGGCGCTTATACTACAACGCTCGGTAACCAACCGCGTCCTAACTACCGGGTAACTTCAGTAATATATCACATGTAAATAATATACAAGATACGTGAGAGTTTAACTACTGTTCGGTCACGTAAGGGTTTTATTACGGCTACTTGAAAACCTTCAGTTTTGGGCTATTGATTTATAGTCTTTATTATAACTCGTTAACTGATACCGCCCAGTTCCAATAGACTTTGCAAAGCAATTAAGATGCCTTTTTCTATTTACGTACGATCTGATATAATTATTCGTACAATTAATAGTAATAACTCGATAAATGTTTGGGGAACTGTATTTCGGGTTGGAACAAGGATTTAAGTGATCTTGAAAAGAGATCTCTCAGATCTAGTACTAATTCCGAGAGTTTAGACGTCTCATCTATGCTCTTCATGATTTTAGAGTTTGTTGTAGAAATGAGATCTCAATTTGCTTGAAAGTTATATAGTTATATATATCACTAATAGATAAAAAATAAATCTACAAAAAACGGTAATTTTTTAATAAATATTATTTGTAATACAACAACTTAAGCTGGTAGTTCTGATGTTACGTGGTTTAGACCTAGTTAGGGTAATACAAAAAGATATGTACGATATAAAGATCAGACTGATATCGCTCCATCTGTACTATTAATTAACAAATTAATTTCTTGTTATACACGGGTTATAAACGCGTCATAAACGTTTTTTATTACATATTAATGTCAAAATTTTATGAGTGACAAAATACGACGATAATGTTCCATTTTCAATACTACATATTTGAGATATTTGAGGTTGTCCTAATTCAGAAGCAAAACAATATTGATAAAATGGAACGTACGCGACTATCTCATTACATAAACCAAAGTATTTCAACTTTATCGAATATATTCATCAATAAAATAATTCTAAACTACAAAACTATGATAGTGTCCAGTCGATAAACGAAGAGGGTGAGACAAAACCCCCCCTAATTTTAAGGCGGTGCGAAAAAGGGGTGCAGGCCCCTTGCGGGGTCAAGCCGATAGGTCGAGAAACCCAGGGGCCGCCAAGACCCGACCCCCCACACTTATTGACTCAATCTAATTGTTAAACATTTGCATTTGAATAATAAATTGAAGAAAGTGTTAATCTTTATGGGGATATTTTATAATTGAAGTTTTAATGTTAAAGACGTTACGTTTCATTAAACAAATATTGTGTTTACTTATTGTTTATATTCCAATTTAATTATCCATCGATGCTTTTAAGAATAACATTATTTTTCTATTAATAATAATAATAATTCATTTATTGAATATAATTGTAAATAGGTATATAACAGTAGTGCAATATAAAAAAATGAATTGAAAAGAAGAAACACGTTTTCTAAACACAGAAACAAAGTAAAGCTTGACTTAATGTGCCATGTGGTACAGAGTCTTTCTACTATACCAAGTTGACATCATTCCTGAAAAAAGAATCAACAATCCAGAAACTGGAATTTATTGGTCACCGGTTGTTTTCTATGCTGTAGCTATTGGGTACAGCGCGGGAACAAACCGAACTGCCTATAGTATTAATATGAGCGACAAAAACGCAAATATTAAGGCAAATTTACGTTAAAAATAATCATTATATCACACATTGAAAATAAATAGATTAGATCATAACATTTAGTTAGCCTAGAATAGTGCGAAACGAATTTTCCAAGGGTACCGATGGAGAAAAATACATCCTTCCTACCTAGTGAGGTAGGTATCATAAAAGACGACTAAGGTATTGAAACCGACAGATGGCATTGAGGAAATTTTCCAAGTTTATGAGAAACTCATCTATAGCTGTATTGGATTTTTTTTTAAATTTTATTTATTTTCAAAGCGAGATACGTATGCCAAGACCGTAGCAAGTGGAGATCCATAGTCTCTCATAACCCCGACGGGACACAGGCGTGATATATGTATGTATATATGGACGTTTGTTTATTTGAATATCACATTGCCTAAATAATATTACATCACATATCAGACACCATTTTTAATTAAACATTAAAGGGACAATTATCTTCAACATTTAATATCTAACGCTAGTTTTGTCATTCAACTGAATATATATGAAAATCACAAAATACAACGCTACTTTCAAAAACAAAACACGCCAAGATTTTCAGATACCAGTATAAAGGTTACTATTTAACGTGACAAACCCTCCCACGGCTCCGCAAAGATATCTGCACTTAACCCTGGGAGTGCCAAACCAAAAACCCTTTAAACGTACAAAACTGTGAGCTAGTAAGGGACAAATGACCCAATTTCCTTGAGTGTTCCCACCGCCCGGCAACCTTCATTCGCCCGTGAAGGGTCTGTATGACCCTAGCGCGTAACACACTTCCATTTGTATTACAGTTGGCCTGGTTGGTAAAAAAGTGGAAAATTAGTTGGTCTTTTGCTTCACTGGTTGCGATTTGAAAGTAGTTTTGAAGGGGCTTCATAGATGACCCATATTTCTATGGTCAACGTGGCGCCCTCTCGCGCAGGTTTTGAACACGAAAATCGAACTGTGAAAAAGCGTAATTGAAGAAGGCTAACTTTACTCAATTCTAATGTATTTTAGCTCACTCACACTAATGAACGTGTGACTTTATTGGACAATTATTCTTGTACTGATTTTTAAAACATTTTGATACATACACAGATAAAATAAACGTTCAGTTACGTTCTATTATTCTGGTCTGAATTGAAAGAAGTTGACAGGTACTGCAGGGGTTGATTTTTTCCTAATAAAAAATATTTTTTAACATTTTTACAATAAACACAGCCACCGTAAGGTAACTAAAACGTAGTACATAAGAAATAAACGTTACACTAGGGTTGATTAGCTTAAAATTAGTCACTTAAAAATCTGTAATCTGTCTATGGTAATCGGACCAGAACTGCAGAATAGCGCTGGATGCAGGCCATTTGCAAGATCTAACAGTGGCAGTGAATGTCCTACAGTTAATATGATGATAAAAACCATTTTGGTTTACAAATAATTAAATAGGCAGTGTACAGAATACGAACAGTATATAATATCCGCATCTGCAAAAACGGATGTATTTCTAGAGGCAACTAAAAATAGACTATTTTAGTCCAGTAAAATATATTATTGACAATGCGAGAGTGTGTCTGTCTGTTTGTGACGTTGACCCGACCAGATGAACCAACTTTGATAAAATCAAAACTCAAACGTTGACCTGGAACCGCGATAAGTAGCGGTAAGCACCTGTGATGCGGATATCAGAGAACGGTGGAATCAAAAATATAATATTCTATTACATATAAGCATTTAACATACAAAAACATATATTTAACATATGTGTTCCTTAGGTGGGCATCGAACACTCTACCCATAGCACACAAGATAGGAACACAAGCGAATGCGCCCTTGATTTATCTTCATTCCTGAGGAGAACAACAACAAACGACACTTTAAATCTCAGAAAACTTTCTCATGAGTACCGATATAAAAAAGCAAGTCCACGCAGACAAATTCGCAATCAGATAGCTAGTTGCTAATATATCAAAGAAAATATATACATACCTATACATATATTTTCTTTGATATAGCTAAAATATTTAAGCAAAGTCAACAGATAAATTAATTGAGAAGAAATATTCAGTTACAAACTCAAAGCAATAAACTGGAGCAATTAATTCCACTAATTCTTCACAACTATTGAAACCCTTTAAAATTCCATTTTCCATTCAATCTTGCCCATTGACGACTAAATTGAGAACTGAAAGGTTCTAATTTAATTTATTCGAGCTCAAGCCGAGTACCTTCTAGGGTAAAGGGCCCTCCCTAAAGAATGGTAGCAATCTTGCGGTAATTCTGGCTGGACCCTCCCCCCTAAACTATCGCCTTTCCCTAGTGGATGTGTACACACACGTGCGGTGTGTGCGTATGTTTGTGTTGTGTGTGTGAACGCTTTCATTAAAACTTGCGAGGCTTCGATACATCATCGCGTTGCTACGCAGGCTTCTGTAGCTTTGTTCGAAAAAACAAGCAATCAATGCTTGGGAATTTATGTACTGCAGATTGAAATTGTTGACTGCAAGTAGTTACAGCACGTTTGTCGTTTCACGTTTCTATTTTTTAAGCGGTCTAAAAAATTTTGGACATTATAATGTCGTATTAACGACTTCACATCATCCGTAGAATGCCGACGGCTGGAAATCCCTCACTAAGAAATGTGGGACTTCTCATGTGTGCAATGAAGATAAAAAACGATCATCGTGGGTTATCTCTAAATTAATTTATATAACACACAAATACAACATTTTCGGTTCACGTATCTACTATATAGATACTTTACTAATTTAAAG
Source organism: Heortia vitessoides (assembly GCA_020976665.1). NCBI lineage: Eukaryota > Metazoa > Arthropoda > Insecta > Lepidoptera > Crambidae > Heortia > Heortia vitessoides. Next base: position 11,642,173 of record JACJUM010002496.1, read on the forward strand.
AAAAAAGACTGTATTAAAGTATAAGAAAATTAGTCAACACTCAAGATGTAATAATATGTTTATCTTAGTAAGAAAAAATGGCAAATGTTCCCTAAAACCATTTTTCTTTAACAGAAAAGGGTAATCTGACACATTGAAAACGTTATCCTGCGATATAATAACGACGACTATATATTTGTTCCTACCTCAGTTATAAGCAGATTTTTCCACAGAGAACCAAATTCCAACGTTATCTTAAAAAAGATCCAGAATTCGCAAACTCGCCATGACTTATAATGAATATGTTTCCATATTATTCTAGATAAACGTACCCATAACTTCCTGACCTGTCCATCTAATACGCAGATAAGCAAATACGTGTGTACGTTGAGCCGTCCTATTTCTATACAACCTATAATACCTAACTTGCGTCACCGTACAGCAAACAATTACTTTCCAACTTTCTCTAAGGCTCCATATACAATAGTGCTCCTGATTATTAACAAATAACCTAATAGAATCACTTTTCAACACGTTCCAATTACTACCGACACGTTCCAATATTGAACATGTTGAGTTCGATATTTAAAATTGAATTTTTAATATTCGAATTTCCACAATGAAGGTGCTAATTGTGTTTTATTATCTGGCAATGCTATGATGTTGGCTTATTTTTTATTAACTGCACAGCATAAAAAGGATACAGAATGTATAAGTCTGTTTTTTTATGAAAGAATTTATGAAAAGTGGTTTTATTAAGACTAGTAAGTTCTATTAAAAATTATAAATGAAAGTATTAGCAAATATCAACATTGTCAATGGATACGAGTATAAATGTATGATACTCTTTTACTCCAGAACGGCTGAATAAATTTGAATTATATTTTAATACACAGATTTCTCTGGAATATAGTCTCTCTATAGTCTGAAATAACACATAGGTTAGTTATTAAGGAATTGGCAAGATGTTTTGCAAAGTTTAGCTGTCGCAGAGCGGCATCGAATTATTCCCTTCTTCTTCGAGAGCAAAGTCGGGGGCGATAGCTAGTATAACATAAATTACTAATATACAGCCGTGAGGTACCGGCAGAGTAGAATAGTACCTCCCCTTATACCAGGTCTCGTAAGAGGCGACCAAGGTAGAAGAAATGACAGATGGCGGTATATCCCAAACATTGTAGCTCAAATGCACCTGGCGGAGATCGGCAGCAGCATCCTCGTCGCGAAAGCTGCGCTCTGCGATTGTTAACACGCTTGCCCAGCGCAGCAATTATGGGCATAATTCCCAATTCCTGGGAAGGCCTTTGTCTAGCAGAGGACTTCCAATGGCTGTAATAATGATGATGAGTGACTAGTCTCGTGTTGTATTCCAGAATAGGGCAAGTTTAAGAGTATTTTTAGGCTTTTGTAAATATATTACGTGTGCTACAAGTAGTGGTGTAGCTGGTGCTTCCGAGTACAAGTTTCGTTGTGAATAAGGCTGGCATTAGTTACGTATTACACATTTAATTTTTATGAAAAAACTTTAATCTTAACATAGACAGAACCTGCAAATATATTGCGCTAGATCTTATTTTAACTGACCGACTTTATCCTGCCTTAACTACAATGAATACAGAACTCAAATTCGTATGATTCGTAAAAAGAAAAAAAGATTCCAACCAATACGGTTCTTTAGTTTTTGCGGAATCGATAAAATATATAGATATAGCCATTAAAGATAAATAGGAATCCGTACATAAGACGACATTCCTATCGTCAACTTTGATAACTTCCTGTGTATACATGGATAGTATTTAGCGTTTTTCTTTTAATAATACTGGTTAGTATGAAATAGGAAGTAAGCCCCCCAATATCCTTAAAGCCCCACAACACGCTCGCGAGACGTAATTAACTACAGGTGCGAAAAACAAAAGAATAAGCAGCTTCTAAAACGCAAATTATACCTGAAACACATTAGAAGCGGTACAAAACCTCGACCAACGTAAACGTTCCGAATTCTAAACAATTTGCGAAACTCACTTCAATTTAAAGTTGTAAAGAGGCACCTCATCAAGCAAGAGGTGGACATTACCGACAAAGACCGACCCGAAATACCCGAATTTAAATCCTACCCGCAGTTGTGTAGTCGGCCGGACCTTAGAAACAAACAGTCCCCTCCTCCCCTGTACCCCCACTCCCCGGGCCCGAATGGCCGCCTTATACGACCACATCTTACAGGCCCCAATTCCTACTTCCTTTCCATTACACAGCGAACGCTGACTAAACATAATCGTCCAACTTCCTTACGACTCTACCCTTCCGGCAAACTGCTCACGGATAAAGTCAGCCGGACAAACGACCTTAGTGTTAACAACATAAAAACGAGTTTAGCATAAACGGGCGGATCGAACTATCGATACGGACCGTTCAATTTTAAAACTAACACCCGCACCCGAAAGTCTAATTCGCAAAATCACGAGCGAAACATCCAATTTTCCTCGAGCGACCACCGAGCACCCGAGTTAAGAAGCGTCGCGCAAGTTACTCTGTTTACGTCGTCCATTCGAATGGGTCCCGCTGACGAAACTTATTCGGGCGGGTGTGCGGGTGTTTCTTACACAAAAGAAGGGGGGCGGGTGCGGGGAGGGTCGTGATAAATGGCACGATATTAATACCCGGGTCGGTGATATAGTATAGTTTTATGATCTTAGTTGGGTCGTAATATAAATCTGCTTTTCCGGCCGAGCTCACTTGTATCGTGTTGTTTTAGTTTAATATCTGTTCGAGTATCTATTTCGTGTTTGAGTTCCTTTGTTGGTTCGCCAAGTGATATCCGATTCTGTTCGTAATTTTGCAACTCGTTACTTCTAACGGCATGCTGTGGTGAGGTTCTCGCCACTCTTTATTCAGGACATGCACATACAGTGGCAATAACAGATATCATTATTTCATCACGTTTATTTATAGATACCGTAATTGTAAGCTAAGGTAGCGTAAGATGCGGTTGTGGTTCCAGAACCGGTATATCCATCCGACAACAGTGTACCCCAAATTTTCTGGGTGGAAATGGGCAGCAACGTCCCCGTTACGATTGCAACGCTCTGTGATTGCCAACACGCTTGCCCAGCGCGGCAGATATGGACAATATTCCCCCTTTTTTGAGAAGGCCTATGTCCAACAGTGAACTTCCAATGGTTGATTTGATGAATTATTGATAGGTATTTTGAAATTATATTTTTACACAATATAAGTCGCTTCATATAAATATTTGTCTTGGGTGGGCATGGAACCTACGTCCTCCGGTGCACAAGATAGTATCACTACCATCCGCGCCACCAGGCCTGTCGAAATAATCACATACAAAAACATATTCTATGCGCAATATGGCGCTTCGGACGTTTTCCTATCTTGTTCCCAGAGGTGTGGGGGTTTGAACCCCACCCAGGTTAAATATTTATATGATTTCTGTATCTGGGTCTCAAAATAAACAATTAGGTAATATATTTATATTTATTTCCTCTATTGTCTGATATCCGTAACACTAGCGATTCAAGGTTGAATCTTGAAGTCCAATAATCAATGTATGAAATATTGGGAGAGCACAGCTATCGCGATGGGCATGCTGCTGGCCATCCCCACCCTATGCATTTGAACTACAATGTTTCGGATGGATATACACCACCTAACCGTTCTGGTGCCTTAGTCGCCTCTTACGACACCTAATACAGAGGGAGGAACTATTCTACTCTGCCGGTATTGCACGGCAATGAATTTATAGGAAATAAAGGATCGGAAGCGATTTTTCTCTACGCTACGACAGGGTGCAATATTAATTCGTAATAAATAATAATAATAAATAACACGATCTCTTGATGATTTAACCCAGACCGGAGGAAAATTCTAAACAGTTTCATTAGGACTGGCTCAGACCGGTTAGAAATACTAATATGGTTCTCTATATCGGCTGATTTTTTGATAATCGCTTTCTCTAAATCCCGTTCCGTGAAATATCGACACAATCATATCTATAAAAAAATATTATAGCTTGTTTAAATACTTATTTATATTTCTTGATATGAAACTAAAAAATAAATCTAATAGAAACTACACCGAAGCAAGCAATAACAAGTGCTGTTATAACTCATAGGAAGGTTTGGCACGCCTTATCTTTTACAGCGGTGGAACAATATTCATAAACCGTCCGTCGGCGACTAGATTTTATTACAACGCCTCGAGCCGAGATGGGTATAATGTAGTGCCGCATAAACTACTGGGCAGGTGTCCGCAACCTTTTTACTATCTTAACCATTTAAGGCATAAGCTTGTATCATAATGAGGCATGAGGTCTCATATTACGTATGGATTTATGTACTTATTTTTTATTTACAATATATGGGGATATTTTTTGGTCCTTGAAAGCCATGAAAGGTCGTCAAAGATAAAAGTAATATCACTCATTTAAATGAGATGCTAACAAACAAAGGCAAAAAGTGATAAACAATGTAAAAATGTCCTATAACAAACTTACAGCTACGGAAGTATTGAGTTAGTACTTAGGAAATACTTTTTTATTACATTTAAAAATTGGGGAGGCTGGATTTCCAATATGGCTAATATTATGACTACCGAGCATGCGCTCAAAGTCTTACAACAAGATGCATAAGATACACTAAGCAGAACTTACAATAATCTGTAAAATTTTACTACAAATAATAAACTTTGGTTGATATGCTGCTTTGTCTACCAGTTTTTTTTTTATTACTCAAGTTAACAAATAGGCATGCAGTCCGCGTGATAGTAAGCGTCACTGCACTCTATATACGCTCGTAATATCATAAGAATACAGTAACGCATTGCCATCCTTGAAGCTTGAAGATGTTATGTCACATTACCCAGTATTTTATGGCCTCTTTCACCCTTCAAACCGGAACACACCAATGCGAACACTGCTATTTAACGATAAAAATAGGTGAGAGTAAGGCACCAATGCAGATGACCTTGCTATTATTGTAATCACTTACAATTGACCAATATAAGAGATATTAATAATTTCAAATTATTCACTCTTTTGCGCCAGATATTTTTTGTGGAAGAAGTCTTGTGGCAATTTAAATAATGAAAAGATGTTATTATATACATTAGATCTATGAACGTAGTTGCCGTGGATCGCCATACGGATGAAGTCACTGACGGCGCGCTAGTTTAAATAAGTTATAGAGAAAGACAATACAGGGAAAACTAAACGTACTTCACTACAAGTTAAATAGATACTTCGTGAGAAGTGAGATAAGCTTGGCTCCGTTAACTTGCTAGTTTCAGCACTGCACTGAAACTTTTCATTTCCCATTTCATGGGAGCCAAAGTTTCCCATTTTTTTAGTCTTTCAATTGTGCTTAAACCTCGTTTGATTTCGTATAACGTCAGTACTTTGCTAGTATCTTCAACCATTTTACAATATACATCGCATGCCGATTTACATAAATCATCATCTGATCTAATGTTGTAAATAGAAAAGATTTATGTTTTCGTTTGTTATAATTCCAACTTTCTTACGCTTTTAGTTATTACATTACAAAAAAGATACCTATCTAAAATAGATTTTTAGCAAAACTTTGAAAAAACTACTCCACCGATTTTAATAATTATTTCATCATCTAGTAATATGTCTAGTACTGTATCTCTCTATTCTTAGAGCAAGTATGTGTTTGAGTATTGCTGCAATTTTATAAGTCTAACTCATGAAATGACGTTGGTCAAAATCGTGTGAAATTAAATCGGTTAATGAATTTTGGCGTTCAAACATAGACAAACCTTTAGGAAGACCTTTTATAACAGAGGGCGTATGATACTCTGAAATTTTTCTACCGCATTGCAGTGCAAAAATTACATGGTACAATATTTATGATTCTATTCGGAAGGTTGGTCATGCCTGATATTGATCGCAGACCGCCGGAAGATCCTAGCACGCTTTCTACTCAGCGATTAAGTCTAATTGCTCCGAAATTTATCACTTACTAGCCACAGTTAAATTTGTATGCATCTCTTATGCGGCTGGCTTGCTTCTGTTTAAACCGAATCACATGAATTTATTATTTACGATTCAAATTACTGTTTTGATTGTCTTATGTTGTATATACTCTTCGGCGTAGTGCCTTAGATGCAGAATACTCTAAGTTTAAGTCTAGAAATTGTGTATTATTAGAAAACATCTCTTGAGTCACCTGAATCTTCCAATGGACGTTGTTTCATGCCCAGGGTAATATTTTACACACTGTTCAGTAATTAAATCGAACAAAGAAACTAATTTATCATTATCATCATTATCATCATACCAGCCAATGAAAGTCTACTGCTAGACATAGGCCTCCCCAAGAAAAGGGGAATGTTGCCCTTAATCACCGCGCTGGGCAAGCGTGTTGGCAATCGCAGAGCGCAGATTTTGCGACGAGGATGCTGCTGCCCATCACCGCCCTGTGAATTTAAGCTGCACTGTTTTGGATGGATATACCTCCATCTGTCGGTTCTGGAACCTAAGTCGCCTCTTAAGACACCTAGTACAGGGGGAGGTATTATTTTGCTCTGGCGGTACCTATGCCACATTGGAAGACTCTAAAATTATTAGTGTTTACTCTACTATATAATACAGATACACCTTCCTTTTGAATAACTCTATCTATTTAAATATGCATTATTTTAAAGACCTAAGCATACGAGTACACAGGAACACGCATCGGGAAGTGACTTTGTTTCGTGCTATGTAGTGATCTATTAAACAATTTAATCAAACGGACGTATTAAAATTGAAATTATCTTATAATTTCATTCCATTGATCACGTCATTCGTTCTTAACCCTAAAGTTCATACAACTATAATCGTGAGACCGTTATAAACGTCCAGTACTGAATTGGCATCCCAGTTCCCAGCTTCTTCAAAATCTCCAAACAACGTCAATCACACATTCACCCGATATTGTCCGTGAAAACGAGTCGACGTAACAAGTTTGTACAAAAGTGTACCCTTTTTTAACCCGTCCGCCGGCCGGTGCCGGTCTCTGTGACCCGGGGTCACGGTTGTGTGGTGACCCACGCGACCCCGGGTCAGCATGCCGTGAGAACGGATAAAAAATAGTTCGATACACATACTAGTTCAGTGTTTAGACTGTTGTATGAATGAAATTTTCTGCTTCATTCAATTTCGCCAATGTTCTTTTTTATGTGATACCATTCGTATATACTTATATTTAGTTATTAAGGCCTCGAAGTTATATATTATATATATTATATTATTGTTCATAATAAATAGTCGATTAAGAGAAATAACGGTAAAAACTCGAGTTATAAGTACTGTGGGAATTTTTTCGTGAGACAACTACCCAAACCCTTCAACATCTCCAGACATTATCTGACCTTCGCTGAGAATCACCCCTCATCTTAAATTCTCAGTCATGCATTGAACGTGTTGTAATATTCGTAAACTCATTCTAAAATTAAATTTTGACGGCAGCTACACCATGGGACGAATTTTAAGATACATTTTAAAATTTATTAGTTGTTATTTGAACAAGCACAACGAACTCTAGCTTTTAATGTTTTTTTTATATCTATATACATAAAGAGAGAAGCTGACTGACTGACATATAAATGCAGGGCCTAAACTATAAGAATAAGAAACTTACAATTTTAAACTGGGGTTCCTTTTGCAGCGCAGGGGAGCACTTAGGAAGGATTTTCTAAAATTCACCTCCTAAAGGGGTAAAACTGGGGTGTGCGAAGTTAGTATGAGCCTTTGCTGTTTTTGAAAGTATTCAAATGAAATTCAGTATACAGGTTTTTCATTGAAAGTCATAAAATATGTGTAAAATATCCTTTAATAAATATAACCGCGGGGCACTGCTGGTAAATCCTGAACTTACAGTTCTGTTTAATTGTTGGTATCAATAACTTTAAAAAGAAATATCAAAGTCACAAACGGGAATTAGTAAAAATTGCTCACAGTACATTTGCAAACTAAGCTATATTTAGTCATCATTGTACATATATACATTGTATATTGTATTTTCACATACATATAGATGTGTATATATAATTAGGCTAATATCTTCAGATTATTAAAAATTAACAATGCTTATTTCTGTAGTCGCATATGAGAAATTATATTTAACAATGGAGCTTCTTTGATATATCTAATGAAAAGACTAAAAGTTATTTATCGCCTTATCTTTAAAACCATCTTGAGTCGCATTCTCTAAAACATAATTACAAATTCTCAAGTACATGCCCCTTACATACAAAACAAGATACAAAGTAGGGTTATAATATACGTAGCAGATACATGGGGGCCGATAAGACACAGGGGGCCAGAGGGGGCGCGGCCGCGGAGAGGGTTGAGGCCACGTGAAGACAGCAGCTGAAGACGTGGTGGTATCTATATAGAGCTGCTACAATTTGAATTAATTTACTCCGCCCGATAGCATTACTTTTATAAACGCGTCTCTCCGTCGCTCTCTCACTGTCAGATACACTCGACAATGAAATGCCCTTCACACCCATTTCTTTTGTAGAGCAGTAAACCGTGTTCGTCGGTGAACGCGTGCAGTCCCTGCCACCTCGAGTGATTGCCAGCCGCACTAATGCAGTCACTCAGTCCTCTTTTGCATAACTTAACTTCAGCCAATGATTCCCACCTACGTCGAATCTCTGAGGCGCCCTCGGGTGATCGCCATTGATCTAAGTCAGATTCCGCGAAACCTGTGAGACCGTAGCAAAATGCGTGGTTGCTCATTAATGAGCGATCCTCCGGTGGCGCTGGAATTGACGTCAGAACAGGTCAGCTTTAGGTTCTCCGAAAAATAAATCAATTTTCCCATTGATCTCGGATAGTTCCTGGCATATCTATAAAATAAATAGAAGCTGTTGTGTTCTGTTGTCAATTAGTAGCCATTGACTTAGATATTTGCTTTTGACTTGTATAGATGGTATGTATTTGCTAGAGGTATACCTAATACAAACATCGACACCGTTGGTGTACCGGTTCAATGGGTGAGAGAGGCAGTGAAATTACTGGGTAATGCGCATAACATCTTCAAGTCGCAAGGTACTTACGAGCGTCTATAAAATTTGGGGACGCTTACTATTACTCAGACTGTACTTGTTTATCGGTTTAAGTCGTACAAAAACTAAGTATTTAGGACATGTATTTGCATGATGATTATATGTTAATTCTGTATATGGGTGTTGAATGTGTATTTAATTACTTTAAGCGAGTTATCTTGGAGTCAATCAATTAGATGTAGTATAAATTATTATTATAATTATATATAGTTTACTTAATAGTAGAGAGCTAGCCATCACGGTCTTGTGACAAGCTCCGTAAACTTTAGTTTGATAGCCTTTTTCTATTATTTCAGGACGATAAGAAAGAAAGTGGAAGCAGCGCTCAATTACAATTTAATAACCCAACAACCTTATCTGACACTGGCAACCTAAGTCAACAAATTCAAATCATGTGAGTGAAAAAATAAATACTTCACTAATACAGAACACAGATAGATATTCAGAAAGAGAAAACCTAATAAACATGAACTTTTCAAGAAATTAAAATATATTCAAGAATATTCATAGAAAATTTGGAGGCGGTTGCATCAACTCTACAGCAGACCCCGCTCGCCGACCGGGCACAGTCCGTGCGACTTTCGTGAGGGTGAAAGCAGTTTGAAAGTCGGGTCGGTATTGATCGAGTGTCTTGCCCCCCGCACACCCGCCCCGGGCGACACCCGCGCGCTGGTAAGGCGCCCAATTTGAGATGTCTTTGCTGCGATGTTTCTGATGTTTAATGTTTCATTAATTATTATGTTCTGATTAAGTTATAGACTTAGTTCGTCGGGATAGACTTAAATAGCGCTAGATCCAGATGGCATATATTTTTGTAAAGGATTATGCAAAATAAGTCTAGCTTTTTAGGAACCACAGTTAAAATCTTATCAGGAATTAATATAAGTGTTTTATCATTTACGATAAAATTGAACTTGATTATTACGAATTGAGTATAGTATGCTTTACTAAATTAATAACTTAACTGTTTATTTAGATACCAAATTGGATCACTTATTAAATATACATTACAATAGAAATTATTATAAGAGGCTAAATTGTTATCCAACAAGTAATCTACCTAATTCTTGTTCCATATAAAAGTTGAATTGAGGTACAAATCTAGATATTCTAGCATTTTCCTTCACCGACATGCCCTGAATGCCACACAGAAGATAGACAACCCTAATAGTCAGACTTCTAACGTCTCTAGCTGTTTCAGGTATCCAAAGATATTCAGGCACAGCCCTATTCAGTTCACTCTCGCTTTTTTAATGTGTTCAACTTTTAAACACACTTGATAAAAATACAGAACGCGATATGCCGGAAAATGTTTTGTTTATACTATAGATAAACAAAAAAGTCTTAACTCTATGTAGACAAGATAATATTATTATTGGAACGCTCTTATAAACTAAATTGTGGCGTGTCGTGATATAAATATATTACAAACTCCTCTTTATCCGATTTTATTAACTATATGTTATAAATTAAAATAGTACATTAATAAAAATCTAATTTTAAAAACATACCATAATTTAATGTTAAAACATAGAGATATATTTAACGTTAAACAAAAGGCGACAGGCAATATGGAATTTACGAAACTATACGGTGTTTTTTTGCTTGCGATGTCCGTTTATGGCCATAGCTACTTCCTTTGTCAAATTTACACTAATACAAAAATATCAGAACTTAAATTTAGTTATATTTTGCACGCGTATAATTTTATTCTAAGATTCTGAGCCTCTAGGCCTTACTATTTTGCGCGCATTAAAAATATTAAAGTATATAAATAATAATAAAATTTATAAGACAAATAGATAAACAAATCTGAAGCATATCACTGAAAAACAGTGCATTCCTTATATATATTTATAGTTAAAATTAAAACTAAATGCAATTATAATGCATTCATACATTTATTAAAACTAACGAAGCCGGTCGATTTTTAAAGAAGTTTTACAGGCATATGGCTGACACTTCAATTCATAACTATTCCCTTTTATATTTTATCTTTTATTTTTATATTTATTTTTATATTTTATTAAAGTAACTCTGTCTGTCTGTCTGTCTGTCTGTCTGTAACGCTTTCCCGGTTAAACCTCTCAACCGATTTTGATGAAATCTGGCATAGACAATCTTTAGACCTTAAGAAAGGACATAGGCTATTTTTGAACTCGAAATAAGGGTTGTAAGGGGTTGCAAGGGGGGATGAAAAGTTGTTTGCATGGATCGCTATTTTTAGAGCTAGAAACTTAAAACTTATTTTTCAGGCCATTGATTCGATATAAATAAACGTGACATTCAAAGTTTATATAATTTGAAGTAAATAGGTATGGTACCCAAAAAACTATTCCACGCGGACGAAGTCGCGGGCACAGCTAGTAAAAATATAATCCGTGAAATTGTGAACAAATATATTTATATACAGAAACATCAATAACACGACAAAACATTCAATCTTAACTATGAATATCGTATCCGAATTGGCATAATTTATTTCAAAAAACATGTTTCCAAATAATGCATCTGTTCGAAAGGATATTTGTAGCGCGCTTTCTGTCAATCATCCAACTGTTAAACGATTGACTCAAATGTCGTAAGGTAACTTTAGAAAGGTTTTAAGGCCATTAAATTTTCTTGAGTTGTGTATTTTTTGTAGAATCTTTGTTATTTCTCACTTTCATGACAATAACAAATAAATCAAACAGTGTCAGCGACTTTTAACCTGAAAGAGAATATGTATCAATTTTTCATATAAGCCGCCTAGCCAAATACTAGCTTCCCGCCCCGACTTTTTTTTGGATAAATAGTAATATAGCATCCCATTGATATCATTAACGAGAGTTTATTATATTAGTAGTATTAGATACTTATTCAATGACCTTACCCTACCATCTGTTAGAATCTTACAGCACTCGCAAATAATTATACATTAAAGTCATATAAAAGCAAATATTTGCAATACAAAAATATTACGACTATAAATTGAGATATACTTTACTTTTTTTTAAAGTTGGATCAAACTGAGCACAGTGAACAGACACTAAATAAAATCAGGTTCAGTAGTTTCATCCTAGACAAACAGAGTGACATGAAATTTTTATTCATAAAGATATAGATACGTAAAAGTAACGCTCTTAATGACGCCGATGAAGCCTTGAGGGGTCGCAGGTAAACGCAATCCGATACTTTTAGAGTCGCTTTACGAGAATTGATGGCGAACGTTAACCTTCCTTAGCATGGCCGCCTTCGTAAAATCTCGTTAAATAAACTATTTGTCACCACAAGGCCCCCACCTCAACATTTACACACAGTATTCTCTTTATAATATTTGACTAGCAAACTTCGAGCTGAGGGACTACTGGTCCCTCAGGAACTCTGTTTAACCAGGACTAAAAGTAATTTACCCTGTTTTCGGCCATCATAACTGTGCAATAATCTAAAAATAATCTTCTCTATCTTTGTTAAAAATGTAAAAACCAATTCTATACGTACCCTTAAAGCTAACACTTTGTTGTATATACATATGAGCAGTTCCAGTCTATAATCTATCTCTGTGCCAAATTTCATCCATATCTGCTTAGCATTACGTGTGAGAAAGAGTAACAAATATCCTTATATCCACACATCGTCACAAACTTTCGCGTACGCAATATTAGTGGAATTACTCAGTAATTTCATTAATATATATATATATATATATATACAAAATACTAGTTATGTACTAGCTGTACCCGCAGTTTTACCCTAGTAAATCTAATGAACAAAGTAGCCCAAATTATTTTTTATTATTTGAGTATCTGCCCGTAAAAGTCCGGATTGAATCGGTCCAGCCGTTTAAGAGATTAGCCAGAACAGATAGATAAAAATTTAATAAAATAATTATATCCATATCAGTAAGTACACTATATACTTCACTATATTTTAGTAAAAAACTGTTCATTTGAGATTACATGCAGACACGTAAATTTGATTTATATATACATCTGTATAGGATATGTAAACAAAAAGGCCAATACAATAAACTTTTACATAAATTAATATATAAGCACGTTTCGTACTAACAAAACTTCTATTTAATTTATCTTTTACGAATAACTCGTAAATTTAATTTACGTGTAACGTACATCAAGACTCGCGACAGCGTGTCGGCCAAGTTCTAAAAGAGATTTGGTGACGCAGCAGCCGCATTTTTACACGAAACGTTTGGTGCCCCTTTTACCCCTAAATAACTCAAGATATATTCAAGATATACGCCTAAACTTTAGTTCAGGTATTAGCTCACAAAGCTTATAATTTAGAATAAATTGAAGCTCTAGATTTGACTTGTCTAGTTTTTATAAGCAAACTATTTTTTAACATACAGATTAGTTGATTAGACAAATATAAGATATATATAATGTTTTAATTTTATTTTAAATTGTTTTATATTCTTATAAATAAATTTCAAGATCATCGACAGAACTTGGCACCCATTTCGATATCAATTCCTTTATCGGAAAAGTCAACAATCACGCATTTGAACTTGGCGCCCCTTTTCACATACATGTTTTTGATGGGATTCATTTTACTTGAATTTATATGTATACTGACTGACCATCAGACGTTGTCCTGTCTTAAATTGAAATATAAACTAAGCTTACTCTCAAATTGAAAAAAAACTGTACTTATTAAGAAAAAGATATTAAAATCGGTTCGATAGTTCAGTTAGTATTCAAGTTCGCGGTGACACGTATTTTTTATATATAAAGATTTTAATATTATATATAAAGTAAAATAAGTATCTAATAAAATTTTCATTACTTTACTGGGAAGAAATTTTTTTATTGAAATGAGTGTGTCGTTTGTTTGTAAAAACGTATACACTAGGGGGGATAATTCTCCTGCAAACACCGCTTGAACAAAGGTAACCGAAACTTGAAAAAGAAAAAGTTAAATTAACCGCGTCATAATTTTTTAACATATAAAGATTTAAATATTATATATATAGCGATTAAGTATTTAATAAAATTTTCATTACATTTCTGCGAAGAAAATTTTTAAATAAATTGAGCTTGTTTTAAATCTTACAAAAAAGTAGTTTTATTCTGAAATATGACCGCGTAAATAAGAAGATATTATAATGCAGGCACTTTAAAATCGACAATAAAAACAAAACGAAGTTCTAAGACTATAAACCTACGAAATCATTAGAATCACGTGACCTATGGGAATTATACCTTAAACTAGTCTGAAGACACGTATGGTACGTATCTTGTATTTGACCTTTTCGAAATCAATTAGTAGTTCATAGTTTAAATTCAAATAGATAATTAAATAGTCGCAAAATATATCTAGGTTTTGTAATCATAATATATAAGATGATAATGGGCTCGCTCTCGCTAGCGCACTCAATGCTGGCATACAAACATTGAATTATCCAAAGACATTGTCTGTGTAATGGAAGGATTTGTACGACTTTCGTCAGAACAGCAACTTGTACAAATTGTGTGAATTGACAAATATGATAAATAGGATATATAATATAATAAAGCAAATATAATATAGCAAATAGATATAATAAAGCAAAGGATCCCTATAGGCTTCGATAACTTTCGATGATGTTTTAAATCTGATTGAAAATACAATCAACATTCGATACGCACACACAAACGCACACAAACACTACATCACTCACATATACACATACGTATACACATTCACGTACACTGTGTGTGTACGTACAGACATCAAACACACTTTTACACAAATCATATTTCTGAGTTTTGTCACTTGATATGTCGTATGTTATTGTAACGGTGATGTTGTTATCATAGCTCTTACAGATTAGGAAAATGTCTTAGAAAAGTATGGCATGATGATAGAGGTAGATTTTTCTGCCTGATGTCCAATAAATCCAATCTTCCACAACCACAAAAAAAAATATTGTGTTATTTTATGCACTCAATTATTTTCACTTGGTTGTAATGAGAAACTAAATCATATTAATATTAAGCGAAATTAATAAGAAACTTAAGACAAGCAGAAAAGAATTAAGATTAGTAGTCACTGAAAAAATAGTAAATTCAACATATCGAGTTGCAGAAAACTATTTTACAGCTAGTACACACGCCTTACTAGTTCTGGCAGAGTAGAATATTCTCCCCCTACCTTAAGTAGTCTTAAGTAGTGACTGTGGTACCACAACCGGTAGATGGCGGTATATCAATCTGATACAGCGTAGCTCAAGTGCAACAGGATGGGTATGGGCAGTAGCATTCCCATCGCGGAGCTACTCTGCGATCGCTATCACGCCAGCCCAACTTGGTAATGATGGGTCAATTCCTCCTATCTTACGAAAGCTTATTCTAGTATTCCTTTTCGAAGACAATATGTCTGGTGGTATTAGGAAACTTAAGGTAAAAATATAAAAATTATGTCCTCTTGTGAGGGCAACCCGATCCTCTCGTGTCATCTTTCCTCTGATTGATGTGTGTGCCAGCTAATCGCCACTTGAGATGGGACCGCCCACCCCACTTAGACGACCCTAAGGTGTTTGCCGGATATCAGTTTCCTTTTTAATTTAACTTCGAGTGGGAAATTGATTGTCATTAATTACTGTTTGTAGTACATAATCTGACCATCTTAATTATGATGAATGAAGGTAGTTGAGCCAAAAAATCCTTTCTATTTTTTATCGGTACTAATATATATACGATGATTATTTTTCTGTAGTTTGTTATTGACAAGCCAAGATTTGTAGGGTATCAGGATTTTTTTATGGAAAATAATGTTTTACGTTATGTTTCATGCGGGCTTACAGGTTAGAAACCAAAGATCGGAATTGAACCATGACAAAAGAATCAAAATTCGAATCTTAGTATATAAAAAATCATCTTAATATATGCGCGTACGCGTAACTCTAAAATGATTGAATAGTTTGTATAGAAAAAATTGTATTACCCTAATATTTGTATGCAGGCGGGTAATTTACGTTTAAAACGATATAAACATCCAGATTTTTTATTTATTTGACCAGGCCGACAAACAAGCATTCATATATAGACGCTCGTAATATCACAAGAATATCACTAACGCGTTGCCAACCTTGTGACTTAAGAATATTACCCAGTAAATTCAGTGCCTCTTTCACCCTTCAGATGGGAACACAGCAATGCGGACTCTGCAATTTGGAGGCAGAAACACCTGTTTCTACCTCCAAAGTACAGTAAGTGTGAGGTACCCATGCAGACGAACTTTTGTATGAGGTCTTCTTCATAGTTGTCATAATGTATCATCATATCAGCCATTAAAAGTCTACTGCTGGACATAGACCTTCCCAAGAAAGGGGGAATCCTCACAGCTTTCGCGACGGGGATGCTGCTGCCCATCCCCACCCTCTGCATTTGAGCTACACTGTTTGGGATGAATACACAGCCATCTATCGGTTATGGTATCTGAGTTGCTATTTATGACACCTCGTACAGAGGGAGGTACTATTCTACTCTGCCGGCACCTCTAGGCTTGTAGCATGTAAGCATGCATAGAGTAAACCATGTAATAACGTATCTTATTCTGTCTTCGGTGTTTCTGAAACTTTTCTATCGGTTTCTGTTACTGTTATTGAGCACTAAAATAAAACAGTCAACATATCTTTGTAAACTATTGTTTTAAATTGTCTTACCGTCTCTTACAGTGTCTTTACCGTAGGTACGAATTAATTAAAAATAATAGGAACCTTGAAAACGCCCTATATAATAATACACAAAGGGGCTAGCTAAATTGAATTTATTATAAATTGTGCCGCGACTCCGATCGTGTTTTCTTCACATTATATCGCATCCTAAGGGAGCCTTTCAGGGACCAAATTATTTATATCCTATTCTAACGTTTTAGCTACACACATGCTTATATTTTAAAA
Organism: Heortia vitessoides; assembly: GCA_020976665.1. Taxonomy (NCBI): domain Eukaryota; kingdom Metazoa; phylum Arthropoda; class Insecta; order Lepidoptera; family Crambidae; genus Heortia; species Heortia vitessoides. The sequence goes on from JACJUM010002496.1 coordinate 11,659,130, forward strand.
ATGCTATAATCTGGTTTGGTCGTGAAACCATAACAAACAGTTAGGCACGCTTAGGAATAATAATGAAAATATATGATATCTAATTTGCAAAACATATTATGATAACACCATGATAGTAATTTTAAATGAGACTTTATAAAAGCAAATGTATTTTTGTATGAAAAAAATATTTAAAAGCTCTCTCAAAAATTGTGAAAACAATTAGTAAATTTAAATAAATAATATAGTACCGCTTGAGAATTTTCTCAATGCGATTGTAAATTCAAGAATATAATACTATCATTTTTTATTTAAAGGCATTACGAGAAAATAATAAAATCTCGATGATTAATATTTTTTTATAACGTTTTCGTCTATGGAGTACGCGTCCGCCATCTTTGTTATTTTATCATAAACAGCAATGCAACATCCCACTAAATAGACACTACCGGTATCGCAAAATTTATTTCGATATATCAACACTAATCAACAATCCGCCAGCACGAAACTCCCGTCCCTTTTCACAGAATCCGTCCGATCGTTGTCCGAGAATAATTAATGGACGTCCTACAAAGTGGGCATTAAGAAGGGGGGCCGATCGATACGGACCTTAAGGTTCTCGCGGGGGCTGCGGCCGGGGGGTTCCTTCTTTCGTTCCTTACCTCCCTCAGCCGGACCGCAGGGTCCGTTCTCGGAAGACCTCCGGTATCCCATTGCTTTTCGCTCGTAAGTACCAGTGAAACGTTGTTCCGCGGGGTGGTGTAGCTCAAATTACAATGGTCGGTCCATATCTTCTTCCATTCCTAAGTGGGTTGAGTGTGGAGGCTTGTGTGGGAGGGATCCTAAACTTTAAGACTGTTAGTGGGGTCGCAATCAGAGGAACGGAGGTTTTCATTAGAGTAGATGGTTATCGTCGGGTACGTGTTCTGTTTTATGAAAGGCTTTGTCCTCTGTTTGGTTGATACTAAGTAAACTCGCCCATTGATGGATGTTTTGTTCGAAATTAAACGGGATATCTGCGCCATTTTGATATTACGCTAACGTCTGTTGAAAGCAAACTAATTTGAATTTAAACTTAGAATTTATGAAGAACATTACAAGGTCAGTCAGTTGCAAATGTATAAAGAGTTATGTCATACGCTGTTTGTGAACGAATTTTTGAAAACATCAAAATACAATAATATTGATAGCAACTGTAAGTCCAACACAAATGTAATATATGCCGCTGATTTATTCAAGTTGCAAAGAGTGTTATGAATAGAAAAATGAGAGGGAGGCTGCACCTTGCACAAGTCAATGTTGACGCGTGGTAAAAAGAAAATCTCACACTTACGGCGGAGGGGCGTGCGCGGGCGGCATTCCTAACTACGCTTAAAAATAATTTACACTCACCCTTTTTAGGGTTAGCTCTTAAAGAAGATATAAATTGCAATTATTAGGAAAGTTTATTAGAAATCGACCTTGCTTGTTCTGTAATATATATAAGTAACATTATACATTCATTCAGTCATTCAATTATACGCTAACATTCATCTTCACAATTATCATGATCTATCATTATCATCGTCCATCATTATCATGACAGTGATTTGTTACGACTGCAATCATAACCACACAACATCTCATTCATTGATCAGAATCCGATTTGTTGCTTAGAGCACTTTTGTTAGGAACAGTGGAATCAAAAATATAATGCTGCATATTTTCAACACTCGACTATTCATTTATTTAATTGCTATAATGTACACTTTACTGTAAACTTTGGCATGAGTGTAAATTATATGCCAGACTAGCTCGCTCATTTATGTTTATTTATGTTCCTTTCATTTTGTTCGTATCGTACTGTTATATAACTATAGGCTTTCCCAAAAAAACCTGTAGTCCCTGAGATTAGCGCGTGCAACCAAACAAACAATTGGTCGGATTTCTAATATTAGTATAAAAGGATATACTGAGGTTTGATAACATAGTTTTAAAGTTGCAAAAAACATACCCCCATCGGTATACGGCAAGTAAATCCCATAGTGTAATGTTATATAGCCTATAGACACTCACAATAATTATATCTGAACCTCTTCGTGACTTGTGATTTGAGGATATTTTATTGCTACCCAATTACAGATTGGTTGCTCACAAGAATAGGAGTTGGACACTCATCCAGACGCTATGTAATTAGATCTTATAACCATAGTCAAAAGAGCATTCTGTCAAAAAAATTACAAAAATTCTCGAATTTTCTACACTTTTGTAGTTATCGCATAAATTATATTGTCCAAATAATTCTTTAAATAAATATCAACGTCGCCTAAAGTTTTAATTACTTATTTATCATCATCACCATATCAGTTGTAGGGAGTCCGCTGCTAGAAATAGGCCTACTCAAGACAATTCTAATAGAACCGGTCACGCGTCAGTCATATCAACTGTCCATCGTTAGAATGAATGTCCTACGCTGCAAAGCAGCCGTAAACAGCAGCTGCACTGCTGGATATAGGTCTTGAAAAAACTGGACAAATTTGCCCATAATTGACATGATGGGTAGATAGGCCCTCGCATAGCGTAGGTAGTTCGCGATGGAATTGCTACTGTCCATCCCCTCCTGTTACATTTGAGCGATGCTATTTCGGGTAGATATACCGCCAGCTATCGGTTCTGATACCTCAGTCGCCTCTTACGACTCCTGCGGAAGGTTATATTATACTCTGCGACATAAAACATTAATTATATAAAATTCGTATATTTTAAAAGTAAAAATATAACTGGCAACCCTAATTCCTCACATTTTGTTGCTCGGATGTTAAAGCAGCGGAAAAAGATTTGCATAAAATTGTCTTCTTGGTCTCCTAGCTAATGCGCGCCTCCACTGACGCCTGTCTGCAGCTGCCTTTATATCGGTTATTTTTGTAGACGCCATTTGAAAGCATTTTCAATGTGAATTATTAAGCAACGACTTTGGATTATAGAATAAGTTTTGAACACATAATTTATAAAACACGCTTAGAATACTGAATAACTAATTTCTGCTGTTTATATGTTTGTTTTTTAAGCTTACTTGATACAACTGAAACATTTTTAAGCTATGGCCGTCTCAATACAATATTTGAGGAAGTTAATAAAATGAAATAGTACTAAAAACTATACTTGGTAGACTGATTAATCTAAGACTTGATTATAGAAATAAGAGTTTGCCAAACCGTCAAATATAAAAATTAAATAAACCATATTTGATACCGATAGAGTATTATATCTTGCATAATCATATACCTAGTAGAAAATTTAATGTAACAAAAAAAAGAAATTTTAATTGTATAATAGTTAGGTACGGTTGTTATTTATAATTTAATTTTACAAAACTTGATAAACATATTTTAATATCAGAGATTACTAAAAAAAGGGCGTATAGACAAAAAAATGGGTTAAGGCTGTGGCTTCAACATGTTTATGTGATTTACGAGAACACATCTACGCTACAAAGATTTCTTTGAGCAATGCTTTGTAAGTTTCTTTAGCTATCGAGAGATAATTCGTATACCTATAGATGATAAAAAAAAAACTTATTTGTTGCTTAACTCTCACTTTGCAAGCAAATTGAGAGCTATAATCAAGTCAAAAAGTTCGGAGCATTCTTAACTAAATTCTTAGACGCACTAATCCTTTTTTTTTATTTCGTTTCTGTTTTGTTTTCAACTTATTTATTCAGCCGACTCGGCTATTTTTAATACCACCTGCTCCGAAACGGTTTCAAACCTTCTTTTGTTTTCTGTTCTCTCATTTACATTGCATAATTACATTATGGATCAGAGAATATAAAAATTCGATTTTTAAATCAAAATATGATATTCTAATAGCTATTATTCAAACCAGCGGTTTGACAAGCTTTAATAAATATTTTCTTGGGTTTAAAATTAATTGTGGCGGGAGATTTTTTGTTAGAATCATATTTTTTTATTAACTATCTTTTTCTTTGCATAAACACATCATTAATATGAGTTGACATGTAAACGTAGTAATTTTTTTACAAAAGTAGTCTAGCGCACAAAAATTGCTTACAAAATCCGACTCATAAAAGCAAGCGTAATCAAAGTCGATTTAGTAAATTAAAGGCGCGTGTACCACATATTTTACGAATAAACTCCAATATTTAATAAATAACGTAAATCAGCTATATTGATCTTAACTAAGGAAATCAAATATTCACGCCTTTTAATATTAAGGCATATCTTTTAGATTAATTGATATCAATTGAATTGCGTTATCTTAATCATCTATTAAGAATATTTTAAAGTAATAATTATTATTTATGACATTTGGTATATTTTGATATTATTTTTAGCTTCTATTATTATTTGATAAAAAAGCACATACTATTATTTAGATATAAATACAAAAAAGGCTTATAGTATCATAGATCTTTATAAATGCACACAATTATCTGAAATCAAACATTTAATATATATGTGAATACAACTAAAACATACATTCTACACGCAAAGCACAATTCTAATAAAGAAATACCAAATGGCTGTGACGCAACGCTATGAAAATCTCGAAGAGTCCGCGAAATCGTAAACGAACGACCGGCCTGAATACAAAACAGCCCTCCCCACCCCAGAGACCGCCCCCCCCCCTCAGCCGCCCCGCGGCCCCGCACCGCCCGTCTTCATCCCTTCTTCCTTAATGTAACAAAGACTCCCCTCTTACAGTCCTATGTGTTTGTGAAGTGTCCCTGTGTGCGTTTAGTTCCAAGCTCCAAATATTTCATATTAAATAGACCTCTATCAATAGTTGGTTATCTTTTGTGGGAATAGGGACGGATCGGTCAGTTTTGTAAAGCGTAATTTTGATCTAGTTTCTTAGTTTGGGCTGTTTAAGTTTGAATGTTTGGAGCTTTGATTATAGCTACACATAATAGATTACTACAATATTGGACGTAGGTAGAATGTCTAAATATCACTATGAATTTAAATTCGAACTTAAATCGAAATATTCTTTTTTAGAAATTGACAGTATCAGTTGACAGTTTGAGGGTCAATTAAACCGCAAAATAGTATTAATTAATACGTCAATAGATGATATTCGAATCCGTCAGTGACTATTCATAAAAATAATCAATCTCTAAATTATTTGCATTAATGCCCAAACATATTAAACCGATTGAAAAACTATTCATCCCCTTTGCAATTCTATGGACTGAAAAACTTATTAGCATTTTCAAGTATATATTAGAGAACCTAATGAGAATTTAACTCGCAAAATACCGACTAGCCAAGTAGCCAGTGGCCAATAAGAAAAAAAAATTAAAAAGTTTTCACAAAACGCGCAGCGTCAAATACTTAATGGCGGGAAGAAAAAACCGAGGGAGCGAGTGAGAGGGGCGCGGTGGCGCCACTTGCGGCGAAGTGTTAAAACTTCACGGAACTTCCCCGCCTCCGCTCGGGGAGACGATTTAAATTTAGAATGCATATTTTCACTTTTTAATTTTGTTTCCCGCCAGTTGAGTCTGGACAGAGCGCATTAGGGCTTTGCTTAATGCTTAGAATCATAACTAATCAGATTTGATTAAAGTCTTTGATAACAAGAAACTCAGAGACATTTTCTTGAACATGAATATTAAACTGTACAAGTGTTTTACGATTTAGTCACAATTTTACATAGTTATTGTATCCATAAAATTTTATGGCCACCAACGAATGCGAATACAAGTATAAAATAATTATTATTACTTTTTCTGTATTACGTGTAATACTTACTATCAGAAGGGCAAAAAACTGCGGACCAAATAAATCATTGTATCGGTAAACTCGCACGTTCAATGTCGGGTCAATCAAAAAATAATTTATACTTTTAATCACACTTTTATCGGGGAAACTGTATTTAAAAACCCACTTGTTGCGTTAACAGCATCATTGAATAACGCCGACGCCCGTACAACGCTTATAAATTATATTTACAAACAATTCCTTTTAATGTGCGCACATGTTCGATTTCCCTATTTACATTTTTTTATGAATGCTTAAATTTCCTCAATTAAACTAATAATGATATAGATAGACATACGCGTTATTGATTGTATATGAATAGTATAAAGTTATACAAGAATAAACTAAAAACTATAACCACAGTGGTTAATATGGTCATATAGCCAGCAAATTCAAGACAACTTATAGTATTATAATTTCAGGACCGGACATAGTATGAAGTAATTTCCGGAAGTACCTACTCAAAATTAAACATAAATACATTACTCCTGTGCCTCATCGACGCAGGCAGAGATCTATGGATCTCCACTTGTTACGATCTTGGCATACCTCTCTCGCTTCCCTTACTCGCATTAGTTCTTTCATGCACGCTCGCTTATTCTTGATACTTCTGACCTAGCCCTTCTTTAATACCTTTTCTACCTGGCTAAGATATGTTCGCCTAGGTTGTCCTATACCAACTCTTCCATTCACTTCCGCTCTATATATTTGTGCAGTCATTCTACTTTCATTCATTCTTTCTACATGTCCAAACCATCCCAACATTCCATTCCCTATTGTTGTCACAACATCATCTTTTTCACCACAACAATCTCTTATCACCCTTTATTTTAATCTATAACTCAAGGTCACACCATACATACTTCTAAATGCTCTCATAAAAAGATATTTATTAATAATATTAAATAAATGACATTAAATGGCAATACAAATCAATCCATTTGGTATGCAAGTACAAAAAACTACTTAAAACGTATAAATTGAACCTAATTTTCTCCAGATAATATGAACGTTAATGAATATAGAAACATATTATTATCGATGAGCGTGAGTTTAAAAGAAAAAGTAATAAATGCTCGTCAACTAGACACGGATTTTTTTCTACGTTGCATACATTAGATTAAAAAATATTATTCACATAGCAGTTTACAAACAATGGTTATCTATGAAATTAAAAAAAACACAATAATAATAATAAACAAACGAAATAAAATAAAAGTTCTTTGTAGTTTTGCCTTAATTAATCCAGCCTTTTTTTCTCAAATATAAAGACAACTCACCCACCTCCTTTGTTCGTTCAACATTTGAATAAGATACTTCCAGGGTATATTTGTAATTCGCAAGGGTCAGCTGATTAATGCCGCCGTCTTCCGGCCCGCGTCATTATGCTAATACACCAGCCGCCATGTTCATTTTTCATTCATACGAGTCCCGTTCGCGCCATTCGGGACTTATGCAGATTTACGCGCCATTTTTGTCTGACGTAAATAACATAAGTAGCATTGGTTTCATTCTGTTCAGCCAGACCTTACGTTAGTTTTTTATATTATTTAATAAAATTATTTTTATTTGTTGAACATGAAGGTATTATTGTATATTGCTCTTGGTTGTAGCAATTACTTTGTTCTTTATATTTCCTAATTAAGAAACTTTATCTTCTCAATTTTTTTTAAATGCAGATCAATCAAGCAATCCTTGCAATTTACTCGTTATAAGTAAGTTGTTTGCTATCAAAAAAGTACATGTCTATTTATGTTATAATATAAAACACTTTATTTTATATATCTATGGCTACATTTTTCCTTTAACAAGGGGACAAATTAGTGCTTACCAGAGCACGGAGGCCTAGATATAGTCTAAACACAGCCAAGAATATACTATTGAAAAAAATACAATAATCGACCTTAATCCATCTGAACAAGGGGAAAAAACTCAAATGACCTGTAGATACAAGTTGGTCGAGGTATTTTGAACAGGCCCGCTGGTAATTTCTTTAGACGCTCCGATGGTTCGAAAAATTGTGTTTTTCAAAGGAGCTATTGCCTAGTCGGTGGAAGACTGGCGGCTTGAAATAGGCGATGGTTTTTAGGGCAGAGTGCTGGGTGGTAAAAAAAATAGACACCGAAAATACCTAATAAAGTAAAAAGTAGGTTCGTCCCTAAATTCCTATAAGACACATTATTTTGTTTATGCACCTTAGCACCCATAACTTCTTTTCTAGTCAACAGTTCAACATATCAAAATATTTTTAATTGTAATTTATATTTATATAAGTTCTTTTTTTTATTTATTCAACTTTATTGCACAAAATGTTACAAAATGTACAAATGGCGGACTTAATGCCAGGTGGCATTATCTCCCAGTCAAAGATTATATGGAACAGAAAAAAAATATATATAGTGGTGCAGACAATATATATATACAAAATAGATAAACGTGTTGTATAAATAGACGCAATAAATGCATATGATATATATATAAAAAACGTACATCAGAAATAGGGTTATAAAGTAAGTGAAGCAGCGTCAGTAAATAAAGTACGGACACAGCGTTTCAGGATAAATTTGTTTGGGGATTGCTTAATATTCAACGGAAACTCATTCCAGAGTCGTATAGCCGTCACTGTAAAAGAGTTTGTCAAAAAACTAGAGTGATGTGAAGGAGTTAAGAGTGAGAGAGTATTAGAACGGAGATTATGTTCGTGTGAGGAAAATAGGAATTTGAATTTTACCTTTAAGTAAGTTGGTGCGTACGGATCAAAAAGTATTAAAAATAGTATGGTTAGAACTCGAATTTGGCGACGTTCACGAATAGGAAGCTAGCCGAGAAGAGATAAATCTGACAGATTTCCAGACTTAATAATATATTTTTATCATGAAAAAAATATTGCGACTTTAAATTGAGATATAAACTATCCTATCTCTTAAGTTGAATCAAATTGTACACAATAAGCAAAATTTGAAAAATATCGGTATTTTTTTATACCTAAAGATATATTTCATTAAACAAATATAGGAATGAAATAATCGTCGTAATAAGGCGTGAAGTATGCGAGTAAAGGAAGCAAGTGAGGTATGCCAAAGTCGTAGCAAGTGGACAACATCAACAACATCATTTATTAAAATAATAATAACCAATAACACCAGTTAAGTGTGAAGTAATGTAGGTTTTTATTCAATATTTTTGAATGATTTGACAATAGCTACATTATTTTTATCAATCAACTAAATGGTACGTGCTTTTTTTCACCTGAACGTCTAAACTTTTAAGTGTGATTACCGAAAACGTGATTTCTAATTTAAATAATAATTAGTATTAATAAAAATCTTAGGAGACGCTGACTGACTGAGAGACCGACGTATCCATAGGGTCTAAACTGTTTGTGTTGGGAACTTGAAAATTTGCACAGTTACTTTTATTACCTACATAGAGGACCACTAAGAAAGGACTTTTAGAAAATTCGTGCTTGAAAAGTATAACGGAAGTGCAAAGTTATGCAAATGAATCTTTATAGCTATTACAAAAAAATGTAGTATAAAGGTTCTTTACTAAAAGTCATGACCCACATGTAAATAATTTTCGAAAATCGCCCCCTTAATGGGGTTAAAATGAGGTGCAGTCAATATGAAAGTTCTACAATTTACCGCGGGTGAAAACTAGGGTCACCGCTAGTCTAGCCAATATTTTATGTTATTTAACTAACATATGTATTCTATACCGTGGGTAAACTGGTATATGTTCAAACTACGAGTGATACAAGTACTGCCATCTAGTAACATTCAGCCATAAAATAATTTACATCCCTACTCGACGCTAGATGACGCAAACCGCATTTTAATGTGGTGATCAACCGCTGAAGGCGCTCTAATCGCCGTACATTACGCCATCTACCATCGAGTAGAAATACTAAAAGTTTGTTGAAACTTCTGGTAAGTTCATATATGTGTAATGAAAATATATTTTAGATTCGCAAAGAAATGCTAACTAAATATATCATAGTTATATTATTTTGAAAAGAAATAATATTTGCTTTTAAAAAGAAGTATTTTCTGCATTGGCAACAATGTCTATTATTGTTTAATCAGGGAAATTCCCATACGTCCATAGCAGGCCAACGCCCCGCCGAGTCCTCACGCTATTTTCAGATACTTTTAAAATAACCATGTTGTGTTTACTTTTCCAATGAATTAATTAGTGATCAAACTTATTACGTACCATTAAAAACATGGTTTTAAATTGTGTCTTGTTTTTGATTCAATAAGGCACAGAATCATATCTGGTTATATTATTATTTTAGGATTAATTGTTGAAGTAAGTAAGTCTTAGAATTAAGTTATTTAATTAATTGAATAATTAGAATTAATTCGTATCAACGAATATGGCTTGGTGAGATCAAATGAACAAAAGCTTAGCATTTAAGTAATTTAGTAGTGTACTATAAATTATTTATTTTTACTCCGTTTTCTGAATATGTCAAATCATGAAGAACTTTGAGGTTTTATGAGAAATTACATTAGTTAGATATTTCGAGACAATAAACAAAAGAACGTCTAGAACAATTCAATCAGTCAAATGTCAGTTACATTCGACGCGCGCAACAGCTCGTGGAGGAATTTTATACATTAACCTGGGCCTCACTCGATTGTGTAATAGTTTCTCCTCGACCAATGGCACTTGGCTTTATAATAACTCACATCTACTACTTAAAATACGCTAAATGATAATTAAAGGCCATAATACAAATGTTTTAACATCACTCTTCTTGTTTGTTTTGACAGTCCTACTTTGCATTATGTTTTCTTTACATTTTATTTCTTATTTGATATACTTCTGCTTTAAAAACCTTTAAAACCTTATATTCACCGTTAATCATTTAACCTCCTTCCATACTTCACCTTTCTATCTTTACAAAATTTTAAAATACGGAAACGTAACACACGTCCAAATTATGTAAAATTTAACGATACAAAAAACAACACAATCAAAGAAAGATGTGAGCAAGCTAATTTACATGAGAAAAAAAAACTATTTTTAAATTGAGAGTGAACTATTCACAAATAAAAATAAGTAAAGAGATAACCATTGATCGGGCATAACGGGCGAGCAGATCAGGACAAAGGGCAGCCGCATCTGACCAGCTGCTGGACCGGTCTTGCCGAGGGTGATCCGATTCCAAAAATAGGATAAATTTCCATCACAATGGACTTTTTAAAAAACGTTATAAATTTTTCTTTTATACCCCAGGTGACCGTACTATTATGAATTGGAGTTGTGATGTTTTTAGGGTACCTTTTTTAATTGGAACGGTCGTAACTTCATAAAGCCGCTTGGTTTTGGCAGTCCAAGTCCAATCTTATGGTAGTGACTGACTTCTCTACACGTATATATAATGGTAGACACAAATTTCATCATTAGCCATATAAAGTCCATCGATGGACGTAAGCCTCCCCTAGGTAGGGGGGTTTTGCCCATAATCTACTATCTATATCTAAACAATCTCAGAGTGCATCTTCACGACATGATGCTGCTGCCCATCCTTACCCTGTAACATTTAAGCTGCGTTGTACCGCTTGGATATCTGTCGGTTTCGGTACCTTAGCCGCCTCTTACGACACCTTGCACAGAGGGAGGCTCTATTCTACTCCGCCGGTAGCCTACTATTTGTGAAATATTCAGCTTTAGGATGCTCATTCTGTAGTGAGTTTTCAGTTACCTCTTTCCAGGAAAATTGTTCTGCATACATGGAAAAAAATAAATACATAGTACACAAATTAATAAACTGTAAACATCGAACATGTCAACCTAACAGCAATTACGGGACGCCGGACGTGTGTTTTGTATTTTATTTTTTCCGTACATCAAATATTTGTCGCAATTCGTCAACAGTATGCAAAATGTCCGCAAATAAAAAAGTACCAACTAACCGAATCCTTTAAAAACGGGTGAATGATTTTGCCCCTAATAAATATTAATTTTACTACAACGCCTTAAAATTATAATTTAGGTATAAATATTTTATATGACTATGTTAGTGCAGGAATAACACCTTATTGAAGACAACTCTCGGGCCATAAGCATTACACTCATCAATATATATTTCCTAGGTCCTAGGAAATAAAGTATCCTGGGACCCACAAAAACTTTCCCTGGTTAAAATACTTCCTTTATCATCATCATCATTACAGTCATTGACAGTCCATTGCTGGACATAGGCCTCCCAAGAAAGAGAGGGAATTTTTCCCGTGTTAGCAATCGCAGAGCGCAGCTTTCGCGACGGGGATGCTGCTGTCCATCCCCACCCTATTGCATTTGACACTGTCTCGGATGGATATACCGCCATCTGTCAGTTCTGGTACCTTAGTCGCCTCTTACTACACCTGGTATAGAGAGAGGTACTATTTGACTCTGCCGGTAACTTACGGCACTGCTCCATTACTTAAGGTATAAATGTACCCTCATACCCAATTTAAATAAGAACCGGTTAGCCGTTTAATCAAAGTTAAAAAAGTAACAAATAGATAGACTTCAGCTTATAAAATATTACTTTAGACATTTCAATAAGTCCCGATACTTCAAACCTATTCAACACACCACAGATAACATAATTGAATCTCGCACGAACATTTTACCGTTGCCACCGCCGGTTGCGGCCCGGATAGCCGGCCAACGTGTCTTACAAAATGTTGACATTTATTCGCTCTCCCGCAAAACGACTACAACTACCAAGACACGAGTAAAAAGTGCGAGGGCACTCGCGGACATAACACTTTCAAAAATGGCCATTGCCTACACGCTTTAAAAAAATGGCCATTGCCTACAAAAAGATGCCTACCAAATTCACACGGACTTTAGATAGCATAATAAGGTTTGTTAGTTGTCAAGGAATTGCTTTGGTAGTTACAATGTGTAGTGGCTAATATGTAACAAGTTACAAACGTTACATATTAGCCACTATGAAAATTCTATATTAGAATTTAATTTAGTTAAGCAGTATGTAGAATGTTAGTTTATTTTTTTGTAATTAAGTTAATTTATTATTTACTTCATTGTTAATTTCAATTCGTTAGTGTATCGCTTAGATTAGTTTAATAAAAATCATATTCTTAGAGTTTTTATTGTGTACTCTAAGAATTTGATTTCTAATTTCGTATCCTTCGATTTCGTAGATAGTAACGTGTCTGTAGTATAATTTAAAGTGGAAAAAAATACAAGAACATATACATTAAAAATAAAACTTTGATAATTTAAATTCGAACTACGAACTTGAACGATATGAAATTTATAAATATATCCTCAGAATCCAGTACCTGGCTTGTAATTATGTTTTAGCAACATATATTTGTGCTGCAAGGAAAACTCTTCTTGTCTTGATATTATATTAGAATACTAGTCTCTGAAACAATTGTCTTAAAGATAACATTTCGAGTCTACTCAACTATGGAGAGTCAAAATAAGTGATCATTTATGTAGTTATTTTTAAGTTTCATAATTAAGTTTTTTCATATTTATTTCTTTATGTCAAATACAATGTAACTGAATATTGATTTTGTTGGCATTGATCGTCGCTTTAGTTCTCTTGTGTAAACTTAATAATAATTTTAAAAAAACTAGAACTTCTGCATTTCCTCTGTGATGTTACTAAATAAATATTTGTCAATTGTGATAAACTGTTTGCACTGTAATTCCGTCTTTTATTTATAGAGTTTAAACTACCATTTAGCCAACTTTAAAAAAAAAATACCAATTTAAAGCTTTTTTAAATTATAATAAAATTACTAAAGTCACTATTCCAATCATATAATGACATAATAACAAATAACATGATTGAACGAATTAAATATAAATAAGTACGTGATTCAAATAAGTGAAATCTACGTACATAGATTTATAGCCTAATTCACAAGTACTCTTGAGTTAAAAAAAATAGATTGACCAAGGGTCACTACCATTAAGCAAAAAAAAGTAGATCCCTTTGCAAAAAAAGACTACCCTTTTTTATTTATCTATTGTCAATGATTTAAAAAGTTTTTACCTTATTCCAAAATTCGAAAAAGGTTTTCCTCCCGCCTGTACCTGTTGAACGCTCCGTCTTTTTATCCCACACCGCTCGCGAACTAAAAATCGAATAAATCAAAATATCCGATCACCAAACAAAAGCTCATTCACTCATTCAGCGCGGAACCAGTTTTAGGGTTCTGTGTTAACACTAGCCAGCATCCGCGCATCTGGTCCGCGCCACAAAGACTACGTAAACCGGTTACCTCACAATATTGGTTTCGTAGAGGGTCAATTCAGTTGTTAGTTTAATTCTGATTTTTGAGGGAGATGACGGTTTTTATCTGGTAAAGTTGTGAGTGTGTGTCCGATGAATAATTTATAAATAATCTAAAGATATCCGAACTGTCTGTACTAGAGACGAAACAAAAAATGGCTTAAAAGTGCCAGAAAGACGCGAATACTGAAGACGACGTTACTTTAACATTGGTAAGTCAATTAACTTTCTATTAATCATCAACATCACAAGAAAGGGAGATTTTTATCCGTAATTGCCATGCTGGGCTGGTATAGTGGTAATCGCAGTGGATAAGTACGCAACGGGAATGCTGTTCCATCCCCGCTCTGCTGCATACAGCTACGCTGTTTCGGGTGTATATTCCGGTATCTATCGTTTCTGGTACCTCCTATACGAACACCTGTAACAGAAGGAGTTACTATTCCACTTCTTACCAATTAATTTGACATTGGGTACCGGCTCACCGCGTAGGACGTCCTACCAACAAGGTAGACGGACGATCTGACTGGAACCGCAGAATCGCGCTGAATGCAGGCCGCAGGCCCAGTCCTGTTAGAAATTACTAGGAGAAGCCTATGCCCAGCAGTGGACCTCCTACGGCTGATTTGACGTTGATAATTAGTACCGGCATTGTACAAGAGTATATTGCTTAATACAAGTCGTTAGAGGCAACTGACATACCGGAACCAACAGATGGCGTTATATCCATCAGAAACAGCGTAGCTCAAATGCAAATCTAATCTAAAAGTACTTTTGAGCAAAATCTCCCCTTATTCTCCTGCAACCAAACTGATTATGAAGTTAATCAATAATTTAATAATTAATGGAACATACTCATTATATTATATAAGTCTCAGATCAAAGTCTCTTAACACATTACTTTTAGCAACACCTAGCAATAAAACTATCATATATATTTCTAATCTAAGCCGAAAGCAACCGACAATGTCTACGCAAAACCCCAACTCTACGATCGGGGTCACCAAACTTTTATCGATTTTGGCCCATCAATTAAAATTGACCGCACATAGTCAACTTGGGTTTGCAAAATAGACAAGGGATCCGTGTTCATTTCCTAAAGGCTTTGAATAATGTGATATCAGTTGGACATACATTATGGCAAATATAATAGATAAAGAAAAAAAATCCTTAAGACTGAATAATCAATAATAAAATAGGTAAAAAAGGCAACACCTTCACTTATACAAATATGTCGAAATATCATAACCAATTATAAAGTTAATGTTAGTAAATAATACATTTTAAAATAATTTGATATACACCCAAGATGAGCATTTGTGTTATAGAACTCGGGCTAAAGCGGAATCACATATAAAATACTGCAATACTTACACTTCAACACTCACAACATTCAACAAAGAAGAAACATAAATATTATTATACCAATATATGTCCTGGATGAGTGAGAGATTAGGATGAGTATTACAACCAACTGCGCCATCACACCTTTCGATCGTATCGATTGCCTAATATTGACACATTTATGTAGGTTGCATTCTGTATTTCCTCATACCTCTCAGAAATGTAGAAATAAGAAGTACTAAATTCTATCATACTTATAATATTGTTGACTCTGATGACCCCACGAGATTATAAGAGTCATCTAACATGTAAATTAGGCCTACCTGAAACTAGTCTACTTGCGCCAGACGGATCTTATTTTTTTAATTTTATTTAGTTTTGAGTTTTTTAGAAAGTAATCTATAGTTTTTGAATGCTTTTTTAGTTCCTCAACATGTAGAATTAACACTGAATTTCTTGCCGGAAAGAAACTCTTTGCTTAATCCTTTGTTGTTAATTCCTCTCCCCTTTCTATGATGTAACCTACATGCAAAATAGAAGTAAAGTCATGAACGTTGAGAAATGCTTGCATGATTTTTTTATTGATTTTAAAGTAATGCTACTTTAAACCTGTCATAGGTGTTAAACAAAATTGATGTTTATTGTCCCGATAGCATTTATTTTTCTTATCCTGTACTGTTTATACATTTTTAAGGAAAACGAGGTCCTGATAGTGACCCTTAAAAGACTTTAAGAAAGCAATCCTAAAACTCTTCTTTAACGATCGCCGGGAATTGATGTAGCGTAAAGAGAACAAATACCTACTAAAATTACAATTGATATTGATTGATTGATTTATTATTACAATATCTCTTTTACTTACGATAGATTTGATGTGTTCTAGAGAAACTCCTTACTAAAATGACTAGTAAACATTATCACCATACTGTGTATACTTGCCAACCGCCCATTAAACGTCAACCCTCCACAATCGATACCGAATAAATTCACATCATTTACGCCAAAAAAAAGTCGAGTACATACACCAGTATCGATTCCTTGTCCCCCCGGTATTATTATTTTTTACATAACAAAGAAGAAGGCAGGAGGAGCCGCGGGGCGCGGCTATGTGTGCGTGATCGTCTGCGCAAGACGATCGGGTGATGCTGTGTAAGGGGAGTGATTTGTAGGACGATTTAATAGTTTGATACTTTCGCTGTCACTTCTCTTATTTTCCTTTATAATGAAAAAGACGGAACATAAATTGACCTTAGTTTGTTTTTCTGTATTTCACCTAACAAAATACCATTGCTTTGTACGTATCCGGTGCCCCCATATTAATAATAATTACATATGCGGATGTGTTTCTGTCTGTATATCTCTTATCGGTTTAACTGGTAAACTTAATTCATTGTAACATTTGGAGAGTCTGGGCTTTAACAGGAATCTTTGCGGATGAAGTCGCCAGATGAAAGCCAGTAAGGTTCAAAAGTGACGTCCTAAGTATATTTTGCTGTCTTATTATTAATAACCTTTGCCTAATTATATTATTTTAATTTCTTGACATGTTGTCGCGATTAGATTAGACCGCAATGTCGCGATTTAGAGTTGGTTATTAAAAAACATTTTTTATCTATAGATTTTAATTGTTTGACGCGAGTCGTCATGATTAAAACTACATTATGTCTCTTCTATGGAATAGAAGCAAAATATTTTAGTATATGTGTATACTACATTAGGTCTGTTTCCCACGAGTTTGTCTAAAAGTTGTCCGCGAAATGGTCTATAAAAGATATAAAAAATATTTTTCAAAATGAAAAACATACCATACATCTGTCAGTAACATATATCAGTCGAATAAATCAAATTCTAACAGATATACTTTATTAAACTTTTCCCAATTAAACTTGAGGTGTGGCTGAGTGCATGCATTCCACAAATGCGTGTGTTTTACATGAAGACTGCTTGGATTCTCGCAATCTAAATTTGTTTTGAATGGAAAAGCCTCTCTTATTAGACCGATCATAATCTGTGATACTCGCTTCAATTTTTTACAGAAAATCCAGCGTTCACCATCTTTTGATATATTTTGACACTTGGTAAGGCCTGTCTGTAGCCGTAATGTGTGAGTACCGTGGTCAAAATATCTTAGTATTTTACTGTGTGTAATGAAAATTAACCTAAAAATAGACGAATTTGTACATCGTTTTGATTTAAACAATGAATGCCTATTAGTGAAATGGTAAAGTTCCAACCGGCCAATCTATTACAATGACTAATAAGGTTCTTGCTACCATAGACAGAAAGAAGTTCGACACTTCTAGTTTAATCAAAGAGTTGGTGAATAATATTCCTTTGGTATAAAAATAAAAGCTAATTTTGAGTAAAAGGACATTGTCAATACTAGTTAACTCCGTGTCAAACAACACAGTTTTAAATGCATATACGATACCTGATTCAGGAGGAGTCATTAATCTAATCTAAGAAATATTCGATATTCAAATCTGCCGTTAATTCACGGCTTAATTAAACATTAAACAATAAATTATTAATTGGAATTTCGTAAAAAGAATTTAATTGTCCTTATCCCGTTTCTCGAAGAACCTTATTATAGAAGCTATTTCTTCTTTCAAGTTAAATTTAGACTAAAATATATTGATATACAAACATATCTATAGTAACTTGACTAAACATGCGGTTCCTTCGACTTTGCTGTTGTGTTGAACTAATTCCATGCAATTGAGACAAAGGGAATTAAAACAAATGATTATTATTTTTAAGAATTAAATTAAAATAGTATGAAAATCTTTAGATAGCAGTATAAATAGTAATCCACTATTTCAAACCGTTCGTCTCTTACGAACGCTAAAAGTACACACTCAATGAGGCTCGAGAGGCAGTTTGTTTTCACATCAGTTATCCCCTTAACCGATTACGGTAACCGACGGCAGTTGAATCATAGTTATTTACATTTTTTCATACATTCCACTATCCGTCTCGATGCGGAAACGGGAGATTTGCGCTTTAATTCGATTTGTTCCGTCGAGTGGTCTTTACAAGTTTAGATATAAAGTTGTCTATCAATACAGGATGTCTACTTCCATAATAATTCATTGCTATTTAATATTTATAATTTCATAAAGAAATGAGTATAATACGTAGTTTTACCCAAATAGTCTGTAGTTTCTCCAACTTTAATTTGGTAAGAATCCACAAAATAGAATAGCAAATTAGCCATATTAAAAAGTCAGGAGGCATTTAAAAATAATCATCTCCAAAGCAATGAGCGCGGAACATTTACATGAGGAAGAATTCATACAAAGGTCGACAGCATTGTTGCCTCACTCTAACCTATTTCTACCGCTAAATAGCAGTGAGAGAGACTGTGAAATTACTGGGTAATGTGACAAAATATCTTTAACTCACAATACGCTAGCATTATTCTTGCGGTATTACGAGCTACGCTTACGCTAACTACCACGCGGACTGTAAGCCTACTTGCCGACATGATCTAATAAAAAAAAAACTAATCACCGTTAATCTGTTAGAAAGTTACTCCAATACGTACAAGCAAAATATGAAAGCTGGATGAAATTACAATATTTCTATGTAATTACGAGTATAATCTACTTTGTGTGTAACGAATGCACAAGGCAGCAAGTTTCGGATTATATTCGGTAACGTTTTCTGCTATACCTGCAACTAAATATAAGTACTAGAAAAAATCTACTTGCTTCAGGTGTCAGGCGGGACTCGAGCCAGTAAAACCAAAGTAATTGTAATAGTTTGACATTTTTGTACTTGTATTTTTTAGTTTGTACCAACAACATTGAAAAAATGGTGCTGACATCTAAGCACAAAAAGAACACTAGGAAACATTCGACATTTCCGATGATCTACCTATTTCCGCTAAGGTCTCGGAATCACTACGGTAGTGTAAACCTCTGGCATTAGAATGATGCAGGTTCGAGTCCTGCCTGGTTTTTTCTATTAAATATCATCTTAAATATAATCGAGCATTTTCTATGCATAAAACCTCTTCGAATTAAATATAAGTAATTCGTTTCGAGAGATCATACTCGAATATATGTTTAATGGTATTAATATAATAATATTACTTGATCAGGGCAGATTTGACGCAAAATAAAATACGAAAGCAAACAATAGGTAAATGCAAAATAAAAGCAAATAAATGACATGTCAATAAACAACAATTGCCACAAATATCTCATGTTAGGACCGTGTAATACTGGCAAAGTATGATAATACCTACGTGGCACTGGCATAGTAATTTTATTCTTACCTAATAAGACAAAAAGTATAAATAAAATATCATCGATTTACTAACTGCGTTAAAATATATACGGTACTCTTTTCTAATTACTTTTAAATATCTTCACTGAACAAGATAATGTAAAGGACAAAAAAATACTATCTAATATACACAAAAATTAAATGTCTGTATGTAACTCCATATTAACAGTTTTAATTCACATGAAAGTGAAAATGTGCACATATATAAATATCTATCTTAAAATGTTTTGTTTGTTTGTTCCGGCTTAACACTGAAACGGTTGGAACGATTTTAACTAAACTTTCACTGATAGATATCTAATATTATAACTAGCCACTTACGCTACTTTTATTATTTATTATTTTTACGGGAACGGCACTACGCAGATGAATCCGCAAGGCGCTGCTGGTATAATGTATCCACGCATACAAACAACAAATAATGGCCAAATGACCAAGACCCAATGACCGCGGTATAAGAAATGCGAGGGGCCGAAGAAAGCATCTCTTGGCCTCCCCTCCTTGCACACACGCAAACGTTTGTGTATTTAAAAAAATACTTGACACACATACACATAACTTGAGCTATCAATAGAATCATTAGACGCGTTTCTTTGATACGGCCAGGCTTTTAGCAACTACCCTGCCCGCGGAATGGCATAAACACTCTTTTGCATACTCAACCTTATTTCTTTTTACATTTTACTTTTTAAAGTTTTGTGCCAGCAAAGTTGGCTTGGCTGAGGAGTAATTGCGTCTTTGCCTGGTGATTTTTTTTCTTCTCCCTTTTAGCGAGGGTGCAATGGAAGTAACCCTATGCTCGATTCCGTTTGATGTAAACACGTCTTTAAGATGAATGGAAGGGTTCTGAATTTTTGATTATTATGGACTTGGTAAATTGTGTATTTGAACAATGCATACCTGTATTTATGTTGACGTGTTCGTCTGCAGCAACCATTTCTGTACTTTTAAGAATTAAAATTAAATTTTGAACTATATTATTATTATAGCACCGTATTATTAATGTTACAGTAACTTTTTTATATATTATAGGGGTCTAACGAGCAACCGAGACACATTACAGGCGCGTTTCTAACCTTCAAAAGAGTAGCTTCATATGTTTTGTATTTAGCTAATTCGTTAATAGTTTTGAAATAAATATTTTAAGTAAAAATAAAGTCCTTAACCACATTTTCTGCTATTTCTTACTGTATTGGGATCTTTGAGTACTATTTGCTGAGTAAAGTTTTGTTTTGTAACGGAATTAAAAGAGCTATTTGGAAAGAAATACGATAAACAATATTACTCCGAATGACATAGCTGACCTTAAAGTCATGAACGTTCTACTATATCTCTATATATTATACTCTTAATTAGTACGGGTGGAAGAAACGATAGAAGCATCTCATGATCAAAGCAAATGTAAAGGATATTCTCTACTTACGTAGAGAAATAATGTGTAAGTTTATGTATTTTACACGGAATGTTTAAAATCATCGTAATATGTAAGGCACCCGAGTTTCATTAGAGCAAGTTAGGCAAAAACAATTTGCCAATTTAAAATATGTCTATTTTATTCCATTTGTATCACACTTCACTATTTAAGTGAAAATATGTGACCCCTAATTTTTTACCCAAATTTCGGTTTTAGCTTCGAGATTAAAGCACGCTTCAATCATTTGCATCATAAGGCTTTAGGGACCTTATACCAAAGAACCGAAGTAGTTACAAACAAATACTGAAAAATTAAAACTTGTTCGAGGTTAAAAAATTAAACCTAACTAATAATTATCACTCTTTCTACTTATGCTTAGATAGAACGTTACTAAAGATGTAACAATATATAAGAAAAACAATTAATACATTACAATAATCCACACTTTTATTATAAATGCAAAAGTATGTTTATATTGCTGTTTTAATACAATTTGCAACACTTATAGTTTTAACCCTAGGAAAATACTATTTTTATCCCAGAAAAAAAACTAAAACAAATATAAACCCCAGTTTATTCATTTTACTATGCATCAGCCCAAATAAAACAGAAGGCTATTTATATGCTAGTAAACATTGTTTTTCCGTACAAAGCTTCAGCTTTTTAATAAATTTACATAAAATATCGTAAGTCCTATCTTAGCGGGCACTTTAAAGGGTTATAAAGAAATACAGATTCTGTAATTTTTGTGGGAGTGCACTGCATTAGCGCTCTTTAGCACGAACCCCCTCTGGTCGTGTTTTCGATCCCCACCCAGGACAAACATTAATATTGATATTTGTGTTTGTTCTGTGTCTGGGTATTAAAAATATATATATTTAAGTAAGTACACAAGCATACGTATAATAATATTTATGATTCCTCTGCTGTCTGACGTCCGTAACATAAGTGCTTTTAGCGACGTAATTTGGAGTCAAATCAAAGTATTAGATGTGGAGTAAATATAAAAAAATGTAATATAATATAACTACTTCCCAACGGCTTCATAACGCGGTTTACTTAACATAGTCGTTACATGGAGGCAACCGTTATCAATATGAACAAAAGACGATCTAGAAGGTACTCTCTTCTTTATTTATTTACATAAATATCTCAATAATACCTGAATAAACGTAAATAATTAATAAATCTCAATACTCTTAGAACGTTTAAATATGATTCATACTAACAGAACTTCACTGTAAGTCTTCCCATAATCTCAATATATTTAATAACATTGTTATGTACTAATAAATCTCTCCCCTTAACCACATTAAGTAATACATCGATGCACACACAGACACGTAGACAGACAATAAAGGGTGAGCATAACCGATTGATAGCTAATACAAATTCAATGAAAACCGCAACTATGAGGAATTTGGGGGAGAAATGTAGATACACAAATTATGCGACATCAAACATTGTATAGGCCTGAATTATGTGAGTATATATAAAAATGTTGTATCCGACGAGAATTAAATTTGAGACGTAATTACAATTGACATAAGACGTATTCACTATTGAAAAAGGAATGTTAAGATTATTGAAACATGCACAAAGAATAATAATAGAATGACTGAAGACTATTTTGAGCAGCAGTAAATAGAAGAGTATAGGACGACCGAGGCGAACATTCCTTAACCAGGTAGAAGAGGTATTAAAGCAGGGACAGAAGACCAAGAATAAACGAGCGTTCATGAATAGGCTAACGCGAGTAAAGTAAGCAAGAGAGCTATGTCAAAATGCAATTGTAAATCCATAGGCTGCCTCTCCCGAGCGTGATGTACCTATGTATGTATGTATCACTTTTCACTAGTTTCGGTTTACAATAACAACATATTTACTCACCTGTAATAACAGAAACAACATTTAAAGTATTTACTCCAGGTCTTTTTGTTTAAACCTGATATCTACTAGTCTTTTGTCGATGGCGCGGCAAAGACAAACTTAAGAACAGCGATTAATACCATATTTTCTTACATATTATTTTTATATCATATATATATATAAATATATATATATATACGTGGGTACCTGCAGGTAGAATAATACCTCTGTACCAGATAGACAACCGACAGATGGCGGCATATGCCTACATCCGATAGAGTAAAGCTCACATGCACAGGGGGGATGGGTAGCAGCATCACTGTTATGCGTTAAATTTCCCCCTTTCTTTGGGAGGCCTTCAGATGGCTGCTATGATAAAAAAACCCTATTAATATATATATCACATATATATATCATATCACCCACAACTTTACTTTGAAAAACCTTCCACTCTTACATTCTTCCGACATACAAAACAAAAGTTCCACGCGATCGTTGTCGCCCGCCAAATAAAAACAATAAATTACGTAAAAATATTGAAATATTTTTACGTAATTTATTGTATTTATTTATATATATAAAAATTTCATGTCACGTTGTTTGTCCGAAATAAGTGTCTAAACTGCTGATTCGATTTTCTCTACAGTTTATATCTAAAATTTTATATCTCAATTTATAGTCGCAATACATTTTTTGAGAAAGTATTTATTATTATAATGTTTATAATAATAAATACTTTATTGTACAACAAACATAAAAATACATGTAAAAAGACAGTAATTATAAAGTTTAATGGGCGGCCTTATCGCAAATAGCGATTTCTTCCAGGCAACCTTTGGATGGAAAGAGTAAATGAGAGAAAAAGGTAGTATGAGGTGACAATAAGATCGATAGAAAAAAATACATTGAATATACATAATAGAAATAGATTGTATTTAAAGAAACATATACAGTTTAGTTAGGAAGTCTATCGGGTTAGCTAAATTATATTACATAATCTATTTCTATAAATCTATTTATATTTCGGTGCTTAGTTTTAAAAATCCAAGACAATATATAAAATGAACACATCAATCACTGAAGTAAGCCGCAGTGTATCGTTTAATACAATCAGATCGACCCTCGTTACGTATCCATAGCGGCGAACCATGCGTGTAATGAGTCCATCCACCGCAGCCATGAAGACAACCTGCTGAGATGAACCACTTGCCTCTGAGCGGCCCGAGGGATAAGCTGTAGCGGGGACACCTTAGACCTAGAAGTTGTCATCCGTAGACCGTCTCCTGGTGGATAGAGGTCTACCTAAATTTAGTTGTATGGTGCTGATGGGCTGTTCGCAGAACGGTGAAAAAGGTTGTACTACATTCCAGGGAAATCTTGGTATTGATTCTTTCTCCTCAATTTTAATACTAGTAACAAAATCTCATTTATCTAAACTAACCTCTTTTTACGGTGATGGCGTTTAAATTACATTAAAATGATGAAGACATCATGCTCGTTTTAACATCTCTTTTCTTTGCGTGCACACACTGATTGTGATAATCGGAGTATTTTGCATGTTTTTTTTTTATTTATGCTATACTATGAAATATACATTGAACACGATGGAAGACGCAGGCAGCTGTAAACAGTTTAATACTAGTACAGCTGCCGACGATCACTTCTTACGTGATTGTATTTATTATATTATTTATATTATCCATATAAATTAGTTAATGCCTGTAATTTGGATTATGGAAAGTTACAAAGGTCATCTGCATTGATACCTCACCTATCTCTACCGCGAAAAAGCAGTGTTCGCATTGCTGTGTTCCGGTTTGAAGGATGAGACAGTGAAATTACTGAGTAAATGTGACATTGTATCTTCAGTTCATATGGATGACGACACGCTAGTGATATCTTTCTGATGACACGAGAGGAGCGGATCGTATGCTTGTTTGAGATGGTAGTGTTCCTCTCTTGTGCGCCAAGGGTCATGGGTTCGATTCCCACCCAGGACAAATATTTATATGATCATATTTGTGTTTGTTCTGTATCTGGGTATTAAATATATTCATTTAAGTAGTATATTTGTGATTCCTCTGTTGTCTAAACGTTTAAGCGACTTACCACGGAGTCCGGTCAATGTGTAAGATGTTATGCGAATTAGTATAGTAAGAAGGTTTACATATTTTATATTCAAATGGGTCTTATAAAAATCTCTTTTTTGTAGTTATGCTTGCGGTATAAATAATAATAATACATTTACATAACATCTCATACATGGACCTTACTCTGAAATAAGTCGCTAGAACCTGTGTCACGAACGTCAAAGGAGAGAGAAATTACAGATACAGATATAATGCTTATATATTTAACACCTCGATAAAAAAATCTTCATATTAATACTTGTCCTGACTGGAGCAAACCTACGACTTTAGGAGCACTATCATTTGCGCAATCGGGGCCGTCAAAAAGAAAACAAATATCATGTACGCAATCGTTGGTAAATCAAATAAAGAGAATACAAATCAAAGTGGCCCAACAAGCTAAAGAGAGGGCAATGTTTGGAGTCTCTTTACATAATCCTGTTGAAAATCCCTTAAAGTGGGCTTATTTCTAACAATGAACGTTTTACGACTGATATTGTGATGAACTTGTAGTTTGTAGTACTTTACTTAGAGATTGAATATATTTTTTGTATAGAACAAAATACTTTTGTACTTATTAAATCGTGGGGTGGCGGTAGAATAAAAAAGAAGATACCTCCCGCTATACCAGGTTTTTTTTTACTTTTGAGGTATTATGCATAGGAAAATGCTGCCCGCAGCTTTAAGCCCGAGACAAGTATCAGGTGTCATAAAAGACGACTGAAGTACCGGAAGCAACAGATGGCTTTTATATCTACCCTAGACAGTGTAGCTTAAATGCAATAGGACGAGGGTGGGCAGCAACATTTCCGTAGTAAAGCTACGATCTGTTTACTACGACGCCTGCCCAGCCGGCCGGCCCGGCAAATATGGGTAAAATTGTCCTTTTCTTAGGAAACCATGTTCATCAGGGGCCGTTCTACGGCTACTATTATGATTTTGGATTTAGGCCTCCCTAAAAGTTTCGCCTATAGTTGCCTATGTCGCGTTGGGCGACTTAGGCAAATATGGCATCCGCTCCAGCATTTAAGCTGTGTTTCGTATGGATATATCATGTCGGTTATGGTACCTTAGTCGCCTCTTACGACAGCTGGTATGTGGGGGGTCTGTACTATTATACTCTGCCGGTACTTCACATAGCTCTTGTCTGCTATGTATTGCACCATGAACAAAACAAAATCAAAACAACGACTTTAAAAACGTTGATAATTTTTCTTTATACATTTTTTTTGACGTTTC
Organism: Heortia vitessoides; assembly: GCA_020976665.1. NCBI lineage: Eukaryota > Metazoa > Arthropoda > Insecta > Lepidoptera > Crambidae > Heortia > Heortia vitessoides. The sequence continues at coordinate 11,685,428 of JACJUM010002496.1, forward strand.
GGATACGGCTGCGGCTACCGTTCTCGAGAATGGCAAAAAACCATATTCTTAAATTAAGTAAACTGCGTTTTAAAGCCGTTACAAGAGTTGATTATTATGATTAGTGAACTCGTAAATGTTAGATTTTCTTTTTTCTAAACCAGGTCGACAAACAAGCATGCAGTTCGCGTGATTGTAAGTGTCACTGCAGCTTATAGATGCTCGTAATATCACAAGGATATCACTAACGAGTTACCAAACTCGTGACTTGAAGATATTATGCCAAATTACCCAGTAAACTCACTGCCTGTTTTACCTTTCAGACCGGAACACAGCAATGCGAACACTGCTATTTAGAGGTAGTAATAGCCGAGAGTTAGGTACCAATGCAGACGACCTTTTGTATAAGGTCCATTATTAACTAGTGTTTTGTTGGAGTGTATGTGAAGGAACCGCCATCCCGTTGTCTTTAGATAATATATTTGGAATACGCCTTTCCCTTAACACTTAGGCGCAGTCCGTCTGTCCACACTTGGTCAGTGATAAGTAGAGACAGCCGCCGGCAGTGGGCAGAGAAAATGTTGCTTACACGCTATAAATTCCGAGAATTATTGCTATATAAACCTTCGATACTGTGGGCAGTTGGGTGCCATTTTATAAATACTTTCAGAGGAATGTTATTTGTTATATTCTGTACTAATATTATAAAGAGATTTGTTCTTTTGTTTGTAATGAATATACTAGAAAAATAAACAGATTCAATTTAGGATTTTTTTTCATTTATAATAAGATATATTCTTCTTGGCCAATTTAATAAACTCTTTCACGATCAGAAAATTACATTATCTGCAAATAACTTAAGATATATTTTATTCCTATACTCTAACGAGAAAGGAAATTGAGTTGTAATATATAGAATAACAACAATTTTCAAGCGCTTTCTCATTTATTGTGTTTGGCGAGGATTATTAAAATATGCATATTTAACGATGGAAAAAAAGTTAAGAGACAAAATCAAAGAATTTTCTTTTGTTTAAAATGTATACAACGCGTAATAAAATGATTTGTATGTGCTTTAAAACATGACCTTCATTGATAAATTACGATATAGGTCTTAGGTAAACTTTTGAAGATATATTTTTTCTAATTACTCTACATTTATCGCATTTACTACAAATTTTAGGTAGAAAAATCACTTGTCACGGTGTTTGTCTGGAATGAACGTTCAAACTTCTGAATAATTGTGTATTTCGCTTACTATATATAGTTAGATCCAACTTAAGAGATAGGATAGTATATATCTCCTATTTTTCATGACAAACATATGTATATAGTTCGATCACTGAAGACTTTCAATCACACAATCACTGAACTTTTTATTATCAAATAATTTATTTCAACAAATATTAAACCATAAAGACTAGGGATTATCTAAAGCATAAAAAACTAATTAAAGATAAATTAAGAAGTGCTACTTATAATAATTCTAAAAGGTAAACTTGGAAACAAAATGCATGCGTACGTGTGTGTATGTATAACAGAATGTGAGTGTGTATAAAAAATGCACGCGTCCATAAAAAAGGTATTTCGAATTACAGTTATATTTATTCGATATGTGACTTCCAGTACAGATATATAAATATTTGATGAAGACTCTAATATTAAAGATCGATGAATGTCGAAGTGAATTTCCCATCGTCGGCTTGCCCCTCGATTGCAATTACAGCGAAGGTAAAACATATCCGGAGGAACCGCCCGCCCCCGGCCGCCGCCCGCCCTGCCAAGACGACCTGTCTTTACTTTCACAGATTTCTATGTACACTTTACTAGAGGTAGACCTCATACAAAGGTCGTTTAGGTTGCTACCTCACTCTTATATTTCTACCAGTTTGCATTGTAGTGCTTTAAGGATGAGAGAGGCAGTTAATTACTAATATCTTAAAGACACAACTCTTCACAGACTCTCGTAGACTCTCTCTCCAGATTGCGGTAATGCTTACTATCAAGCGGACCTTGCCTATATGCTTCCAAGTCGACTTAATTATTAAAAAAAACAGGTAAATATAATCTAGTTCCTGGAAATGTACTTTATTCTCATCTACTTCTACCAGCAAACAGCAGTGCTGGCATTATATTTTGGTTCAGTGAGACAAGGCAGCGAGATTTTTAATATAAAATGGACCTTCACGTGGACCTCCCTACCACCTACTCTTACCTAAAACTACATTCGAAATATTTTCTTTGAGTCTAAATGTTGATATAGTTTGCCTGTATGCATACTATACATGTCAGTAAACTAAATATTTAATTTACTATAGAAAATTTCAAGCATTTTAAAATACTATATTATTAAACCATCTAGAGTACTATATATACTACTTATTCAATAAAAAAAATTAAGGAAACAATAACAATTTTATATAATTATTTAGGTCAACTTTCTCACAAACAAAACTTTATTGTAATACATTTCCTTATCTCAGTTCGATTTATTAACAGAATACTTCTTCGGTAGATATTCAAATACTTACGCTTTAGTAACAATTATTTAAAAAAATTTAACCGACTCTGAACCACCACAAATTATAAATATACATATAAATTACAAATAGCGACTGGCCGCCGGCGATATCGTCTGCGTCTATCTTTAGAAATCACAGCATATTCCTAGACATAGATGTGGGTGGTATCTTTGTCCAATCTAGCCTGAGATATATATAGAGATATATATGTGCTAGCAGTGGCCCGTGATTGCACCCACATTAAGGTTTAGAACTTTCATACTAACTTTGCATCCCCCCCCCCCCCCTTTCCCCCCCCCCCTCTATGTTATGATTTTTCAATAAACATTTTACAAGCTTCCGATACCACTGAAAGTATTTTTCTGACTTTCATAAAAACTCACAGCAGTTTCATACAAACTCTGCACTCTGTTGTCCTTCTTTAAGAGGGTGAATTATCAAAGATCCTTTCTTAATGATCCTCTACATTATAAACGATATCCCTGTGCATGATTTTAATTTTCTAACCCTTATAGTTTAGGCTCTGCGTTGATATATCAGCCAGTCAGCTTCTCTTTTTATATACATAGATAAGCTATATGACTACAAAATTTTATTGAAATTGATTCAGTAGTTTATTCATCCATCCTAATAAACTTTCACGCTTATAAAATTACTGGCAACTCAGACTATACATGTTTTTTAAAAATATAAATTGAAATATAAACTATGCTGTTTCTCAAGTTGGATCAAACTGTGCACAGTAAGTATAATATATAATCCATTAAGTAGTTTAAAAAATAAAACCGTGACACGGAATTTTAAATATAAAGATTTCAATATTTCTATAAAACCAGCAACAGACAGTCGCATTTGAAACATTAGTATTGTATATTTTTCTCGAAAAGTATTTATTACTTGATAAAAAATCCCCCGAGTTAGATGAAACCTCTTTCTTACAATAAATCTGTGTGAGAACGTATCGGAGTTCCGTGCGCAATGAAATCTTGTCCGGGATTCTGTAAGACAAATTAGCCTGTGTCCGGGGCGGCGCCGCGTCCGACTCCCCCGGACACGGCCAGCCGAATGGTAATTCAATTGTCGTTCGATCTTTAAAGTCGGTCAACGGTCAAATAAATGATATTGGGTGACGAATCCGATGGTGTATTCGGTAGTGTTCCTATCTTGTGCGCGAAGGGTTGTGGGTTTAATTCCTATCCAGGACAACCATTTATATGATGATATTCACAAGTATTTTGTGCATATGCAGCCTGGGTGATAAATATGCATTTATGTATTATATTTATGATTCCTTTGTTGTCTAATATCCTAATACTAGTGCTTCAAATGACTTATTGACGAGTAAGATGTCGTTGTGTAAATTTATTTATCATCATTATTAGTTATTAAGAAATCTGAAAGGCACCTTCAATACAACTTATTACACGGACGCTTTACCTATTCAAGATGAGTTGTGTCTTTATTATTCCGACCGTAATTTCTAATTATTATTTTTATTGGAACTCGGCTTTAAAATCTTTCAAGAAGACAGTTTGATTATGTCATTAAAACTATCTTCATGTTAGGTTCGAGATTCTATTGGAATTACGCAATCAATTATCATCATCATATCAGCCATTAGAAGTCCACTGCTGGAAAAAGGCCTCTCCAAGAAAGGAGGTTTATTGCGCATAATTCCCGCGCTGGGCAAGCGTGTTGGCAATCACAGAGCGCAGCTATCACGACAGCTTGCTTCTGCCCATCCCCGTCCTGTATATTTGAGCTGCACTGTTTCAGATGGATATAACGCCATCTTTCAACATCGGTTCTGGTACCATAGTCCCCTTTTACAATACCTGGTAGGTACTATTCTACTCTGCCGGTACCTCACGGCAATCAACCCCACACAATCAATGTTCAACTCTAGTAATCAGTAATTTTACAGATTCGTATAGTCAGTTCTTCGTCTTGTCTTGTAGTACATACTTACTGTTGTCGGTATCAATTTCAAATATATGGAATCATACCGATAAGATATGATAAGTGTTATTTTAGCTCGAAAATATTTCACTTAAGAAAATAGTCACTTTTTTATGTCAACATGTAATAGAAGTTTCTTTGAAATATTTATCTCAATTGATTACATAATGTCTTATATCTGTAGCAGTTTCATAAGCTCTATGTATGCATATATAAATAAGCTCAAGCGAACAGTTAGATAATGTTAATTTCATTCCAATTGGACAATATAACATGTCCATATTCCAAGAAAACTCTGTCCCATTCCCTGTCTGGAGATCTCGTTAATTACAGCCTTCCCGTTTAGGAGTACCCTGTAGGGCAAAATGGAGGACCACGTGACCAACCTTTTATTATTCTATAAATTATTTATAGATCCAACTGTCACCCGCCAACCGCACACCTTACCACTTTACAATACCACAATAACATTCCGTATCACCGTGTAATTAAGTTCAAAATAACAAGACACAAACACTCAATCATGTTTGCATTTGGAATTACACGTTCTGGAATTGTTTATTAACAAAGAGTTTTTATTTTGCTGGATACTGGACAGAAATAAAAATGTCAACGAGGTTTGTTTTCGTTACGGCCGCAACTAAGGCTTCTCAAGGGCAAGTAACATTTGATTTAAATCTATTAAAAAATTATATTGTTTCCCAGATTAACTAGGTACACCTAAATAGTTTTTTACAGTCAAACTATTTTTATTACTTTATAGAGTGCTCAAGCATATATGTTATTCAGTAAATCTTTTACGGTTCAAGCCGTTCGTTTGTCGAATACACTTCTATGCATTAATCGAATGCAGTCCGATCTTATTTTTTTTTAAATGGCAAAGGAATGTAACGCGCCATATTTTTAGTTGAGTAATATACACCTCTTCAGAGATCTCTTAGTTTATTTCCCGTTTTCCACCCAAAGGTTCTCTGAAAAAAAATGTTCTATGCAAAAATCTACCTATTGTAATGTATATTTTTTTTTCTCTATTGTTATTACCGTTTTTATCTCTTGCTCCATTATTGAAAATAATGCAATATAAATCAACCGCGCCACAAAACATTACATAAGGGCAGTAGTAAACCAAAATCCACCGAGCAATAATAAAAACGCAAACTGTGCAACTTTGCCGAATTCGAGCCGTAGAAGAGGGGGTCGCGAAAAAAACAGCCCCATAACAAATTACGCAATGAGACGAGCGCTGAGCGAGCGCGTTAAGTCGCTCCCCTTCGATATTTGTTAATACAAAATGGCGGAGTTTACTTTCTTTATCTTTTTCTTATGGTAATTAGAGATGGATCTCGAGGTTAAGAAGTTTCTAGACAATGTTGGCGCCGCCGCCGCTGGTGTTTTTATTCGGATTTATATACTGAATTAATTGTTACCGACTCGTTCGACGATTTTATATTCTTGGTAACTTTTTGATTCGTTTTATTTTTTTTATGGAAATATATTTAGATACTTAATAGGTGTACCGACAAACGTTTTTCTGTCATATAAATGCGAATACTGCTATATGGCGGAAGAAGTAGTTGAGAGTGAGGTACCAATGCAGACTATCTATGTATGAGGTCTGCCTCAGGCTTGTCGGCTCATGCAACGACTGGCCTGAGTTTCGCTAATTCTTATTTTGTTGTTAAAGATAGAAAGATGTGACGTACAATTTTTTTTATTAATAACACAAATTAAATAGACATTCAGTTAAGACAGAACAAAGTCTGGAGGAGCCTGTTGTAGAAAAAATATCAATTACAATTCAATATAATAATAAAAATAGCATGTTACGTCTGAACATCGTCTCACGCCAAATCGTAAGAGTAGCCAGATAAAACAGGACGTAGTGTAATACAAGTGAACCCGTCTTAAACCAAGTCACCTCGCGGGCACCTCAAAAGCGTCGCTTGCCAAAACCTCGCAGATTTATCGGCGGAAGTCTTTGCTACTTCCGCCGTCACAATGGCTCCTAGATCCGTTTCCGGTGCACACTTGAGAGTTGAATATATTAAGAACTTCCCCTTAATGAATTGCGGACTCGTTTGTGTGGTTATTTGAATACTAAAATTTATGTTTCATTGACTTCACATTGGAATGAAGAAAGACCATGGAATATAAAATACTGGTGGACTCGCGTGACTTCGTCTGTGTGTATATTATTATAAATAATAGCCTCGGTACTTGCTAGTTTTCCACCCGCAGCTTCAAGCTTTTGTATGTCTTGACTCAGGATCACTATCTGTTCGCAAAATGTTATAAAAATCGGTACACCTGTAGAGCATAACCAAAACACTCACAGACACATACATACATACATATATCACGCCTGCGTCCCATCGGGGTAGACATAGACTATGGATCTTCACTTGTTACGATCTTAGCATACCTCTCTTGCTTTAATTACTCGCATTAGTCCTCTCATATACACTCGTTTCTTCCTGGTACTTCTGACTTGGCCCTTCTTTAATACCTCTTCTACCTAATTAAGATATGTTCGCCTCGGTTGTTCTACACCGATCCTTGCATTCACTTCCGCTCTATATATTTGTATAGTATTTCTATATTCATCCATACTTTCTACATGTCCAAACCATCTCAACATTCCTTTTCTACTTTGATCTTAACACACAGACACATCTTCGCATTTTTAATATTAGTGTGAATTCTAAGATGAAGCTGTGAGTAGTTGCATGTAAACAAAGCATCAGATCAACCTACACAGGACCGACACAATTTCGTATTTTCTTTACCTGGCTCTTCAGCTTAAAAATGGCATGTGACACTTCATAATACTCCCAAACTTTACTCACGATCCTAATGCTGGTTAGCTTTGACGTTAGTTCCAGCGTCACCGAGAGCGTTACTTTCTAGATTTACGCGTTCACTGTCCACATTCAAACTGACGGAACTGGTGACACAAATGGTAATGATCCTATTTTGTATGCCAAAGGTCGTTCGATCCCCACCCAGGACAAATATTTATATGATGATATTTGTGTTTTTTCTGTATCTGGGTGTTGAATATATCTATTTAAGTATTACATTTGTGATTCCACTGTTGTCTGATATCCGTAATACAAGTGTTTTAAGCTACTTATCACGGAGTCAGATGTTGTGAGAATTTATCATCAACTAGCTACCCAATGAGTATAAAAAATGGTAATTGTAAGCTAACACTATGAGATATACATATACCACCGTGAACTTTTTTGTAGACCTTTTTGAAGCGTGTGTACATAATTTTATTCAATCTCGTCAGGTTCAGCTAGCTTTTGCAATGTAATCAAAGCAATGCAACTAATGTGTTTATTTACGACATCACATTAGAAACTTCTAAAATTATCAGTGTTTCTCTAATATGCATGTATTATACATATATACCTTACTCTTGAATAACTTTAGCTATTAAAAAAACCGTATCAAAATTAGTTTTGTAGTTCTAAAGATAGACATACATAGGGATATAGGGACAGAGAAAGTGACTTTGTTTTATACTATGTAGCATTCTAGCCGTTCGGTAGCGAAAACGTTGAACAAGAAATGTAGGAATTAAATATAACCGCGTTTTAAAGCCGTTTATAAGTAGTTTAGTTATGTGACACTTTATTTAGTGGTTATTATAGACCTTTTTTAACTAAAATTGGTTCACATTTAGTTTACAAAACTTGATTAACACTACGAATGCCAATTACATTAAAAGATGACACTAAAGTTAAACAATAAACAATTACCGCTCGTTAAATAATAATCAAAAGATATCAAAACACAGTCCAATGCCAAAGTTAAACTCAAGTCAAATAGTTGAAGTTAGATTTACGCCGACAACAAGCAACCTTAGAACGTTATTGTTTTTGGAAGACAAACTATAAATCCATTGTTAGTGCGAGTATTGAATTAATCGACAACTTGGCCCTCCGAAGACCGGACTTACAGCTAAGAAAGTATAACTCGCTGACCAATCTTTCAGTGATGGGCACGTGTCTAACTCTACAGCGTTATCGATAGTTGCATTTACATTCATCGCACCCCTAGACTAAGAGTGTGTTAACATCTCTTTAATGTTATTTATTTTAGTCTACCCTACAATTAATTTTTAATGCAATAAATAATAAAACTACATCTTATCTTCATATCTTATACATGTATATTCATTATACACATTCCCATTAATCTAGATGTAATGACACATACATAAATGTATTCTGAATAAAAATAAACACAATTAATATATAATATACATTATTTGAAATGAATTAAATAATAAAAGAAAAATAAATAATAAAAATTAATATACATTATGTGAATATACATATCTATATATGATAGCTGCATAGTTTATAATTAGCAAAAGCGACATTGAAGTGTTGGCAAGAGCAAAATTCCTCTAACACTTTGCTGTGCCCTTCCTCTGAGAACATTTAGGTAGCGTTTTGTATTTCATTAAATAACTCTTTATGAGTGATGATGATGAGAATGATCTCAGGACTTCAGGACTGTGTTTAGATCTCAAGACTTTTCTAAACATATCTAAGCTATTGGATGATTGATGAAAACACAAATGTACACGCTATTATTATATGGCTATTTATAAACTTGATATGCAACTTTTGAACAGTCCAGTCATTAGATGTCTGAAGATTGTGCTACAACGGTGAGTCTGCACAAAAGTCTGTTCTTTGTTTGTAGAAGTTTGTAGAAGTAACGATTGGTATATACCTATACCTTACAGAGTTTATAAAAAGCTGAACTCTGGATACCTGATCCGTAAATTCATGAATAACACGCGGAAAATTACATACTTTTTCATATCAGGTGTTTATATTTATTACTTTAATGTTATATACATTTCGTTAATTTTGTATTCAACGAAAAAACCATCTTTTACTAGTACTACGTACATCGATAATAATAGGAAACATGTTATCGATACAGCGCCGTCACCGCCTTACAATTCCGGCGAGTGTTTGCGAGCGGCAAGTTCGGATCGTTTAAGCTGAAACAGTAGCTCACTTATTACCTGAGATGGCATAACTTGCTTCACCGCCGCCCTACGCTCATAAACACGAAACTGATATTTACATAACAACAAGATGATGAAGATATATAAATATATATAATATATATAACTTATTTTTATTTCGATTTAATGTACTTAGTACAGAATACTTTCATTGTGGTACCGGCAGAGTAGAATAGTACCTCCCACTGTGCTAGGTATATAAAGGGACGACTAAGGTACTAGAACCGAAAGGAAGCAATATATTCATTTGAAAACGTATAGCTCATATGTACGTGCTGGGATAGTCAGCAACATTTCGATCGCGAAAGCTGCGCACTGCGATTGCCAACACTCTTGCTCAGCGCGGCATTTTTTGTATAGTATATATATATATATATACGCTCTACGCCTATAGACGCTCATATCATTACAATGATATCACTTAAAGATATGTCACATTACCCAGTAATTTCACTGCCACTCTATCTTTTCAAACCGGAAAATAGCAATACAAACACCTATGTATGAGGTCTACCTCATTTCGGATAGACATACATACTGTCTGTTCCGCAGACCGTCAGCGCCTTGCTGGTATTCTACAGATACTTACACGGACGAAGTCGACTACACATTCAATGAAACAGTTTCCAGTGACGTCCTTATTCGTGCAGCGCGTGCTATAAGCCAGGCCTCGCCAAACTACGAAGTATTAATAACTTTAAGACTCCGCTACTCGCCGTCACAGTTTGCCCGGTCAGACGATAAATTCCAAGCCACGAACAGTTTAGACTAGTTTTGGCAAATTATATAATAATAATAAATACTTTATTGTACACCAAACATATAAATATATGAAAAAATTCAGTAATCATGAAGTTCGATGGGCGGCCTCATCGCAAATAGCGTTTTCTTCCAGACACCCTTTGGATGGAAAAAAAGGTGTTATGTATATGCTTATATTGTATATAACTATGTGTATAGAACACGCAGAACTGATGGCCAATGGGGCCGAAGGTCCCGAATGTACCAAGCTGCGTTAGGCGTATGACGACGACTCACACGGTGGACTGACGAACAGACTTAAGCTCTAGCATCGCGCTTGATACCGGTTTTTGACAACCGATCCTAATGGAAATCTCTTGGGGAGGTCGAAATTCGGTCGTTAATCTAATCATAGAAATTGTTTCAAAATCGGATTTAAATAAAGTATTTATTGACTTTGGGAAACACTGTTTTCCACTGTTTTTTTTAAACCATCTCATACATTGACTTCACTCCTACCTATGTAAGTTAGGCACTTGTGTTATGGAGTAAAAACAGCGGAATCACAAATATGATACTTAAATACATATATTTACCACCCAGATACAAATCATATACAAATATTATCGTATAATTATTTGTCCTGGTCGTATCGTATAATTATGGTCTGCGCAATCCGGGTCATCAAAATTATTGAGATGGTTTGGACATGTAGAAAGAAATATAGAGTGGAAGTGAATAAAAGAGTATAGGACGACCTAGGGAAACATATTAAAGAAGAGGTCACGTCAAAAGTACCAACAATAAACAAGCGTATATAAAAGGACTAATCGAGTAAAGGTACCGAGAGAGGTTTGTCAAGATAGTAGCAAGTGTTGATCTGTGACGTGATATGCGTGATGTATGTATGTAAGTATGTATGTATGTCATTGCTTTATAATATTATACGTGTTTAAAGTCAATAGTAATAAAAATAAAGCAATAAAATATTGCTCCGAATAGTCCGCGTATTTGTAGATTTCCTTTCCCATTAACAATTTCACTTCCAATAGCCGTGAATACATCAAAGACATAATTCATACCTACATTTACAATAAAGCGCGCTTCAATAGAATTGATGTTGCACCCCTCGCAAGATACTCATCACAAATTAGAACCAGCAAAATGAGCAGTCCGGCCCGCCGTCCGCCACCGTCCGGCGCCGGTGCGGACCGGTATAGATTCCTAATCAAAGATGCGGGTAGAATCTTAGCAAATTAGGGGACCTTCCCTGTAACTGCAGGGTTGCCATGCTTGGCCATGTTTTTACAATAATTTTTTTTTTTATTATACCAGGTCGACAAACGAGCATACAGGCCGCGTGATACTAATCGTTACCGCAGCCTATAGACACTCGTAATACCACCAGGATCTCACTAGTGCGTTGCCAACCCTGTGAATTAAAGATATTATGTCACAGTACCTATTAATTTCACTGCCTCGCTCAACTTTTAAACTGAAACACAGTAATACGCACTGCTATTTCGCGGTAGAAATAGGTGAGACTGAGGTATGATATCAGGCAACCTTTGTAAGAGGTCTACATCGTGCTGAGAGATACCAGTAAATTACAGTTTTATTTAGGTAATTTTTAATGATGTAAAGAAACGATTATGACTTCCGATAAAAAACAGAAAGTGTGTTAGTTAAGTAATTTAATCGAAAAATTCCATGTATAAGATAACTTAATGCAAAATAAGAACCATCGTCATGATCATCATATCACCAAGAAACAGGAATTTTGGCCTCAATTATCACGCTGGTATTTATCACATTAATAAAAAAATAAAGACTAAATATTTACTTTAATTCGTAAATAAAGGGGTGGCAGCAACCCTTACATTGAAGATGTCTGCCATAACCGATGTCTTAAGTGGTCCCCAGTATCGGACCAAAGAGCCCCCTGCCCACCGCGAAGGGTACACTTACGAGCACAACATTTTCTTAATTAAAACCAACTGTAGGTAATTACTGTCTAGGAACCCGTTTCGATTTCGATTTGAAATTTCGACGGTTACCTGCCGAATCTATAAAGAATATAGTTGACATTATGAGCTTATATTACAATATAGTAGATAATTGGCTTAGGTCATATATTACAAATATATCGAGCATAAATAATAAAAAATACTAAACTATACTATTAAAAATATTATAAATTTACGATTGTACTAAAAATAAATATCAAAGTTACATTATGTTATGCTTTGAGAGATGTTAATTTACATTTTTTCTATAAACTTTCTCAATAAGTTTATCACAATACCTTGAACTAACATTCTCTATGTTATATAGTGCTTTATTTGTTAGTAGTGGTTACCGGCAGAGTAAAATAATACCTCCCCCTGTGTCGTAAGAAGCGACTTAGGTACCAGAACCGACAGACGGTATATCCATCCGAAACAGCACAAATTAAATACTATAGGATAATGGGCAGCTGCATCTTCGTTGTAAAGTTGCGCTCTGCGATTGCCACCACGCCTGCCCAGCGCGGCAATTATGGGCAAAATTTCCCTTCTCTTGGGGAAGCTTATGTCCAACGTTGGACGTTCTATAGCTGATGATGTTATAAATATGGGTATATAATATAAACATTAAACTACGTCTATAGACATTGTCTATAGACGTAGTTCAAGGTTTTCTGACATCATCCGTCAAAAACGCGTACACAGCGACTGTACCTATTTGTCAAGGAGCTTCTACCCACGCACCCCGCTATGTAATTTAGTTAATTGATCTAAAATATATCCATGTTTTCTTAAGTGTTTTATACAGTTATTACAGACTAGACTATTTAATAAAAATACTACGTATTATAGCCGTGAGGTACCGGCAGAGTAGAGTAGTACCTCCCCCTGTACCAGGTGTTGCAAGACTAAGACGGGGACTAAGGTACCAGAACCGACAGATGGCGGTATATCCATGCAAAAAGTCAGCTCAAGTGTACAGGGCGGGTATGGGCAGCAGCTTTTGCGTCGCTGTCGTAAAGCTGCTGCTCTGCGATTGCCAACACGCTTGCCCAGCGCGGTAATTATGGGCAACATACCCCCTTTCTTGGTTAGGCCTATGTTCAACAGTGGACTTGTAATGACCGATATCATGATAATAGTGATTACGTATTAAAAAAATATATTTTGATTTCACCTTTAATACGTTAACTGCTGTAATTCTAGCTCTTAAGCTTTGTAGGTAGACCTCTTACAAATGTCGTCTGCATTCGTACTTTCTCTGATCTATATCTAACTGCAAACAGCAATATTCGCATTGCTTTTCTGATTGGAAGGCAATGTAGGCAATGTACTGGTGATATTTTTGTATATATGTGTATAGGCTGCGGTGCCGCTTACGTGGACTGCATGCTTATCGATTCAGTCATATTAGAAAAAAATACATATTACGTTTAATACGAATATAATTTAACTAGTGTCTGAGTTAAATTTTAAGACCCGCTTTACACAAAATTATCCGGTACGGCTAATCTTCTACGATGACGTATCAAGCAAACGGTCGACATAGACTAATAAAAAATTTTGTTTTTATTTAATATTCTTAATATTTTAATTGCTGCTTAAAATGTAATTAAAAAAATATTGACATTATCACCTATTATATAAGTTATATCCGACATACCTCAGTGCCTCAAGTCAAAAGTTTTCGACCAATATGTGTTACCAGCGATGACCTATGGCCTCGAAACGAGGTCTCTTACCATTTGTCTTATTGACAAACTGAAAGTCTTATTAACTGGTCTTATTAACCAACGAGCTATGGAGAGGGCAATGCTTGGAGGATGCTCTCTGCGCGATCGAATCAGTAATGAGGAGATTCGTAACAGAACCAAAGTTACCGACATTGCCCGGCGGATTAGTAAGTTGAATTGGCAGTGGGCAGGACATTTGGTTCGCAGAACCGATGGCCGATAGAGTCGTAAGGTTCTAGAATGGAGACCACGTACTGGCAAGCGCAGCGTATGGCGTACCCTCAAGATAGACAGACGATCTGACTAATAGCGTAGGATCGCGATGGACTCCGGCCGCATACAACCGGTCCTATTGGAGATTACTTGGGGAGGCCTATGTCCAGCAGTGGACGTCTTATGGCTGATATGATGACGATGATGATGATATAAGTTATATTTATTAAATACCTTTTTTCAATCAAGATCAATCGAGAGGTATGGACATTCGCTTCTTATTATAAGATTTAAATGATATTTTCGAATTGTTTCAGGTTTCGTGGTGTGTTCTACGCTATTCCCACCATGGTGCCGACGCGAATATAGAGAAAGAAAATGCTGCAAGAAAAAACAGATGTGATTCGTTTATTTATGTATATATTAATTATATATGTATATATTCCATAATTTACAATATTATTTGGAATGGCCGCAATAGATTGCCGTTGGGTGTGCGAGGCGCTGTCTGTAATAATGTATAGTGAAAGTGTATTCGCTTTCATTATAGAAATATAAAACATATCTATCTCTACAATCTACTTATTGTTATATTGCTAATATATATAACTTATGTACACTTCTCTTAGTTTAACTCTTTTCTAACCAGCGATAAGGACACCCCTTGTAATTTGTAATATTATTTTCACTTTTATTTGTTTTTTGTGTAGGTAGAATAAAAAATATAATTATTTCGTTTAGTGCATTTTACTTTTTTTTTGTTGTGTGAAGGAATTAAGTGATTTCTACGAATGGAATGGAGGAGAATATGTAACGAAGAGTATGAGAAAGTTCTGGAACGATTTCGGATACGAACGAAAGAGTCAATGAGTATGAAAAAGATTAAATTGATGTCAGTTTATATAGAAATGTGCCAGTGACGTATATATATAAATATATAAAGAGAAGCTGACTGACTGACTGGTGGAATGACTGATATATCAACGCAGGACCTTATTATATTGTATATGGTTTAATTGAAGTATTAAAAAAGGTTTTTTAAAATTCATTCTCTAAAAGGGTAAAACGGGTGTGCAAAGTTAGTATGGAAGGTTTAGGTTATAAAGGTTCTTCATTATAAATTTAAAAAATACGTGTAAAATATATTTTTTAAGTCTTCTTTTCAGGGGATAAAATGGGGTTGCCAGTTAGTATAAAAGTCCCACAACTTAACGCAGGCGATACCGCGGGGAGCTGCTAGTACTAATTAATAATAAGAAGAGAAGAGTTTTATGTATGAGAAACAGAGTAATCACAAAGAAGTACGTTCGATTTAGTTATACTAGATGAAAGGTTGACTGACTACGCAACCATAGGATTACATGTGAATAAGTTCTCAAGTAACTATTGATATAATTGCTTTAGTCTCAAATAACAATGTAATATGTTTATATCTAATTTATGTCTCCTTTTATTTTTTTTGTTACAATGTTTAATTGTATTTCAATTACTATCAATGTATATTTGTTATAATAAGTAAACTACGTTACTTTTAATTTATAAATACAATAGATTAAGTAAATGCATATACAGTAAAAGCTCTTTATTCGCGGGGTAGGATATGTTCCATTAATGTATCGCGAATACCGAAACCGTGAATCCAGAATGGTAATTTATATCGAATTATAGGGGATACGTTCCTAGGTGACAAAATATGTAAAAAATACGTAAAAAATAATTTTATAGAAGTTTTTGAACATATTAATTAATAATCTTAAGGCTTAGGCAATGGTTTGAAGAATTTAATATTTTTTTCTTGCTTAACAGTTTTCAAAAGCTCCTTCAATTCAGACTGATACACAGAATAAATAAAAGACTTCGTTCCATAGGCAGATCAATGTTTATAAAGAAATCGCAAAGCTGATTTGCCATTCTTAAGCCTTCACTAAGATTTTTCAAAGTAAATGTCACGTTTCCAGTGCTTGTTGAAGCTTCATCTTTAATGGGCTCTGAATTTAACATTTCTTCGAAGACGGTCTCAGTTAAATCTTCATCTTGCGATTCAAGCAATTTCTGAATGTCACTTGATTCTATATGTTTGAACCCATCTCGTCCTATTCCATTCGCGATTTCGGTTGTTTGCCGTCAAATTAGAACTTGCACAAATTCTTCGTTACTTTCCGCAGTCAGAACAGGCCACAGTTTTTTCCAGCATGGCTTCAGATCTTCCAATGAATCCTTTATGTTTACGATGCATTTTGCGATATCTAATTTCTTCCAGCATTCCATAACATTCATATCAGGATTACATTCCATATGTAGTTGAAGTTACAATGAAGTATATGAAGTTACAATGTATTATTAGGTATGGACTTATTATACCCGCGAATAACATTTTTTTTGTCGTGAATATAGAAATTGAGGTCGCATTTTTTTATCTGCGAATAGTGAAAACGCGAATCACGAGCTTTTACTGTATATCCATTTGTATTTATAAAAATAAGTTCAACTTGATCAGTATTCATGACGTGATTAAATGTAATGAGTTTCAAAATAATAAAATATTCAAAACCACGTATTATTCTTTTAATTATTTGGTTAGTCTTAATCATCCAATATAGTTTATAATCAATAGTAAATCATCTTATACAACATTTATGCGAGTTCAACCACTTTAAAGTGAACAACTACTAACGCCATCTAGTATCGAGTAGTAGTAGTGGCAAAAAAATTGCTGAATTTAAAAATAACTTGTATTATACATAAAATTATATCATGTAAAACTTATAATAGATGTCAACTGTTGTTATATTTCAATTGTATAACAAACAATTAAAACCTCATCTTTTTAGTAAACAAAAATAAAGTGACAGAACTAACCATGCTTATTTAGAAAAATAAATATTCTTTCATAGATTGTCATTGACATTTTACATATTTTTATTGATAATCACTATGACTTTGGTTTATTATTTATGCGATTTTTGAGATATATATTATTAACAGTTACACCAAAATAGCATGCTTAGAAGAAGAATTATAATCCTTGTGAGTATAAAATCGGTATAATTGATTTCAACTTATATTTATTTATTACTCGACGTTTTACTGTTATCTAAAATATGTGTACGTACGCTCTGATCGACAACCCAGATGAAATAAATCTTTTAGTCCAACCTCCTGTGATTTTTCTCTGTAACAGGCTATCCAAAGCAAAATCACAAGACGGCAGCCGGTGATGATTCAGAAAAGGCCATTAGTGACAGTGCATCTTCAATCGTAAGTCAATGATATAAAGTCTAAAGCATGTCCAGGAAACTGATAAACGTATTCTACCTTCTTCGGGAGTGAGGGTCGCTGCTAAGAGTATATAATAGGATATAAAAAAATTGATACGCGTAGAGTGGCTAGACCAATAGGCCTTGTCGTTGTCGCATTATTTATCTCTACATTACATTCAGGACTACGAATGCGTATCCAAGACTAATATATAAAATAACCTTTAGATTTAATGGATTTTTTATAACTAGTGATGAGTATTAAAAATTGTTATTGTTGGTTAACCTAAAGAGGTGGACATTTACCATCGCGAACTATTATGAGAAACATTTTATGGTGTACAATACTCTAGTACATTATTGTTGTACATTATTTTCAATTTAATTATTTTAACATATAAAATAATCATCTCTACTCTATTATGCATGTATCATTATAGCTATTCTTTATATGTAAAATATAACGATTCTCCATTCACAAACAAAACTGCATAAAATCCGTTAGGTAGTTTTAAAGATCGAAGCACACATAAGGACAGATAGCGGAAAGTGCCTTTGTTTACTACTATGTAGCGAAGAAAAATGCGCCTTGAAGTTAATCGCTTTTTGACAATCATTGTAAATATATTAAAAGATTTATAGATTTATTTCTTCTTATTTAAAACGAAATTTACAAACTACGACATTGAGGAGTTCGTGATATCAACTTGCAAAGGTTTCATAAAGCAATAATGCTTCCAGAAATTTGAACATATTCAAATTCCACATATCGACATATCGGGAGTGTGTCCTGCTCAAACGATTCATAACCAGAAGTGCACCTCTTCATGCGGTAGAGGATGTTAAGGCGCCAACCTTCCCTGACTCGGTCAGCTCTGGTGATGTCAAGTAAGTTTACATTTGGTACATAAACAGTAGCCGGTTACCTCACATCGTTTAGATAGCATCTCGGTGGAATAGACATTGCTACCAGCGGCATTGTGGCAGTTACGGGCAAAATTGATTAGAAATCTCTTCGGTGTCGTTCATATGTCCGTCAGGATATACAATAGCTGGTACCATTGATGGTAAACTATTTTTGTAAATGGAGTCTCGAGTTCGGCTGCCGAGTGAATGTTGAATTATTTTAACGAACGAACAAATTGAAGATGAGCTTGGTAAATATTTTATTATAATAAAACGTATCACTTCTTATAAATAAAACTACTTTAGAACGTGGATTATTTAGCATTCCAATGTTCCAGTTAACTTGCGAAAATTCCAATACGGTAAATATTAATAAGACTTGCGCCAACCGGTTTGAATATAATTTAGAAAACGGTCTCCGCAAGTTAATAGGTACACTTTCCAAGCGAACATCCTTAATAACCTTAAATAGTTAAATCAGTTTAATACATCTTAAATAACCGAAAATCTGTTTTCTTTTACATGTTCAAACAGACTAAAACTTTATTTATCTCAACAGATCTAGTCTATTATTAAAAAACCATACATAGTCATATCAGAACAGCCAATTTACTTTTTTACTCTGCTATGGAGTCAGTAACTAGCTCATGGTTTTTATCAACTTGTAAGGAAGGACCTGCAGAGGGGACACTCGAAAATAGAATCTCTGATAATGTAAATAATATTATTAATACTACATTCACGTACATCCTTACGTTGACCTGACTCCTTGACAATTAGCTTAAAGCACTTGAATTACCAATATCAGATAATAGAGAAATTACAAACATATAAAGAAATACAACCGTGTACCACGCGATGTGACGTAGAATTTACCGTATCAAATCGAGAAGTAGCTACGCTGTACAATGCATTTCTTACGACCAGACTCATAAAGAAGGAAGGCGATGCAGTTGCGATGGATGAGGTGGTACTTGAAATAGAAACTGACAAGACTGCGTTGCCTGTGATGTCACCGGGCAACGGCACTATCGTGAAGATGCTGGTAAAAGAGGGGCAGTCGGTCAAGTCACAGCAGCCTCTGTTCCAGGTATCTATTGAATTACCTCAATATAGTAGCTATATGCCTGTATAAGGCAATATATTGAGGAGATGCGAAATTAAAATGCTGCAAAGTAAGAAGGCCGGAATTGCCAATGCCTGCCAATCAATAGCTACTATGAATGGCCAAACGTAATTTTTAGATGGTCATTTAGAAGACTAGTTCATTGCAAAAAAAAAATATTGTTGACCACCCTGAACACATTGTTCATTATCATTCCAATTAAAAAAGTGGCTTCTTCTGATTGTGGTGTTGTTCTTTGGCGGTTTCTCTGACAGTTTCTTGGATAACCACTGAAAAATAAAATACAAGTGTAACCGCCATACATTTATGCCTGATAAGAGAGAGAAAAAAACTTTTTATTTAAAATATGTGTTATTTTTTTTAATAAAATACTATTTTTTCAATTGATTTAAATTGTTGGACTAATCCTTAAAATAACCCTAATCTCTTATCCCCACTTTCCTACTTATATTCTAAAGGTGAAAGTTTGTGAGAATGGATGTGAACGCCGAAGCGGCTGAATATATCTTGGTCAAATTCGGCACAAGTTTTGTTGGAACACATAGGTTTCTTTTCTCCCGAATACTTGTTCTCGTGGGTTATTGGGTTACGGAATTGCCACGAGTTTTAGTTGACAGGGAGCGACAGACTTATTCCCATAGTAACTAGAGAGCCCAAGGGATAAGACTTAAAGTAAAAACCTCACGGGAGGATAGCTAGAGTATGATCCAATTTCTATGCGTACAATCCCAATTAAGTTGTACCAAACTAGATATAGTTATTTATCTGTTCATACGGATGTAAGTTTGACACCTACAGGTGAACGTAACAGGATTGGCGCCAGCTAAGGCTGCCCCGGCAGCTCCTGCGGCAGCTCCTGCCGCTGCCCCTTCTCCTGCCGCCGCTCCGGCCGCGGCCAAACCAGCATCGGCAGCCGCCAAGCCAGCCGCTGCCAAGCCAGCCGCTGCCAAGCCTGCCGCTGCCAAGAAAGCTGCTGCACCTACGGTGATTTGAACTTCACAAATTTATGCACAATATGAAAGCTTATCAAGTGCATAATCTGTGTCTATAACAAATTGGAAGTACCGTTCCAGTACATGGTATGATAGTGAGGTGAGGTCGTGAAGGATTATCATGATTGAATTGAGTATTTTATCATCTCTACGTTTAATTATTCTCGGCGTCTCAGTCTACATACTGATGGCGCAAATAGTAGTGATCCTAACTTGTGCGGCAATGGTCGTGGGTTTGATCTCCGCCCAGGAGAAATATTTATAATGTTGAATATATGTACATATTTTAGATATTTGTGATTCCTCTGTTGTCTGATGTCCTTGACACAAGTGCCTTAAGTGACTTATCACGTAGTCAGGTCTACGTATGAGTTAGCGTATGAATTTTATATTGTTATCTGCTGGACTTAACTTATATATGTAGTTTTTTGTTACAAATTCATCTTTAATCTGCGTTTGGGTAAATTCTGTATATACATATAATTGGCATATTTAAACCACAACTTATATAATTTATATTTTGATTGCGTTATGTGTTTTGCTGGTGTCCCTTTTAAAATATATAAATAAACTCATTGCTTTCAAGTATGTGCCTACAGCGAGATGACATTATAAGTTGCAAATTAGTGATATAATTTAAAAAATCAGTAGGGCCTTTAGTGCCGCCAGAGATAAGTTTTTTTTTTATAAAACGATATCTCTACTGATATTAAAAGCTAAAATCTTTATTAAATAATCGCGCCTATCTGAGGAACTGTTCTTCAGGCTGCTGCATTAAGGGTTGGTGACCCGACGAAGACTATATCGGGCACACGGACAGAAATGCCCGTGCCCATGAACAAGATGCGCAAGCGCATCGCTGAGAGGCTGAAGGACGCGCAGAATACTACCGCCATGCTTACCACTTTTAACGAATGTGATATGAGGTAAGGTCACTCTCCTCTTGCAAGAACATGATGCCATGAGACCCAGATTGACGTAACTAATTTTTGACAGTATCGAGTTTATAGAGTAAAAATTATCGTTTAACTACCAATTTATAAAATTGTTTTATTACGTTTTGTCGAAAGAAACAAAATAGTTCTGATATTTACATAAAGTAAAAAATGAAATGCCAAGTTGGCCTAATTTACTTAGAATATGATAATTTGTACACAGTACACACGCGATGCTGCCAAAATTTGAGTTAGGCCTTTACTCGTATTTCTAATAACAGCAAATATGTAATAATAATAAAAATATATGTACTCTTTATCGTACACCAATAAAAACAACAAAAGAACATCACAAATGCAATTTCTTACAGGCAACCTTTCGATATATATACTTAGATCTTTAAAACAACGCAACGGTATTTGATGCGATTTTTAAATAGATATAATGATTCAAGAGGAAGGTTTATATCTATAATACACGCATAGTATAGTATAGTAGAGAAACACGGATAATTTTAAAAGTTTCTAACGCGATGTCGTGAATAAACAAATTCTTTTGCGCTTACATTGCAAACGCTGCCTGAACCCAATGAGATAGATCAAAATAATGTACTACAATGTTGTTCGGAACAAAAAAGGTCCACACAAAAGCCCGCGATGGTTTATTTTTATTTCTTAGGGATGTACTGTGGGTTACATTACTCCCGTGTGAATCCAGGGCGGGTCGCTAGTTCACTATATCAAGAGCGATATCTTAGATTCATTATTTAAAATGCTCCAACAGCAAACTGATGGCGTTCCGTAAAGCGAACTTGGAGGCGTTCACGAAAAAGTATGGAGTGAAACTGTCGTTCATGTCGCCGTTCCTCAAGGCTTCGGCGAACGCGTTGCTGGACCAGCCGGTCATCAATGCGGTCATCATAGGCGATGACGTCATATACAGGTAGTCGTTTGAGATCGTAGCAGCCGGTAAACGCTTAGGTCTTCCCAAGAAAATGCGCGAATTTTGCCCATAATTGCTGCGCCAAATGGTCATTGTGCTAAATGCATCTCATAGTCAAGTGCTGGTAGGCCAAAACAGAGGTCGTAACGCATAGCAGGAAATATAGATATGAGCAGTATTAATGCCTTACCTCATCACTCATTGAAAATTTAGTAACTCGACCGCAGGGAATGTATTCATCATTCCAGTCCATAACTGGCTCGCTGTGCAGTGTGTTGGCAATCACAGAGCGTAGCTTTTGCGGCGAGAATGCTGCTGCCAATACCCGCCCTGTAGCATTTGAGCTACACTTTTTCAGGATTATATACCGCCTACTTTCAGTTCGAATTGATTTTAAAGTTGAACATGTAGGTCCTATCCTAACCAAACCGAACCAAGGCGCAATTAACCAAACTGCAAATGCCTATCACAGTCGATCTGATTCAAACCCCAAGAACGCGCGAAATGCCGCATCGGAAACCGGCACACCGGAACAGAGCATACGAAATCTGCTGTTTGGCGGTAGAAATATGTTAGAGTGAGATACCAGTGCAAACAACCTCCAAAATAAATAATTGACATGAATAAAAAAAATGGGGGTAGGTATACAAAAATATTTAAAGCACCTAATTTTAGAACATACAGACAATTAAAATATTTACATTCACATGAGGTACACCTCATACATAGGTCGTCTGCATTGGCACCTCACATTCACCTTTATACCGCCAAAACAGCCTTTTCTATGATTGCTATGATCCAATATGATACAGTAGTGAAATTACTGGTTTTAAACACATGGTTAGCAACGCGCTAATGATATCCTTGTGATATTACTATCACTAGCGCGTTGCCAACCTTGTGTTTAATAACCTGTTTGTTAGCCTGGTCTAATGAAAAAATACCATTGTTACAATGTTTTCTCCTCTCACACATACTTACGTGACTAGAGATTTCGTGGACATATCGGTAGCGGTGGCGACTCCCAGAGGTTTGGTGGTGCCCGTACTTCGCAACCTCGAGTCCATGGACTACCCCCGCATAGAGCTCGCTCTCAACGCGGTCGCAGAGAAAGCGCGGAGTGGTAAGATTAAAAACATTAAAGAATCTGCTTAAATGTTTTGTTTTATATGTATGCTGAAAGCATACGAAACATTGTTACGGCGTTAGTCACTCGATATTTGATTAAGCATCATCTGATCCAATTTTATTCCAATCCCATCTGTTATTATAAATGCGAAAGTTTGTTTGTTACTTCTTATATCTTCTTAACCATTCCTCTAGAATTTTAAAATGCATATAAATGGGAGTACGGAGAAAGACATAAGCTACCCTTTATCTCGAAAAAAGAGTATCTTATTGGGATTTACGATGAATAATATTTTTTTTCTTGCCATAAATAACAATTGTTACGATTTATAATCGAAGCGTTGTGAATGAACAGTTATAAAATAAATGATAATATATGTAGCACTACAAAAAACTCATTTTCAATTTCATTTTCACAATTTTCAATCTTGCAATCGGGCATAAGCTCATCTTTTCCGATTGCAATTTTTCAATCTCAATTAACTAATATTATAAATGTTAAAAGGAGTTAGTTTGTTGCATCTTTACGTTTTATCCAAGAAATTTCACGAAGAAGGATTTATAGTACGAGTCGGATCAACCTACCCAAAACTGTCAAATTTTTACAGTCAATTTTGAACTCAATAGCTCTGAATTATAGCTTAATATAGATTGCGAAGTTTTGACAGATTAGAGTAGGTTGTTCTGTTGCTATGCTCATCCCTAAAAGAATACTGTTTCCATGGGAAATTCACATGGGTAACGCCGGAGGTAAAAGGTAGTAAGGAATAAATGCGAAGGCATGTCATACTGTATTAATCATTAAAATGTCATTTATGTTCGATTTGCCCGGGTATGTCATTTATGCTCGATATGCCCGCATCGGGCCCAACAAAGCCTCACAAAGTGTAATCGATCCTAAATCGCGTATACAACTATTAACGCTAAAACACCGACAGTGTCTAGCTAAAAAAGAATAGCTAGAGAAGTGCGTGCCCCATGCGTGATAAAAATATCTTTTCACATAATTAGTGTCCTTTGACTGTTGCTGAATTGGTGTCCCTGACGTGATCAATAGCAACTATCATCGACCATCGTTAAATTTATACATATAAAAATGCATCTACATTTCGCATCTTGTGAAGACGGCGAATCTATTTATCTATTTTTTTTTTGTTGAGGATGATTAAAAAAAAGGTTCTTATTAAAAAAATATGCGCATGAAACTTTAAGAAGACTAACGATCATATTTATTTTAATAATTTATCCGTCATTACGTTTGACATAGCTGTTAGTGGTTTGATAGGTTAGCGCGATTATAAATATATAATATAAATAATAATAATAAATTCACAGAACATCTCATATATTGACCTGACTTAAAGCAATTGTGTTACGTCATTCCAGCCACTATTGCTTGTAATAAATAGACAAAGTAACCCTCATAGGTAGTCCAATGTTACTAGAATTGACAGTAACCTTGTAATTTTAGAAACTCCAACATGTTAATCTCTCTCTCTCTCTCTTACACGTGTCATGTCACATTGATTATTGTTTTTGTTATCACAGGCAAACTTACCCCGGCGGACATGCAAGGAGGCACGTTCACTATCAGCAACGGCGGAGTGTTCGGCTCCCTGCTCTCTATGCCTATTATCAACCTACCACAGTCAGCCATCTTGGGAATGCACGCTATCTTCCAGAGACCGGTCGCGATACAGGGAAAAGTAAGGAAGTATTTGTTTATAAACTCCGAAATCCCTACTAATATTATAAATGCGAAAGCAACTCTGTCCATCTGTCTGTTACGCTTTCCCGCTTACACCTCTTAACCGATTTTGATTAAATTTGGCACAGATAATCTTTAGATCCTGAAAAAGGACTTAGGCTATTTTTTTATTCGAAATAAGGGTTGTAAGGGGTCAAAAGGGGGGATGAAAAGTTGTATGGAAGTATCGCTATTTTTAGAGCTAGAAACTTGAAACTTATTTTTCAGGCCATTGATTCGATATAAATAAACATGATATTCAAAGTTTATATAAGGTAAAGTAAAGAGGTATGGTACCAATAAAAAACTGTTCCACGCGGACAAAGTCGCGGGCACATCTAGTTGTATATATAAACGTTTAACGGCTGGTTTTGATGACTATATAGTTAACCCGTAAATCATACCCACGCAAAAGATGTGCTTTTGTTGTTTAGGTACAACTTACTTAGGTATTTGAAAAATAAAATGTTTTTAGTTTTTCTTCGTTCGTTAGACAATTAAGAACTCAAGAAAATCCTGGATTACCATTTTCTCGAGTTAAATGTTGTTTACGCATATAGAAGACATTTTATAATTATTGCTTGATAATACCATATTATCGTCTGCAGTTTTTCGAAGCAAATGATTTTGGTAGGTATTATCAAAACCTGATATTGAATCAGTGCTTACGTTTTTGTAATATAAAACTTTACTTTTTAGTTTAAATCACGTGATTCGATTTACCGACAAGCCCGATGACGAAGATAGTAGTGATCCTAGATTGTGCGCCAAGGGTTGTGGGTTCGTTTTCCACCTAGAATAAATATTTATATGATGATATTTGTGTTAGTTCTGTGTCTGGGTGTTAAATATAAGTATTTAAGTAGTTCATATATATTTGTGATTCCTCCGATCCATCCAGACAAGTCAAGTTAATGTATGAGCTGTTGTGGGAATCTATTATTATTATTTATACGATTGCACTAAACATAATGACTCAAATCATTCAGTATTATGATCAGCTTAATCTACCACGGCGACGACTACCCACAGATACACAGACTGATTTTATCATCAATTTTCAGGTTGAAATACGGCCAATGATGTATTTGGCTCTAACGTACGATCACAGACTAGTGGACGGCCGCGAGGCAGTAATGTTCCTGAGAAAAGTAAAGGCTGGCGTCGAAGACCCTACTTCTATCCTAGCCGGAATTTAGTAGGGAAATATGTTAAAAAATGAGAGCGCGCCTTATAGGCCAAGGTCTAGTTATGAATCCGATTTAAATATTAAGAAGTACTTTGAATATTATTGAATTTGTTTTCAAAAGTTACGACGTAATCCCTATTTTCACTTCACTAAATCCAGTAGTAAGCAGAATTTTAAAAGTTTGTACATTTGTGATTATGAAAGCTGCTTGCGACTAAGCAAGCTATAAATGCGTCTTTTATATAACCTTGAAACAATAAAAGCTGCACAGTTGTAATATATTTTATTGTTCCTGACATATACCAATAATCAAGTGAACCCATGAGTCGCACAAGCAAATCTCAGTTGGCAATAAATACAATACAATATACATCTAATGTTTACATACTAAAACTTTTATCTTATCGGTCGTCCATCTGCCCGATTACCTCAAAAACTATTAAAAGGGTTTTATTACTTATGAGTCAAAAAAATTTAATTAATAAACTTTTGAAATTAGAATTAGGACCGAGGGTCTACTTTTATACCTTATGGGTAAATATATATAAATAAAAAAATATTAAAGAAAAAATACAATCTAATTAATACAATCATAAATTAAAACTTTTATGATTGTAGTAATTAGAACTTGTACCCTCAATCCAGATGCGTGAGTATAAAGTTGCATAGCATACATATTATGCCACAGAGAGATATCTCTAAACTAACATGTTTCTTTTTTAATTATTTCAGATAGATTTGACATAATATGCTTTATATGTGAATCCTTTGTTATGTACACAATATTAATAACACGTAATGATACGCGCCTGTGATAACTAAATAACTAGTGCGATGCTATTACATTGAAATCTGCCATTCTGATCGGGCTATATTTAAAGGAGTATAGTAACGTAGATACTTTTAAATATCTAGTAGATTATTTAGCATATTATAAGTAACCTGAAAAATTGTTTAGTAGATTGTAAATAACCTTACGCTTTTTGAACGAATTCACTTTTGATTTTTCCGTTTGACAACATTGGATGCTCAAATGTCATAACTGTCAAATAAATGGTGGCCGAATATTTTTGTTCACTTCGACATTGATCAAACGCTTGTATTTTATGTAAAATTGTATAGTTTAGTGTAATAAGTTTATAATTATTGCACTAAACTTAAATATCTAAATATTAATCATTTTTAATGATATCATGAATTGAACGCGACAATATGAGGCGAGGTCATACAGGCATTGGTGCTTGGAGAAATGAAAACTCAAGGCATTTTAGGCCCAGAGGCGGTGGCTCTCCACATTTTAGACCCAATAGATACTACCATATGCAGGATACGCCTAGGTAACACTTTCAATACTGTTTAAGTGACGATTATTCATATTAATTCATTGCATTCTTTTGCGCGCCTAATGTTCGTGAACTACCAGTGTATATGCAAAAAATCTTTATTTACTTACCTATGTATTATTTTATTTTATGTACATACAAAAATACTTTAACTATATGCCTTATAGTGTATTGTGGAAAGTAATGACAGTTAAGTATTGTTAACATATTCTAAAACTTTCATTCACCATTATATTTGTAAATGCTTTTCAATGTGCAATTCTGTATTTAATCTCTTATCACATTTTGTTATAGATTCCCATCTCCAACATCTAGAATTCCCAGAGGGAGACCATATAACAGTCGGCCATTATTATTAAATACACCAATTGAACATAATACAAATAAATATAGATATGATTCCCGTCGAGGGAATCATTATAGACCACAAGAGAGAACACATCAAGACCAAAGACAAATATTTCCATTTTTGGATCATAAAAGATTAAATAGAGATCAAGGGAAACATTATAATGACAATAAAAATTATTATGATGGTAACCAGTCTGAGCAGTGTCACCCTAACAATCTTGATATTATTGATCAAAGACAGCTAAATATCCCTATCATTGAAATATTAAACAATAATCCATCAACATCATGGGGTAACAATTCTGAAAATAAAAGACAGTATTATGATGATAAAAATAACCATAACTCCTCTTACAGACATCCTGATAATATAGAAGGTAATAAAATCCCAGTTTTAGATTACTCGGGCCATAGGCCACCATCATCAGACCATTATGGTAGCAGTTCAGGATCTTCTTTGGATAATTTAAATAGTTTTAGCCGCTCAATAGATGATACTGTTGATATTGTGCGTAAAAGATTACAAAATAGAAATGAAGCGCCTCCACCTAGAGAACTGATAGCAGACCACTGTGAATTAGATGACCAATTACCAAATCATTTGGCAAATTATCAGGAAAGACCCCAACCTCAACCAGCAACAAAAAAAAGAATTCAAAGACAAAAGCAAAACGCATCAAATTGTGACAAAATGAAAACTAAAATTGTTCACGAACTATTTAAAATGGACAAAGATAAGATCCATAAATTGATGGACAATCCAAGGTCATCTTCAAAATTTGAGTATGCACTCAGCACATTGATAACAGAGTCACAAAATAGCCTTAATAGGCACCTAAGGTCAGTTGCAGAGAAATCATTGTGTAGTTCGGAAGACTTTGTTCATAATGATAATAATACTATATATGAGGATACTTTCATGAAACAAATGCAAGGTATATTAGATCCTCAAGATACAGTGCTATTGGAAGACATAAAACCTTTAGTACTGGCAGAACTGAGCAAAGTACTTCAATTAGATGACTATGATCAACCATTTGCTGTGTTAGAAGACCAAAACATGTATCCTGCAGTAAATGAGCAATCAGGTTATGAAAGTTATGATACTTACAATTATGAAAATTATACAAATGAAGAATATTATGAGAAAAGTCAGACACTACAAACACCTAATGAAGGCTATGACTATTCAGATTCAATAAATGATAATAATACAAGTTTAGAATATAATGATACTCCTACCACAAAACCAGTTTTTGAGAGGAGTGCAGACAGTAAATCATCGGAAAATCCTGAAATCAATTTTAGCACAGAAAGAAATGTAATTACCAAAAGTCGGCGGCACTCCAGAACAGGTTCAGAAACAAACTTCATTAGAGATAGATTTTCTAATGAACGTAGACACTCACAACGAAGCTTAGATCAATCAATAGACGATGACAATGAAGAAATAAGCCAAGAAAGTGAACCACAAAACCCATTTTTTGATAGTAACACAGTGCAGCTGTCAGATGATGAAGATCCTTTTGCGGAGCTAGATAAGCAATACCATGTTGCTGTTGATGAAAATTTTATTGATTATAGCATTTCAAGCCCAATACAGTCAACATCTGTGGCAGCTAAACTTACAAGTGCTACTAAAGACACCAATAAAATAATACCAATATCAACTACAACAAGGGATACAAGCATCAAGGAAGAAATTGATTATCAAATACTCAATATTGCTAAATCTCCTTTAAAGCTAATCTTAAACGATAATAAAGAATCCAAAAATATTACAATAAAACTTCATAGTGCACAAATAAAACAAGAAGTTATTACTACACCAGAAAAAGACAGTACCAATAGAAATGATCTGTCACATGTGGCATCCACTTGTGCCACTCAAGAAGGCATCGTGGATTCTAAATATGAAAATATAACTCTCAATAGGCCAGAAAACTTAAACATGTCTGCAAAATCTATATTGACTCCTAACTCACGCAAAAGATCTATAGACCAAAAGCCATCACACCGCAAAGAAAAACGCAAAAAAAGTAGTTCATCTCCAAATACTTACCTCAATGAGAGTACATCACACCCAGTTAAAAATCTACCTGCCAAATCTAACTTAAACTTACTTTTATCTAAAAATATGTCTAGCAATGAAGTCTCAGATAGCACAAAGGTTGGGTCTGTAGACAAAAGCTACTCAGATAAATATGTAAAACGAAAAGAATCACATAAGAAATCAAATGAGACTGAAGGGGTATATCGAAAAAGGCAGCGATCAGTTTCATCTAGTCATTCCAATGCTAGTCCAAAAGAAAGAGACAACTTAAATAGTACTACAGCAACTAATAAATCTGAACATAAAAACAAACTACAAACCATTGACATGTTTTTGGAACAGCCACGGAAAACTACTCTACATCAAGCACATAGAAATACAGCACCTTGCCCAAATACTACAGTAAAAACCACTCCATCTGAAAATGTTAAAGTCAAAGAACCACCGGTCAAAGCTAATACCAAAAAAGTGGTCACTAAACATGCATGTGTACAGGCCAGTATAAAAATGCATATCAAAGAAACTCAAACACTACAAAGCAAAAGTTTTAGCACGAGATCTTGTCAAACAGAAAGAAAAAAATCGATTACTAGAGGCTCTCAAACTGAACCATTCACTCCCCAGAACACTGAAATTAAAGCAACTGATGCTTTTGAGAGAATGAAAGAAATAGACTTAGAAATTCAAGTTCTCTTGCAAGAAAAATTTAAATTATATAATTCATTAGAATCAAATGTGTCATCATATCCTATGCCATCAAGTACCATACAATCTTTAGGCATGACAGTCCTTAATGTAGCACCTATTGATGAAATAGACGACAAAGGAAATGATACTGATAACCTTTCAGGTGATGTAATTATTGAAAGTTTTACAAATATACCAGTTGAAGAGTTGGAACAAATTGCTTTGGAGTCAAGTCTCAATATAAACATTAACAAAAAGGAAGAAAGGAGGTCAAGGCGACAAAGAATAATAGAGAATGAGCGGGCAAGCTCTTCCAGCCCTGTAACTAGAGGGAGCAAAAAGAATAAAGCTCCAAACATTTCACTATTAGAACAAATTATAACAGATGATAGACCATTAGAAGACATAATATCTCTGGATGATTTTGAAACTGCTCCTCCAAGAACACGCAAACAAAAATCTCATAAACTGGCTGTTTTTGAGAAAATTCCAAAGAAAAAAATACATAAGAAAACTAAAGCAGTGAAATCAATAGCCAGTGAAATTGATTTTAAACTTAAAGAGTGCAGTGTAGTTTTAATACGTGAAGATTTATATAAATATGTGAAATCAAAAGACAGAGAGAGATCAACAGAAATAGAATCTGTTGAAGATGAAATTGAAGCAGAAGACCCATGTGCTATAGAACTGAGTGAAATTGTAGTCGAAACTGTAGTAAATGATCTTCAACTTGATATGTTAGATGTCTCTGAAGACATTGTGGTTGGTGACAATTGTGAAATAAAAACCTCTGAGGGCAAATATATAGATAAGAACGAAGTAACTATAAATGAGGGAATAATACTTGACAACAGTCAATGCTCGGAACTCGTTCAGTCTGAGGTGGCGGTAGGAGAGAATCTCTGCAGGATGTACGACTACTCAACAGACGAGAACCTGAGGCGTGATTCAATTACAGTGACAGGACATGCAGACGCTGCTCTGGCTATAGAGGTAATTCAACCATATTGTAATGTTACCAATATGTTCTTATAGAGCCACGATACTATGTGTATATTTATATCTACTAACTTGGGCCGATAACCCATTGTCTGGTATACGCTACTAGAGTTTGTAGTAATTTCCTAAACTCTTGTCAAGATTTGTACATATGGTTTACAGAATATGTGTAGTTAATATAGTTAATAAATAACACTGGCGTCAGCGATAACTTACTGGACATTTGCTTAGACGGGTGTTACTTGCAAAAAAATAAAATGCGACTTTTTGCGTCTGGTTACTAACATGAGTAAAACTTCATAGAAAGTTTGGATATTATATTTATAAGGTTGATTTGGAAGATAAAATTATTTTACTTTATTTCTAAATCGAAATCATTAACTTTCAAGCCCTATTAGGCATCCTTAGGGGATGAGTTCCAATAAACCATGAAACAAATATTCAATTAAATATTTTTAAGAGCATGAACTATCCTAATTTATAGATTTTTCCATATAAACTCACAATCCCTATTTCATTTTTTTTTGATAAATATATCTGTATATATATTCTTTAATCCCTACTCAGTGCGTCGGCATTTTTTATTAAAACAACTGTCCAAATTTCACGCTTCTACTATTATCTAAACGTTACGGCTGGCTGTGCGTGCGTCTAGATGTCAGTTCTCCCTTTATATATAAAGATTCAGGGAACAAACAGCAGCGAGTTTGATCTTATCGAATATATTGATTAAAGTGTCCATGGGGGACTACAATGTTATTCAAAAAGGGAGTGAGTAAGTTTTCAAAAGTGTATGAAATTGGTAAATGGTTGCTTTTTGTTGACGGGAGAGTACTTGTTAGCCACCATCATGGCACTTAATGTATACTGAGCACAGCAACTACTTTTTCTGCGGAACTTTATTTGAATCTGTGACTTTCCAAATAACCACCTATTTTAGGGTAATTATTATTTATTTAATTATCTAAAGATTTAAAATTCTAGAGCATGCTACGTATTATTTTTCTATCTGTTATAATTTTTTATAATTACATTTTACTAACATATTCACTTTTTTATTCTTTTACAGTGTATAGAGAACAATTTTATAGCAGCTTGCCTTGACGGTAACGTGTATTATTTCTCCAGTGACGGCCAACTCATTACTACGTTACGCGGTTCCAATTTAGCTGTCACCTGTCTTACTATTGTCAAAGAGAAGTATGGGACCACTGTATACACTGGCTCTCTGGACTCTAGAATAAGATATTATGATTTAGAGGTAAGTATTTCTACCTGAATACGATGTGTGAAAAATGTAGTTTGCTTTTTTTTACCACATTTGTTTTAAATTTGAATAACATATTTCTCATATGTCTTGTACTTATTTTTGCAGACAGGCTTAGAAAAGGGACCAGAATGCAATGTTCTAAGTCCGATTCAG
The DNA here is from genome assembly GCA_020976665.1 of Heortia vitessoides. Classification (NCBI taxonomy): domain Eukaryota; kingdom Metazoa; phylum Arthropoda; class Insecta; order Lepidoptera; family Crambidae; genus Heortia; species Heortia vitessoides. The sequence continues at coordinate 11,718,716 of JACJUM010002496.1, forward strand.
ACTATGGACAGAGCGTGGGATACAATATTTGTTGGAACAAGGACAGGTTTTGTCTTGCAATTTGAATGTAAGGTAAGGTTACAAAATTAGCAAACAACATATCTACGTAATATCAGTAATGTCATTGGTTTGATATGATTGTAATATCATGAAATTATTGTCAATTTTTTTCGTAATGGCAAACAAATAATAGTGTTCCGGTTCGATCTCCACCCAGGACAAACATTTATATGATGAATAATTCTGGGTGTTAAGTAAGTTTTAAGTATTATATTGGCGATACCTCTGTTATCTGATGTCCGAACACAAGTGCTCTAATCGACTTATCTGTCAGATCACTGTATAAGATGTTATGTATTTCAAAATCATATTGTATTTCATATTTTACCAGCCATTGTAAGTCCACTGCTGGACATAGGCCTCCCCAAGAAAAGGGGTATTTCGCCCATAATTGCCGCGCTGGGCTATTGTCTTGGCATTTGTACTGCGCAGGCTTAGCGACAGTGATGCTGCTGCCCATCCTGCCTTATGCATTTGAGCTGCACCATTTTGAATGGACATACCGCCACCTGTCGGTTCTGACACCTTAATCACCTCTTACGACACCTGGTACAGGGGGCGGTACTATTCTACTCTGCTGGCACCTCACGGCCACGATTATGTGTTTATTTTCCAGAATAACATGTTAATACCAGTGAGTACTGTGAAATTCTCGGACCAGTCGATCCTGGCACTCCGAGCAATGAAGGAAGGCCCCCGAAAAGTGCTACTGGTAGCCGCGCGTTCCGAAGACGTTACAATCAAGGATGCGCAGACAGGGCTGTTGCTACGCTCGCTGCAGGGGCCCAAGATGACCGTGTACACGCTGCTCTATGAAGATGGAAAGATATACTGCGGAACTAGTAGCCATCAGATACATGTCTTCGATTACGCGGTGAGTAGTCGATAGCATTTCTATAAAAGTCCCCTTCAAACCCCCCACCCCCGTAGTCCTTTGTGACTACGGGGGTGGGGGCTACCCTACCCCCATAGTGCATAGCGAACACCCTAGTGCACTCCGTCGTTCAATGTAGATCGCTGAAGCCAGTTCCGTACCGTGAAAGCTTCGCAAGCAAAGTATTGAGTGAGACTAAGTGTCGGTCCGATCAGAACCGTCCTCAACCTTCAGAACCGCTGGAATTGACGACTGAGTGAACAAGCAAGTGGATTCGTCGGAAAAAAGGTCCATTGAGTAGTATTGGAACTTTTGTAGTAACCTTGGCAAAGTTTATCATCATCATCACATCAGCCATTAGAAGTCCTTGCGTGTTGGCAATCGCAGAGTGCAGCCTTCATGGTGGGAATGCTGCTGCCCATCCCCGCATATGTATTTGAGCTACACTAATTCGGATGGATATACCGTCATCTGTCAGTTATGGTACCTTAGTCGCCTCTTACGACATCTGGTACAGAGGGAGATACTACTCTACTCTGCCGGTACCTCACGGCAACGCAAGGTAGTTTTAAAGACACAGGTCTAACGCTCCGTAGTAGAAGAGAATTATTTTATTCTTCCAATGATACTTGTATATAATGAATATGTAGATAACTAACTGGTGCCCGCGACTTCTTCCACGTGAAATATTGATTTGGGGGGGGGGTATTTATTTATTATGGATACACTTACAGATATCTGTCATAGAAGCCTAATATAATATTCATAATTACCCTAGGAGATGTGTACACAACATTTTTTATTTTATGTAATTTATATTATTATTTTATTTTATCATTCAAGACGTAAATAATGATAAAGAATACAACTATAGAAAGTACCTTTATGATGATTTATTTTAGTGTTATACCTTGAAAAATGGACTATTTAACACTGAAATAATTTTACAAATGGACCAGTGGTTCCTCTGATTAGCGCATTTAAACAAATTATTAAAAATGTTATTAATAGTTTATGCGTTAAGGAATTACATGCTAATTACTTATTATATATTCATAAGCGGTTGTCGTAGAATTGCGAAATGTTTGATGACTAGCAAAGGTAGTATACAATTCAGGGTTAAAATATAAGCTTTTATTATTTGATGATAATTTAACTTTTCGTTAGTAAGATCATTTCTGAAAACAGTCCAGTAGTTCTTGAGTTAATTCGTTACAAACGCACAATAACCAATTCGTGCCTCATTATATTTCATTTTACGTGTTTATAGTTTTATTTTATGGAATGTAATATAGCATATGTTACTCATTGAAGATGTTGCTTTCTACTGGTGAAAAAATTATTTATATTGATCGGATAGATTTCGAGTTCAATCGTACTAAACAAACAAACAGTTGAATATTACCTCTTTAATATTAATATAGATATTATGATCACTTTTTCCAATAAACTCCCGCAGATGCTGTTTACTTTCTTCATAATGGTAAAATCATTAGGTACATAATTTTCTTGGACTGTATTCCAGAGCGGTACACACGCAGGCACGCACGAGGGCGGCAAAGGCGCCGTGTGCCTTCGTGCGACTGGCGGGCTTGTGTTCGCTGGATGCTACGACGGCTGCGTGTACATCTACCGCGAGAGCGAGCCGCGCCCGCTGGCGCAACTGCGCGGCCCGAGCCTGATGCTGCTCTCTCTCGCCGTGGTCGGCTCTAAGGTAAGCCCGAGTCAACGACCTTAGTTCCAGCTTATGAGGTTGCATTTGTTATACAGATGCGATATTATCATTATACTAGCCATTAAAAGTCCTCCTTTATAGGTGTTAAAAATATGTATTACATTTGTGATTCCTCTGTCGTCTGATGTCCGTAACACAAGTGTTTTAAGCGACTTACCTCGGAGTAAGGTCAATGTATGATGATTTTGTGTGTAAATCCGCTTTCAAACCGCTATTTGGCGGCAGGAATAGGTGAGAGTGACACACCAATGCATGAGATCGACCCTTGTATGAGATCTTCCTCTAGTTGTTATCCAATAGAGCTGGTTTTGATGATCTTACTAAAACAGAGCGTTGTAACGTATTAGGATAGGCGGCTCGGCGTTGGAGTTCTTTGTTATTGAGGCAGTGATACGGTACTGACCGAGCGTTGTTCATTTTTTTCTGTTATCGGCTCTAAGGACATTCGGGGTCTTTGATCTTTGCTCCGAGTGATACTGATTGTAAACATCAAGACCTTAACCTGGTGCATATGCACAAGTCATAGACCTTATACAAAGATCGTCTACATTGGTTCCCTCATTCTCACTTATTTCTACCGCCATAGTATATATATATATATATATATATATTCTTACCGCCAAATAGTAGTTTTCATATTGCTGTGTTCCAGTTTGAAATGTGAAAAAAGCAGTGAAATTACCGGGAAATATGACTTTATATCTTTAAGTCACAAGGTTGGCAATGCGCTAGTGATATCCTTGTGATATTGCGAGCATCTATAGGCTGCGGTGACGCTTGCACTAAGCGGATTGTATGCTTGTTTGTCGACCTGATGTAATAAAAAAATTACCTATCATATGTCTATCTGAATCAGAACGAACGGTCTCATTAATAGGAGGTGTTTTATCTAATATGTATCTTATGGGTCTCGCTGACCTTTGATAATAAAGTAAGACTCTTAAGATTAGGCTCTTAGGGAAGTAAGTCCACCACTGGACGTTCTCATCTCAAAGAGATATTCAATTGCCCCGGTTATGTATGGTCTGCAACCAGCATCTGGTCGATTGTATGTCCAGCTAATAGTGTGGATATATGTTGACGTTCACGCAGCGTATGCAGGTGCGTGTTCTCTAATCCAAAACATATCGGCCATCAGTTTTCGTGCTGTGCCTTAACCTACTTCAACTTGTTAAACTTTGATTCTTCTGTACATTTCCTCGTTCCTGATTCGATATCCTAAATACTCGTTGTGCTCTTTGAGACTAATAAGGCTATTATTAAAATCTATTATTAGCTAATACTATACTCAATAGAATATAATAATAGAACTAATATAAAGGAATATTTACAAAAACACTAACATATTATTATTTTTTACAGATTATTGCTGGATACAAAGACAGAAGTTTGTATATATGGAAGATTCCAGTTAGTATTTTAAATGAGATGATTTTATGAATTTCTACCTGGGCGTTGTAGATTAAATCTCACCATTATTAAGAAACGAATATGAATTCACTATTTTTTTCTAGTTTTTAACATTGTATTTAATAAAATAAAAGTTTAACTAGACACCTTATTTTATTTCCCTGACGTTTCCCTGAAGTTGTTAATCACATTTAGAAAACGCTTAATACAGATGAGAAAATAAACATTAGAGACAGCGGGCGGGGGCGTGCAAATTTGCGCGGCTACAATTGGTCAGGTCAAGCCAGACCAATACTTGACTTGATTGTCTGTGGGAAAATAGTCGATACCGATTAAATGGATTATCACTACTTGATATTATAAAACAAAGTCTCTTAGTTTATATGTACAATACATGCATAATAATAAATTTATATGTACAATTACTAATAATTTAGAGTTTTATAATATGATGGCGTGAATAAACACTTTTTGTAATCAAAATAATGTATTACTACAATATTTACACCTTAAATATGTCTACAAAAAAATCTGCGATGACATATGTCTATCCCGCAATAAATATTTTTAAATCCTCATTGCACCCGAGCGCAGACTGGGTGGGTCGCCTAGTTACATAATAATAATTATCAATAAAGTATTATTATGTAAATTTTCTTTATTATTATAATATTTATGTCATTTTGAATTGGCTCTTACCGATTTCATTTTGATTGTACCGATTGCCTCCCTTGTAAATACTGGTATACCATACCGTCAATGGATTGATACAAAAATGTCAGTTTTTCTAACAAAATTACCTACGCGATATCCGAGTATAAAAATGCATTTTTGATTTTAGGTATGTCTCCCTTTTTATTTGAATTTTTGGCGTCTTAAAGTTTCTTGATAATGTGTATATATACGCAACATGAAATATCTCCCTTTGATATAAGATTTTTAATTAAGTAAGTACATTTCAAAAATCAATCCATTTTATCTTGAAGCTTTTTAACATCTATTTTCTTGTTTTTTAAAGAATATTTTGGTGGTCTATCTATCGTTTGATATTGCATTTACGTGGAATTAGATTGTCATGATTGTGATCTTAATTTTAAAAAAAACAATTAAAATGTGTACTAGAGAAGAGTTTCAAAAATTAAGCTAACGGGAAAATTATTACAATTAGAAGGCCTAAGAAAGTTAAATAAACCTCAGCTCAATATAAACTTCAGCATATGCTTCTGTATTTATAATGAAAATTTAGAAATTTCGGGTATAAAAATGTAAGTTACATTAATTGTTCGTAACCCATAGACATATTATAATGCTAAGACCTAGCTACTATAATATTAGAATCAGATAAAATCTTTAAAAAGTAATAAGGTGTGACAAGCTTCCTCATCAATCGATCAGTTTAATTGAATAGGTACTTTTGCAAAATGTTTAGGTAATCAAGTTGTGAAAATACCCACTCATATCACGTATCGTGATATGTATACGTATTTTCATGGGATCGTGAGATTCGCATGAGACGAATACAGTGGCTTACTCTAATTCGTGGTCATCTAAATGTAACAGTAAAATGCATGAAAGAATCAAATTAATAAGACCAAGCCATACTGCAGTAACCGTAAAGTATGGGTTACAGAGAAAGGGATTTGCAGGAACTTTCCAGTCAGTGCGGTGTACTGCTTCAGTAATTGTACATATGTACACACATATAGATGTGTGTCACTAGCTACACAAAATATGCTATTGTATAGTGATAGTGAAAAGACTGATTTTCACATTTTACATGATATATCTATCGCTCATTATAATGTAGGTAAAAAATAGGAGTCACAAAACCCTACAACTACTGATAAATTTTATTTTGGTCTCGCAACGTGGTGTCAGATGCTAATTCTGACTTGAAACTAGATGGCATATCAAACAAACTTATAAAGAGACTCGTCATTCTAATGTCATCACTCTAACCGTCATCACATTTTCAATTTTTTTATTTGCTTTTGAATGTTTCTGAACGCATCTAATTTTTGCCAAGTGGCACTCCTGTCGTGAAGTTCTGACTTACGTCAGTGTGGGTGTTTCGGTCGGCGGCCATTATTCTACGTATAAATAATTTTTTTGCTGTTTAGTGCTCTAGGAAACAAAGAACCTAAATATTTTCAGTATATCTCTTTTATTTATAATTCCGAAAAAAATACATTTATAGTACAAACATGAATCCAGATTAGTAAGTATTCATTTTAAGGTTTGATAGCTGTGAATAAGGAGGGACGAAACCTATTCTTTTTTTGCGTGTTCATTGTCTTTAGCTTTCAATTTTGTTCGTGAAGGTATTCATATTATAACTTGACTACGCCTTAATTTATCTAAAGCGGTGCTATGACTAAAATACGGCCTGGTGACTCATTGTGTATGCGTGGTATTACATTAGAATGTAGACGTAAAACGTAATCGTATGGACCATGAATGGCGTAAATGTTGATGTGATTGTATCGCAATCACTACTTCCGTATTCCGGGTATCAGAAATGCTGAGGATCAGTCATGATTTTTAACAATCGTGATCTAACGCGACGAAGTATATCAATTACATGTATATGTCAACAAATGGTACCTTCTTTGTTTGCTTAGATACGCCTCCCCTAATACTTATGTCCTTTCTATAACTTTGCTTATTAATAAATTGGTAATGATTTCAAATTATTCTCTTTTTCAGCGACTATCTGTTTAAACTGCTCCTGATTGGTGACTCCGGTGTTGGCAAATCATGTCTGCTGCTCAGATTTGCAGATGATACTTACACAGAAAGTTACATCAGTACTATTGGTGTGGACTTCAAAATTAGGACTGTAGAATTAGATGGCAAGACAATAAAGTTACAGATATGGGACACGGCAGGCCAGGAGCGGTTTAGAACCATCACCTCATCATACTATAGAGGAGCGCATGGAATTATCATTGTTTATGACTGCACAGATCAAGTAAGTTCATTTCATATTTATTTAGACAGATATTATATATCACAGTGCAATAACTTTGTTTAATGTATTCAAACAATACCTATTCTTTTTCATGTGCACAAACCCAATAACAAACCAAAGAACTAAATTTAGTCTGTCAAGACCATTTATTGTTTTGTTGTATTACTGCCCTACATAATGTAGTTCAATAGGTTGTCCTTTATTTAGTAATATAGTAGATTTGCAAGATCAATATTTAATTGCTGAGTGAACAAAGTGATAAAAAATATTTATCTTTCCATTGCAATGTTCTCTGTATAAATTTAAATTATTTTTATTAATCAACTTGATAATCTAACTGGTTTTTGAACATGTTTTTGTAATAAGCTTAAGCACCTTCCTCATAATTATACTAATGTATCATGTGTTAATTAGTATGTATAAAATGTAAAAATTTTAGCTGCACCATATGCAGTAAGAGTGACTTTGTTACAGTTAGTGAGGCTGTAAAAGTTGGGATGTTGCCAAGTATAGTACAGCTATAATTTATTTATTATTAATGTACAAAAATTAATGTCATAATAAGTATAAAGTAATTTTATAAAACTATACAACTTCGAATTGTGCACACATAATGCATATTTTTTTGAAGCATGTTAGAGAAAGTGCCTGAAATAATTTTGGCAACTAATCAACTTACATTTTGCCTATTAGTTTTTATAGTATAGTGACTGGGCCAGGTAGAGAATTCAGTTCAGTATTATTACAGTTGAATTGAGTAGGTATTCTTTTCTTTTTGCTATGATATATCTACTTAATAGTATTTTAAATGTTTATTTGTGTATGGTGTTTTAACAGGTGATTAAACATAGGTGCTTATAGTAAAAAAATATATGCACAATATTTTCTCTAATATTTCTATATGTAGTGAGATTGCAAGTGTCATCATATATAGGTAATAAAACCTAATTGACCTGATCATTCCAGTAATAAACCTATTGGACATCTCTGTGTGTATATGTTTCCTATTTATAATTGGTTTATTTATTTAAGTCACAATACAATGTAAAAGTTTTTCAAATAATCATACATTAATCTTAATTTGATACTGCAATAGTAATGTAACTTGGTAAAATTGATTTACATGTATAAAATAATACAATTTTCTAATTGTAGTGTATTAAGTATTCTTATGGAATGTTATCTTGATTATTTTGATGTAAATGATAAAGTATCTTTTTCCATTCCCAGTTTAATTTGTGATAACTTAGATCTTACACAAAAGATTCATTGGTAGTAATACAGACATATTCTAATCATCATGCTATATGTGTGATTTTTATTAAAATTCTAGCAGCAACCTATGGTTTCACCTGCATTATGTTGTAGAACTTTGATATTATCTTAGCAACTCTCTTTAATACCATTGTACCATGACTTTCAATGAAGAACCTTTATACTGAATTTCATTTTAATAACTTCAAAATCAGGAAAGTTTCATACTAACTTTGTTCTTCTGTTTTTACCATTGTAAGGGGCGAATTTTCGAAAATCCTTTCATATACTTATAAAAGGAACCACTGTGCACAATTTTATGATTCTAACTCTTATACCTTAGGTCCTGTGTTGATATGACAGTTAGTCAGCATCTCCTTTTATATATTATTTATAGATAAATAAGTTAGTTAATTTAAGACAAGCTTCAAGTAGATATCAATTATGCAGTGCTGGTATCCTGATGTAGTATTTATCATGTCTAATGCCTTTGTTTAGGTTTTACTTTTTAGTATAATCTTTAAAGTATGATGCCTAAAACATTTTTGAAAAGAAAACTAGATTAATGACATCAATAGGGTGTATTTGTTATGATATTGTGTTGTTAAGAGTACTATATGATAGTCCGTCTATGATATGCTCTCCGTTTTCAGGACTCATTCAGCAATGTCAAGCAATGGCTGGAGGAGATCGACCGCTACGCGTGCGATAACGTGAACAAGCTGCTGGTCGGCAACAAATGCGACCTCACCACCAAGAAGGTCGTCGATTACGGCACAGCCAATGTAAGTCACCTTACACACCCTCCTATGAAGTCTGTTTGAACACGACTGGGTATGTTTGAGAAGTAAGAATGGTTGAGAGTGGACTAAATCTCCTTGTATGTTGCCGAATTGCGTTTGTAATCGGGCAGCAGGGATTTCCCTATAAGCATCTATTTATGTCCCGTCTGTGGCAGATATTCACGTATCGTTTTTTCAATAGACGGTTATTTCGCTGATTGTAAGCTCCCGTCTTTTCTAGTTTCAGCTGAATAATATATAATATGTATTCCCAATACTTTTATAGAGAAATATATTCTTAGTCTTATTCTACTTTTTTGAATGTATTCGTTTTTATTAAAAATAGGCGGCTTAAGTAGACTTCGTGTCGTTCGTATCTATTTTTCTTTTTCTACTTTAAAAAAATGAATTATTTCCATACTACATTCAGAAACATAATTTTTTCTGACAGATGTTTAGTTTTTGAATATTTTTTCAGACTCATTTTCTTGAGTTTCATCATTATTTTAATTGGAATTCCTCCCAACAAACGAAATGTTCACTACAAAGATCTATGTGTCCTAAAAACTTACAATTGTGTCTGAAGTGTGCTACGCTAGATTGTTTGTCTAAATATTAGCTTTATCTGTATTTGCCAAATTGTGGCTTATAGCTTGTTAATGATAACTCCATCGAACATCATTGGTTGACGCCCCATATATATTAGCTTTTTTTATATATAATGCATATGAAGAAGTTGAGTTGGCATTAGTTTTATAACTCATGCAAAAACTACTGCAAGGAATTTATAATATCTTAATTTTTTATACTACGTCGTGCCAAATATGTACAATAGCGTCTGACATAATCTAGAACAAACAAAGCCACACCGCAGGGGTTTTCCTAATGCAGTATATTTAAACATCGTTGTAATAATATTTATTTTAAATTCAATAAGATGAGTCATCTTTAGGGTTCAGTAGGGAACCTCAGAAGGAACATTAACCGATATAGTATCACATATGTTGTTCGCCTGGCTGTCTGTCAAGACCCTTTATCTCGAGAACGCGTGGAAGTTTCAAATTGAAATTAAAACCATATACTCAAATCTGTAGCCAATTTTAGTTGTGAAATAATAATATTCTACGTTAATTTGAAAAAAAATCTACCGTTTATGCCGCAAAAAACGCATGTTGTAGCTTCCTTAAAGGAATCAAAATTCAGTCACGTAAATCTAGAACTACGTCTTAAAAAAAAGTACATCAGTCATCGAGTTTTTTTTGCTTTGTTTGTAGTTTGTTACAGACATACTGGCCTAAAATGTGTTTGTTAGTCATAGAAGTTTATCTTGGGAGAGTGACTGATAAGAATTTGTTGTGTGTGTCATTCAACTTACGTTGATTTTTGCTTATCCTTAGTGATCATTATAAGGCGCGTGTGAAGCTGAACTTTGGCTTATGTACGTCTAATTATGCAAAGATTTATTCTTATATTTTTTTACTATTACGTGTAAGTGCTGTCTTTTATTACTATAGATATCGCAATCACTACATGTTATAAAACAAAGCCCACCACCCCGTATATGCGTTCGCGATAGAATTAAAAACTACTGCACGGATTTTCATGCTGTTTTCACTAATACATAGAGAGATTCTAGAATGATGGATAAATGAATGATAGATGGTAGATTTTTTAGGTTTTTGTGTACATTTGCTAAAATATATTAGTTAAGCTATTAGTTGGAGGTGTCAAAAAGCGGCTGATTTTTCACCAACTAGCTTTCACCGAAAATACTAAATCCTTTGAGATATAATAAAAAAAATATGTTGGGAGATAACATTTGATGAATAACTTACGGTTAACTTACCAATTCGTCGCGTATAATAACAGTAATTGTAACGGTAATTAGTTGGAAATAGTATTGATCGTTATCATTTTAATCTATTTTAAAGGCATTAATACTTTCATGTACTTTTATTTAATTTTTTAAACCATATACTTTAAATTAATACATTGGGGTTATCGCAAAAAATTACGAGCGCCAGAATAAAATTCAAACGCGTTTTCGCATTGACCTGATTGCCTTCATCGAGGTCATAAAAAACAGAATGTGGTCAACTATGACATTACTTTTCCGAATACCCTCAAATAGTTTTTTAAAATTAAAAATCAATCCAACCGTTTCAGAGATTAGTTAACACTAGCAGACTAAATATATGTATGTATTTTCGTATGCGTTTTGTAAAATTTCTGTTAATACAAACATACACTCTAGTTTTATTTATTAGTATGGTGTATGTTACGTTATTACATTTGAAAATTTCATTAGGTAATGATATATTTAGATATGCTTGTTATGAAAACGAAAGAGGAAAATAGTTATCTTGTATTGAGTAATTAATATATAGTAATGTGTGTATATATATATATATATATATATATATATAGTTATATATAGTTATATATTTAACACCCAGGCAGAGATCAAACAAAAATCTCAATCTCTCATATAAATATTTATCCTGGGTGGTGATCGAACCCATGACCTTTGGCGCACAAGACAGGATCACTACTATCGGCGCCATCGGGCCCGTCATTTTTTATTTTCGTTATTATATATTTCGTTATTTTCAAATAATTATTTAATGTAAGTGTTAACCTGACAGATAAATCTTTGTTATGGTAATCACTACCTAAATACAGTCAAAACCGATTATAACGACATCGTGTAAGGTCCTGGCCGAGTCTGCAGTAAACTGTTCAGTAAACATACCGGCTATAACAACATCGGATATAGCGAAATATCGTTTATAACGACGAAACTATATTGATATTCATCGACTAAAACGATCAACCGCATTTAGTCCCACTAAAACAAAACAATACGAACGATCTTAGATGTTATTACTAAGCATTGATGTAATAATATTTAGGCGCTATAAGTTTTGCTAAAATTTGTTACTTTAACGACCAGTTTAATACCGATGATGTTCATAACTTGAGGAGTATGAAACGTAAAATGCAAAACATTTGAGAGTGGGCTTAAAAAACCGACTAAAATGACTGATTACTTTAAAAACTAGTGTAAGTCTAGTGCAGCTGGTACATCTTGTATCTCCAATTATTTCTTAATAAACATTATTATTTATTTTTTTTACATTTCATTTAAAAACTATATATTATTCTATATTAGATATATAAGTACTTATGATAATTTAACTACTTTTGCTAGGTATTGCTTATAACAACTATCGGATATAACGTCGTAAATATGCAGTCCCTTCAATGACGCTATATCCGGTTTTGACTGTATTACAAAAAAACAGCTGCCCCATCGAGCCCTGTCTGCAGAACACGATAAACTAACAGACTTTGATGTGAGATTTTCATTCGCGAGGAAGGTGTGTGTAATTTGTTAATGTTATGCGTAAATTGGCTGCAATATGAAGATTTCGTTAAATATGTCGGAAACTATCGTCCAGACCCCAGCAAGCTCCCAAGATTTACACAAAGCGGAACGCCGGGTCGCCAATAATCTTTATCTTCTGTCGTATTTCCTTTTTCTGACTACCCAATCCCCACATCAATGTATCTCTGTTTCTATTACTTATCCTTCTGACGCATTAGAAAATGTATAAAAATAAAAAATGTATATACTTATTAGAGATTATCAATCAATATATTATACAAATATACTCTAAAAATATTAAATGTCTAATTAATCAGAATCATTCTGTTTTGTCTAATGTTTGACTGAAACTACTACTAGCATTATGAATTCCACACAAGTTGATATATAAATAAAACGTGTCTTTATTGCAGCAATACGCGGAACAGCTCGGCATTCCGTTCCTCGAGACGTCCGCCAAGAACTCGACGAACGTGGAGCAGGCCTTCATGACGATGGCAGCGGAAATAAAGGCGCGCGTGGGCCCGCCCACCGGCGCCACCGCGCCCGCCGGACACGCGGTCAAGATCGACCAGGGTCGCCCCATCGACACCGGCAAGTCCTCGTGCTGCTGAACACCTGGTTCACGGTATGGACGCTCACATAGTTTTAACTTCTAGCATGTCTCGGACTCCTTAATGTTTCGTGTTGTGTATTATTATTGTATTGGTACCTCACTCTCATCTATTCTCACCGCTTAATAGTAATGGAATGGAATTTTAGAGTGTACCCACTTTATAAAACTCCGTTTCAGCGATAGCGATTCCAAAATCAGAGCTAATCTCTGAAAGGATAAGACATATTTGTAATTGTCAGATTTAGTGCGCGATCAACGGAATGTGATAAATTTATATGTACTATGTACGCGGCCTTATGTTATACAATTCTTGAATAAGTTGATGCTGTCATAAAAAATAAAATTACTTACTTGGTTTTTCATGAGATCCCACAACTTTTTGTAGTGGAAGAGCTTCGTTGGGAGACTTGGCTAGACTTTTTACATTATGTATATGTATTTTTATGAATAAGACCAGTTACCGCTGTTAGACTAAAGCGATACAATATAAACTTATTTTTAAATTAACAAACCATAACTATACATAACTATTATTTAAAAAGTAAGATACAGGTTTTATGAGCAAGAAAATCGCATACAACATTAAATCTATAATACATTATCATAATCCAATTTATAATTAATTCCATGGGATTTATCTATCCTTATATTCTAAACTATTGTTCCTTTTGTTACAGCGCCGATTGTTTTGTGTATTCGTTTGGAGCTACTCGAAGCATTATGCAACCTTTTAGCTTCATTTCTTTTTAGCAACTAGACGTTAAAATGTCAGATAACTACATCGTTCTATCTCTAAATATTTAAACATAATATTAACTTTTTCTACGCAAGTAAAGCTCGTTATAGAATAACGAATAAATAGACTGGCCAGTTGGGGTATAAATCCGCCAACACCCAAACATTTCCACTGAGATGAATTTACAAGTCTAAACAAAGACTGCTTTGAGAATCAGAAAAGCCTGTTACTAATTCAACACTATTCATTAGCATCTAAAATAAACGTTAGAAACAGGTATTTCCTAATTATATTCTGATTGAAACATCTTGTGTAATCTTGCTTTTATTTTTATAAGGTGCCGTGTTGGAACATGTTGTACGGATGTTTTTAATGTGTGTTATTTGTTGACAGGCGAGCGGCAACACGCCAGGGAGGCGGGAGCCGCTGGCGCCGGCCGTCACACCCACTATAAAATGCAATTACCACAAAACGATTCATGAGTGCATCATTATAATAAATATAAAGTAATTTAGTCCCGGGGCTCGACACCTCGGCCACTACGTCGTAAGCTAACTCCTTTAAGTTGCTATATTGTTAAAGGAAGGTGAAATGGATGGGTGTATGTTTATACATGTTTATATGATAATGAATATCGTAGGTTAATTATTTTGTGCTGTTTCCAAAATAAGATTTCGATGCAGGTGAAGTTAAGATCAGCATAGATAATTGTGTGTGAGGAAATTCACGTGTTTTTGTATGGTATAGCGTAAAAGGAGCGAGTCGTGTATCATACTCTGTTAGAGATTGTTGCATTCATTACGTGCGTCGTGTTAATCGCGTCACTGCGAGTCAAGTGATGCTACGGACTCATGTGCACTATGGAGAAGTGCTACGTGTCGCTACGACTCGTAGTCGTCCTGCCGAACAATACTGATACGCGTGATAAAGATACACCATTCGATTGTTCACACTATGCTACATAACATGATTGAAAGCATTGTAAGATTGATTTATATATTAAGGGATCCAATACGTCCTCAAGCGGTAGCGTAGTGTGACGCTGCATTGTAAGTACGATATGTCATTCTCTCAAAGATGTTCATTACAAAGCGTAGGCTAATTATTGTTTTATTCCAGCTTGTGTTATATTATAATTTCGTCACGTGAAATACTAATTTAATTCTTATCTTCGTATGCACTGGGTGTTTATATTATTCAATATTATCGTGAAGCGTACTGGGGTTGTGCTGTGTTGAAAATTTTGTGTTGTACATCTTAAATTAAGACTCTGTCGTGACGTTTAACACAAAATTGTAGATATAGCAATTTGGCCTTAGATAATCTAGACAGATATTATATAGTAAACTTATGTAGTCATCGATTTAAAGAGCGGGATCATAGTATTAATTAAAAGACATATTCATATATCGATATCACAGCAATATTGTGATAATTTTAAATTTTAACACCGGTCCAATATTTCGGGCACCGGTGACAAATTATTTCTCATTCGTTTATTGTTCGTCCTACTTAGTGATGCAGAGAGTATTAAATATAATGGAGTATATAAGATGCGGTGTGGGGAATATTGGACCGATTAAATTATTTTATATGCAGCCGATCTTTATAAATTACTCTCGTATGTCGTTATTTTTGTACTATTATGTCTGAATTAAGTTTACTTAAATCAAACCGCTAACCCACTGTAATTCTGTATTGAGGGTTTCTTAGAAATTAAAACAGTATGCTATAAAGTGTGTTTTATTTTGATAACCTGTTATATTATCCATATACATTTACACATAACTTAAATCGAGTAAATTGGACGGTAATTTTGACGATGGAAGTGACAAAACATTGTTAAGTTGTACATGATAATGAATGATTGGTGCAACATCACATAAAAACTTTTGGCTACATCTCAAGGCATTTAGCAGCAGCATCTCATCATGTATTCGTAGTCGTGACAGAGGCCATGCAAGTTGAGTGGGCATTGTAGGAATTCTGGACACAAAACTGGTAGGCTATCTGTTACAAAAAGAAAAAGGATATTTTAAGTATGTACATTTCGTCCGAACTGTGTACAATATTAAATATTAAAGATAAACTTTATCTAAAATTAAATGAGTTAAACAATAATAAAAAAAATATTCTTCAATGCGGTTTAAAAATGTCAAATTAATGATAAATGTAAAAAGTTATGTGAACCGCATTTTAAAGCCCTTAAAAAAAGTTTTATTAAAGGTAAAAACTAAGTACATAAAAACCGATAAACTAATTGCCTACTTAAGTCGTTCCCCAGGACCGATGATACATATGTTGAATATTTGTGTTTGTAGGTACTATATCTGGGTGTTAAATATGTTTTTAAGAATTATTTTTGTAAAAGATTCCGATGTACGTAAACAAGTGCTTTAAGCAACGTATCTCAGAGTCATGTCAATGTATGTGGGTGAATTTAAAAAAACTTTGTAAGAATATGAGGTATTATAACTTTATATGGAAATACGTACCAGAACTGTACGCGCAGCCGCAGCAGTATCCATGTATGATTGCTTCGTCGTCTTCGCAGCTCCTCGCCGGGCACCCGTTGCACCACACTCCTATTCCTAGCCATGGCATGTTCCCTGCAGACACGAACTATAATTTAGAGAATAGAAATAAAATAGCCAATGGTTAGTTGAGCATTGATTTTACTGAGCTTTCATGTGATTTACTATATTTGTAAGAATTTCCGACATTTTTAGAGAAAAACTGAATAGCAAGGTTAGAAACAATGTGAACAGATGGTAAAAAATGTGTCTATGTATATAAATAAAATTGAACTGTCTCTAATTTTAAATTTACTCAAAAAATATATGAGAGTATAACACAACAAAAATCTCATATATTGAACTGATTCCGTGATAAATCGCTTATATCACTTTTATTTACGGACATCAGACAACAGACGAATCACAAATATACTACATAAATGCATGTATTTAACACCCAGACAGAACAAACATAAATATCGACATAAAATATTTGTCCTGGGTCCTGGGGATCGAACGACCTTTGGCGCTCAAAACAGGATCACTATTATCGTGCCTGTCAAGTATACGATACCTAGGAACATAAAAAATACCTAAATATTTTGTTTGTTCCAGCTAATTTATGAAATGGTTCTATATCGATTATTCACTTTTACTGGCAAATAGTTAATGTTATAAGGAGAATTTTGAGCTTATTTTTTCCTCAGTGCAACGCGGGTGAAACCCGTGGACACAGCAAATCTATACTAATATTATAAAGCGGAAGAGTTTGTTTGTTTGTTTAAACGCGCTAATCTCAGGATCTACTGGTCTGATTTAAATAATTCTTTTTTTGTTGGATAGTCCATTTATAGAGGAAGGCTTTAGGCTATATAACATTACGCTGAGACCAATAGGAGCGAAGCGTCAGTGAGAAATTTGCAAAAACGGGGAAAATTATTCACAATAGGCTATTCTCCAATTTCTTCATTTTTTTTTTAAATGTTCGTATATATCTGATAATTCATTATAATTTTTATTTCAGCAAAATATGACCGATTTATGCCGAAAAAAAAATATTAAAAATTTGTCGTAAAATATACGCGCCAAAATACCATCCGCCATTTTGGTGACGTCAATAGTACTAAAATATTGTAACCTCAAATTGACATTTGTCATTGACACGATATTGAGTTTGTCGGCTTTGTTGAGTTGTTTTTATTTATATAAAAAGATGAGTTTCTATAACCCGTATCGTTGGTGTGTTGCGTTAAATTGTAAGAATTCGACATTGAAGACTCCAGAAAAGTTATTTATTACTATTCCGAACGATGTTGTTAACCTCAAAATAAGAAAATTTCATTGAATTACACCTATGAATCACACAAATGATATTGTTGTGATAAAGTAATAGAAAGATTTACTTACATAGCTGTTTTTATATTTCTGCATTCGGCAGAAAAGAAATCTGTATTACACGCAAAGAAGTTTGTAATCATTACCGCATCTATCTTCGGTAAATTAGTACTTTCGGCTTTTACAAATCCGACGTCCATGTTTAATTATGCAAAAGTAGCGTAATAAAATACAAAATCTCTAAAATAAAAGGAATTATACACAAAAAAAGTAAAAAATTAAGGAACACAGTCAGTTGTTTACATTTAGATATTTTAGTGCTTGTGACGTCATTCTGGAAAAAAACATGGTGGACGGTGTTTTCGGTCACGTGACTTACAGATAATAAAACTCGGATTTTAATTTTGAAATATAAAATTAATCTTAGGTTTTTATGGAATAACGACATTTTTTTTCAATTCCTCACGTTATTATTTATTCAAGTAACATAATGTTATATTTTTTTGTTGATAGATGAAAATAGCCTATTGAGATCTTTCATCGCATGCGCTGCATAAACGGTTTAAGTTATTCAAAAACTATGTATAAAAGAATTATTCCTTTTTAATAATAAATAAAGTCCGCGACAGTATGTCTATCTCTCAAGATTTACTCATCATAATATATTTTGTCGAAGAAGGCTTGCTACCATTATAATGTGCAAGCAAGCCACGCGGCGGCGGGTGAGGGGGAGGTGGGTTTCGTCCCACCGCTGTGCTTGCCATTACCACTCGCGAGTGCATCTTTGCGAGGTATATGCGATGCGATGCAATACAAATGATGAATTAGCAGGTGTGCATAGAAGTTTCCCGTATCTTACCGCTTTCTTTACCTACGTCGATGGCTGCTTGCTTTGCAGCACAGTACGAACCATATTTTGATCATCACCATAGCAGCCGTACAACTTCCAGATAGTTCTCCCAAAATAAGGGGGAATTTGCCCATAATTGTCGCGCTGGGCAAGCGTGGTGGCAATAGCAGAGCGTAGCTTCGCAACAGCTGCACTGCTTCGGGTGGATATATCGCCACCTATCGTTGCCGTTACCTAAGTCGCCACTTACGACTTCTGGTAAAGGGAGAGGTACTATTCTACTTTGCCAGTACCACACGGCCATTGTTCCTGATATAGCAAAACCTACAAATAGTACTATAAACAGAAAAGTTTGTGAATATTCAATGATGATCATTTGATAAAGATATACCAAAACAACGTTGTAGGTAAGCGCAGGTATCTACGACTTTTTCCTTCAATACACCACGGAAACTAACCGAATAGATGTAGGTACTTAATCAATATTATTAGTTTTTTAAAATACATCACTCTTCGTCCCACTTTAAGGGATACACGTCTGAATCAAACAACGGGTATAAAAAATATATATATACTCACATCTTGAAGCTTTCTTCACAGCATCCAGTCCAGTATTGGAAGAAGGGAAAAACAAACCGTAGCTACCACTGACCAATATCAAGGCAGTCAATAACGCGACCAGACCCCTGTCATGCATGTTGGCTAAATGGCGTGTCCTCGCCGGGGGTGACGTTAAATAGAGGAGCAAATGTTTCCCACTATAATTAGGTCAATGCCTCCAGATAACGAAGGAATGGGAAGGATTTTCGGTTATTGAGTGGTTATCTTTATTACTTAGCTAAACGAGATTAAACTAGTTTTTTGTACGACTGTTATTTGAACCCCCGAAGGACCCAAAATGGAGCAATACCGTTACGTTACATTTTTTTGGTCATCCCGCTTAATGGCAACGCGATAATTGATCGTAATAAAACTAGTTTCATTGCCCTTAAATAGTTTAACCAGTATTTCTTTTATGATTACGATGGCCTTTTTATCTCGGATCAAAAGGGAACCTAAAAAGGCTTCGCTATCACTGCTAGTTTCTGTGAGGTACCGGCAAAGTGGAATAGTACCTCCCTCTGTACCAGGTGTTGTAAGAGGCGACTAAGGAACCAGAACCGACAGATGGCGGTATATCCGAGACAGTGTAGCTCAAATTTACAGGGTGGGAATGGGCAGCAGCATCCCCGTCGTGAAAGCTGCGCTCTGCGAATGCCAAAACGCTTGCCTAGCGCAGCAATTATGGGCGAAACTCCCCCTTTCTAGGAGAGGCCTATGTTCAGCAGTAGACTTCCAATTTCCAATGGTTGTAATAATAATCACCGCTAAACATAGTTACAAACTATTCTCAAAACCATTTTTACTTATTTCCACCTTATCATCACTATATCAATCTTAGATAAGGTAGAAATGGAAATGGATGATGATACCATCATCATCTCCATTCGTGTCGGTCCTTGTACCTCAGTCGCCTCTAACGCCTGGTACTGGGAGAGGTACTATTGTACTCTACTGGTAGGAACCACATATACAAGCAGAGTAGAATAGTACAAAATGTATAAAATAAACAAGTATACAGGGTTTTATAAAACATTTATTTTCATAAATAAGTACATTTAAATTTGACACAATACATTTAAAATAGTGACGAACACCGAATAAATAACAACCACTCGCACTTATAAGTAGAATAAAGGCCTAAAAGTGTATGATCATTGTAAAATTGAACGTAAAAATTGAGCATTTACAAATGAATAGCCATATAGAGATCAAATCATATTACAGATTAAGTGCAAATGTTACACTTAATTCATTGAACCTGCACGAGTGTTAAGTTTAATACTGCCCTTTAAATGATTATTTATTATCCAGAAACTTATTTAAGACAATTAATAAAAACAATCGAACAAGCAGACCAATTATTTATAGGCTACCTGACTGATATATCAACGCGGGGCTTAAACTATAAATGTTATTAAATTTGAAATGTATATAAGGAATTCCTCCTTATAGAACGTAAAATACCTAGCACTAAGAATTACGTTTTATGTTGAATTGCGAAGGGGGGGCGTTAATTGCTGTTTCTGATTAATACAACGATAACCGAAATCTTATAGTTACCATTGACCATGTTTTTGTTCCATAAAAAAATTTATTATTATTATTACAATTTTTTAAAATTCACCCCTCTTAGGGATGAATTATGTTATAAAGTTAGTATGAAATTTCTTTAATTTTTCAGACCTTTCAAAAATTATGTTTATATATATACAAAGTGAAGCTGGCCGACTGATTGATATCAACGCAAGGTCTAAACTATAAGGTCAGAATAATTCAGTATTCCATAGCCCGCTTATCTAGGAAGTGTATAGGCTATGTCAACTAAAAAATAACACTAGGTTTAATAACAGCGGAGAATCGGGGCGCCGCTAGTTACTAATGAGAGTTATACTATATACTTGTCCTAAGATAGGTTCACCCACGCCTTGAATAATGTTAAGTACACATACATTTCCGATACTTTTACTTGTTAGTCTTAACTTTTTTTTTTTTCATAGACGAAAAAGACTTCACGAATCCACAAAGTGCCTAAAGCAGAAGGAGATAGTGCGCGACCAGGACTGCACGCACTCGTTTATCGTACTAATCCTTAACAGTATTAATCTTAACACGCATACAAAATACAAGCCGACTTGATTTGAAAACAGTGCGTGAAAACCAATAAATACAACATTAATTCTGGCAGCCGAAAAGTGTATAAAAACGATGTGACAATTTTCACTTCATTAAAAATCGTATAAAACTTTGACACAGTAATATATACGTATGTACTATATGTACATGTACAGCCTAATTTTTGATAACCGTGTAAAGTAGAACATTGTGTGTAGACACATTCCTCCTAGACTACATATTTGCGAGTTAATATTTTTATATTATTGAATACCTGTACCTGACGTTATAATATATCTTACATTAAACTCCCACAACTTAATAATGTCATGCATTTTGCGACACACGCTTTGCCACTCTTTCTACTTACCATTCAACTCGTTGTTTTCGATGCCACTAAATAGCAAGCGTAGGCAGATTTCATAGCGTATACAAAACTAGTTTTAAGGTAATAAACTATGTTCTGCCTAATTTACACACATATTAAAATAATTCTTCCAAGACTAATAACGCAAAGTACAACTTTTGCTAAATCTCTTGAGCCAAAGCTGTAACTTTAGCTTCGTAGTCAAGTGATTGAAACGAGTAACGTATTTAAATTAAATATTTTTTATGAGTATTATGTTAAAATAAACAAATTGATTGGCCGATTAAATAACCGTTTCTACTATAGGACAAAGTTAACCAAACTTTAATAGTTAATAGTTGTAAACCGGCTTGTTCGGTTGCTTGGCAGTCATCAAAACGACTCTAGAAACGGTTTATAATGACCTCATAAAACAGTTCAGGCTCAGGAGCGAGAAAGCGGCAATTCTTTAACAGGGTGTTGTAAAAAGAATAGCACCAACACGCTTCTTTTCCATGCGTTTCTTCTAGCGTTATGCCCTCGACGACGACGGTGTTAAAAAACTTGTGAAGTACCATAGGTGTTAGTGTGCAAAACTGTTTCAGAAGCTCAATCGTGATTCCGTCAACATCCGGCGCTTTATTGTCCTTAAGCTGATTTAGGGATATCCTTGGAGAATCGTCGGGTCAGCTTGGCTTTTGGATCTTTGGCGGAGCTGTCAACAGGCAACTGAAGCGTACATCTCTCCATATACAACTCTGCTACTAGTCTCTCCTTTTTTTTCCCCATCCAGATACTCGGCCTTGGTTGACGGCAAACTACCATCTACTCTTAAGCTTAGTCGTCATGCTTTGCGAAATCTTTGGAGACTTTATTTCCTTAATATTTTTAGTATTAAAGATACGGATTTCGTGTTGCATGGATTTTGAAATATGCCTATTGAGCCACCTATATCACTGCGCGTCACTGGAAGACTGCAGTCCCATCGAGAGAGAGAGAGAGAGATATGAGGTTTATTTTAACGGCGGGGTTCATTGAACTTAGAATCCACCGTCCAGAGTTTCTACAAGCTTGTTATTGATCTCGTCCACCAAGGTTTTCCAAGCAATCAAATCCATTTTCGAGCTCGAGCTGAAAGCTCTCGGAATCCTAGTTATGGACGCGAGTAGTTCGGAGACTGCATCAGGCGGGACCTTTCTGAATATTCGATGTGACACATACCATCTTGTGATCACTTCCGGTTTCAACCCTGTGTATCATTTTTAAATATTCGTTTCTTGTTTGTCAACTTGAAATTTATTTAATTTTTCGTGGAACCATCGGGACTCATCCAAGTCTATTTCCCGTGAAGCGGCTTCTGGCAAAAGGAGTTCGTGATAAAGAGCCCCTATTTCTTCAGAAAGTTAGCCAGACACAACAACAATGAAGTGGGATTTGGACATATGTATGGCCCAGTATTTGTGTCGCTATAACTATATAACCAGCGATCTGGCCTAACCCAAATATGTGTAATATATATACATAAAATATCTATATTTTTGATATCATCTATTTATGTCGATATGGATGATATCAAAAATATAGATCTTTTTTATATATTACCTTTAAAAGCGAAATAATAAAACGGAAATAATACCGACTGACTAAATCTTAATTACTTATAGGTATAAGTAATTAATATATATTTGAAAATAATATAGTATATTTTCATATTCTCAAAGTAAAATAGGAATGCGAATCATTTGAGTATGTGTGTCCACATCCATTCAAGGTACAAAAAGATAACTAGATGTTATTTTGCAAACAATTAAATCTACGGGCTGCACATGCAAATAATATTCTAAAACTACATAGCTAATACACTCACAAATTATGAATATAATTATCCACTATAAATACTAGTATGGCACTAAGTTACATCTCACAATCAATAATGAGTCAAAAGGACTAAACATTAAAATATACTCTCCTACAACACTGAGGTTGACATACATAATATATACACTAGTTCAGAAGGAAAATATTTAATAATAATATTAAAACACCCGACATCACATGCAGTGACGGTAATAAGTCACTATCATTTATTTTACGGATATCAAACAACAGAGGAATCACAAATATAATACTTAGATACATGTGTTTGCCCAGACACAGAACAAACAAATATTCATCTTATAAATGCTTATTCTTGGGGATCCTACGATGGCGCTCAAGATAGGCACACTACCGTCATTACTTAGAATGTGTCAAAAATAATAAAACAGATGGTGGGCAAACACAGTACGTAGCTATTATTTTAAATAAATATACATAGACAAACTATGAATATTGCTTATTGCTTGTTGACGTTGTTCAGAGCTAAACATCTTGTTGACAATAAATCATTTAAAAATAAGATAATATTTACTTTAAAAAAACTTGCCACAGGCTTCACGTGGGACCTACGAATTGGTCAAAACCTCATGGGCACTTTGGTCAGTGCAGAAATTTCCGTTGGGCTCATTGAACTGGGACAATGTGGCCGTACCGCATCAATTTGCAGATGGCCGCTTAGAGAGCAAGGGAGGACGAGGCGATTTCAGACAAATCCAAGCATCTCCACGTTGATACTGAAGAGCTGAAGATGATGGTCGCGAATTTGGAGGGTCGTATGGGTAGATTTCTACTAGAGTCATGGATCTGGCCGCCATTTGCAGTTTACCGAAGTTACGGATGGACCAGGTTACGGAGGCTTTGGAGCAGGTGGGTTGTCCTGCGGCTTCCATCCCTGCTACTTAACCACTTGAGAAGAGGAAGCAACGCTGATGACGAGTGAGGTACGAGGCATGCCGTGAACGAGGTACCGGTCACAAATTCCGGCGTTGTCACTCAGCAAAACGACCTTCAGTGTCCCCATCTATGTAATAGGAGAGACCTGGGCTACAGCTGCTGCCTGTAATAGTAAGCCACAAAACGAGACGGCCAAAAAAAAGCCAAAGATTCAGCTCCAGCACGACCGAAATCCAAAGGTCGTTGTGATCGAGTTGGATGGCCTGACTACTTGTCAGTCATTCAGGGAGTCCGACCCGCCTTGTTTGAGACGCGACTTTATGAACTGTCCAGTGTCCAGGGAATCGGCGATTGTCTCCGGACGACTTTTGCGAAGTATCCAGAGTTGTTGGTCTCTAGGCCGAGGAAGTTAGGAGCATGCCTTATTGACCTCTATGAGAATATTACGGTCCAGGGGGTCAAGGACCCGCTAGCGATAGTGGCCGATTGTGTTGTGGACATTATGCAGGTGATGGTTTTTTTTCCTCATGCTCGTCTCAAACCGGGCAAGATGGCGTGCACACTTACAAAGATGTTTCGCGCTCCTAAGCGTGACCCAGACCAGGTCGCAGGAAAGGACTCCTGGTGGTATGCGACTGCGATTCGCAGGGTGATCGAGTTAGCACCCTAGAGTTTTTAGTGGATTTTCTCTGGGTTAAATAAAAAGCTTCGGGGTAGACAAGTTGATTTTTCCTAGTTAATATTATTTTAAATATAATTTAGCATTTTTGTATGCATTACATCTAGTAATTTAATAAAAATAATTTACTGTTTTGACAAGGCCCAAGACAAGGCGCTCTTATTTATGGTAATATTTGCTGTAAAATCAAACTTATATACAAAAATTATACATTATTATATTACACATTGGCACAACAGTCGTATGGCACAACAGTCGTATGGCACAATAGTCATATGGCACAATTGATTCCTACAATTAAATAATAAATACCGGGAAGAAGAGTCTTGCAAACGGCCGCTAGAAATAACAATGAGTAATGACAGCCACCAACAGACATGTTCCGATCTGGTGGGCCTTGAGAGAGCTTCAAGCCTGCAGAAATCTTTAAGAGCAAGCAAGAAATGCTCAAGCATTATTCCACCCAAATATGGTTGACGTCGGTTTTTCGATTGGCATTAGTCTAGTAACTAAGGAAACACATTTTATTATTCACATTAGAGAATACATCGACAACTTAGTTTCATACACGTTTTTTTAACTACATTCATTTCAGGTACCATCTTACAGTTGCGTTGTACACACATAATTACTTACCTACTTTATGACAGACAGATCGCCCCGAAAATTACTTTGCAGTCAGAAACAGACTAACAAAATACATTCACACATTCTGTTGTGTACCTGGAACCGAACAACAGTAACTTATAGTCCAAAGACTTCTAATAAAAAAAAATATGATAAAAATTAAACTATAAATATGCTTCAGGCTAGAGTTGCCACTAATCCATGGTATAAAAACACTGCCTTCATTTGTTTTTGACTTGTGTTTACTTTTATTTCCCGTTTCAGCCAATCGACGATTTTGAAAGGAATTATTACAATTACTCAGCATTTATTTTTCTGGTGATAAGATTTCTGCCTACAACAAGAACTGCGTTCTAGTTGTAGGTAATATAAAAGTTTTCTCTACATTAGTGGCGATTGTCCAAGAACTTCTTCAGGATGTTGCCCGTTAAAAATTCTTTAATTTCAAAAATTATATGCATCAATATCGTAGAATAATAATTTCTACCTTTCGGTAGAAGTCTTACAAGAGGTAGTTGCGTGCCCCGCTCAGACGGAGGCGCGCTCGACGAGGTCGCAGGCGGAGGCGGTGGGGTCGGAGCGCCGCAACCGGTGTGGCAGGAGGGCTCCGCCCTCGCACTGTTTGTTACCCAGGCAGTTGCACGAACACACCTGCGCGCACACATCTATATAATAATTTCACAACATCTTATACATTGACTGTCTCCGTGATAATTTGCTAAAAGCACTTGTGTTACCGGTTGTGTACGCAGTTTTAGTCAGATCGTCAGTCAGCCCTTCTTTGTTATTTTTCCGCCATTTCAGAACAGTTTCATTCCATTCAGTTCCATTTCTACTTGTTAATCCGCCATATATATATATATATATATTTCTTTTTGTAGTTCGAGGAGAGTGGTTGATAAATTTTGCTCTCTATTTCAATATAATTTATAAATTATTTAACAACATAAACGTTGAAGTAAACATCACCTGCACTTTGCGAGCAATGGAGGCCCTTAAAACTTCATTGTCAGAAATGTGTTAGTTGTTCAGACGCGCGCAATCACTGCTGATTCTTCAGAGAATGGTAAAAGACCTGTCATTGTAGTTGTTACTTGCATATTATTCGTTTTATATTCTCCTCTTTATTTTTTTGTGTGTATTTATGTATTATATGTATGTGTGTGTGTGTTGGTGGTTGGTTACCTTTATATATTTTGATTGTTTATATTTATACATTAATTTAATTTATTACACACCTCAAACTGCCGTATTATTGATGTATTTCTTTTATATCCAAAGGTTGCCTGGAAGAGATAGCTTTATGCGATAAGGCCTATACTGTACTGTTGTATGTTTTTCTATGTTATTTGAATGTCTTGTTTATGGTGTGTACAATAAAGAATATTATTATTATTATTAGGTTCTTTTACGGATTTCCTTATACCGGATTCGATCGCTCAAAGAGATTCCTAACATTGGCCAGACCAACAGAGGCCAGCACCAGCGGATCGAAGACTTTTGAGACACAGATTTTCAAAATACTCATAATCACTAAATTTAAAGCTTCGTTAACCAAACAAGATTATTGGAAAATATTAATAAACTCTCACGGGTAATCTTCTAACCTTAGCTTATATTGTCCGACTATTCATGATTATCAAAACCTTTTTTATCTTGTGTTACTACACGTAAAAAATACTACGTGGACTTGCAACACCGAGCAAAGAGGAGGAGTAAAAATATAATAATAATAAATGGAATAATAATAGCTTTAAAAGAGTCAGACACACACGAATAGGCCTCAAAAAGAAAAAAATATAACTGTAGATGTGGTGCCTAATCACATCCATTCATATCTTGCACTTATTGCGGTCAAAAATTTTTTTATCACTTGCTTAGTCCGCGAGGACATTTTTACCGTCTCTCTTTGTCAGTTAAACGAAAAGTCGCACCAATTCCTTAAGAGACAACTAAAAATACAGATCTATATAAAGAGAACATGTCTTCGCGATAAAAAGCGGCGTACGTGACAGACTATTAATAATCTTAGCACATCTATTGCGTCGTCCCGTTGCGTGAAAGACAAATATACAAACATACATTCTATACAAACTGTCCCGTTTCTAATATTAGTAGGAATATAATTCAAAATTCTTTCGGTATAATCGGGTATTTAATTACTGCGGTAAACATTAGGTAATCTATCAATTTATTCTATATCGATCACAGGAAAAGAATGTAAGGCATAAAAATAACATTGCCTCCATAAAATATGGATATTAATAGAGATAAACTGCTGGATATAGGCCTCCCCAAGAAAATAATAATTTCCCATAAACGGTGGGTAAACGCAGAGCGCAGCTCCGTGACGGGTATGCTGTTGCCCATCCCCGCCCTATTGCATTTCAGGTTTACCACCATCTGTCGGTTTCCGTACCTTAATCGCCTCGTAGGGCAAGAGGTAGGACTATTTTACTCCGCTGTATAGGTTAGCTATAGATTTGTTCACCGGAACTCATTTATAGGATCAAAGCAAGCAAATATATAAGGATGAATGTATCTCACCGAGGCCTGGTCGTCGTGCGATCGTTGGCGCGAAGAATCTACATGCCCGTCTATGGGCAGCAGCGTGCGCGATCCATCCTTCTCTTCGTCACGAGCGTTTTCTTCTGCTTGCCTAATGAACATCATAAACTCCTTCAGAAACCTGTCACACACAGTGTACGCCAGGTTGGGGACATGCTCGCTCAGAACGTGAACATTGATCTGTTCGCTGAGGGTGCACGTTGTTTGACAATGGCTGTACATGCTTTTTTAGACGACGTGAAATGATCCGAATTAGCTTTGTAAGTTTATTTAGTCTTTTGACCTGTGTAATATTAATGTTTTGTTTATTGTTAACTATTTTTTTAATAATTAAATTTAAATTTTGCTAAGACTTAGTCCTGTAGGCGATTTTTTCACCTGTTAGCCTACAAGACGTTATTATAATGAATAAATATTAAATGACTAAATTATGGTTAATGTATCTACTCTTCTTATAAAAATAAATACTATTAAAGTGGCCTTTTATACTGATTATTTATTAAATATACACAGATAAATATATTAATAATTCACTCAACATCTCGTACATTAACCTGGCTCCGAGATATATAGCTAAAACACTTGTGTTAACGGACATTAGACAACAGTGGATACACAAATGTTATACTTAAATCTATTTGACACCCAGTCACTGAACGAATATAATATATAACATTCTTGTGTCATAGTGTTAGTTACCATTACCCTCCGAAACGGCTTTACCAATACATATGAAATTTTTTATACATATTTTGTAGGTCTGAAAATCGGCTACTATCTATTTTTCTTATCTCTACTTATAAATACTAATAAAGAGCTCGATTTTAATGTCCCAACAATAGATTTTTATAAATACATATAAAACTATATGGTCTTTACATTACAAAATAAGTGAGGCGATATTGACAGGACATCAATTGATATACAATTGACGTTATAAAGACATAATAATACATAATACTTAGCTACATCTGTCAGTTAAAAAATTACATAAAATCTGTTGACATTGTAAACACGACTCGAATACGAAGCATAGAGAAGATGAAAAAACAATAAAATATTCACACGAATGTAGTCACGGACACAATCTAGTAACAAATAAAAAGAAATTCAATACACACACAGACAAAACAAAACAAGGTATACTTATTATTATATTAGGCAAGTTCGACTAACAAGCATACTCTATACAGTGTTTAGACGCTTGTAATATCACAAGGATATCACCAACGCGTTGTCAACTTTGTGACTTGAAGATATTATGGCACTCACCTAGTAATTTCAGTGCCACTCTCACCCTTTAAATCAGTACACAGCAATGCGAGCAATGCTATTTTGCGGTAGAAATAAGTGAAAAGGAGAGGACTAATGCAGACGATCTTTGTAAAAGGTCTACCTCATGTAAATGCTTACATGGTCATGAACCGCAGCACGAGCAAGTTGATGCTGGCCGCCACCACCGCCAGCCCGAACAGGATGAACACGAGGCTCAGCGCCACGTAGCCTGGTTTGCTGGTCAAGGCTTGGTCGTTCTACCAACAGACGTCCATGTTCAGAAGTCTATAGTCAAGCACAAGTATGGACTGATATTTTTATAATATGTATTGCATCAAATCCGATCCGATCCCATTGGAGGCTATCTTTGCTCATTGGCGTATCTAGGTTCATTTTCAGGGGGGGCTGGACCCTGACATGCCATGGCCGATGCGATGACGCACTCACTCACGCAGTCTACAGCCAATGAAGATCGACGGGCCCAATGGCACAGATAGTAGTGTTCCTATCTTATGCGCCAAAGTTCGTGGGTTCGATCCCTACCCAAAGCAAATAATTTGAGATGAACATTTGTATTTCTTCTGTGTCTGGGTATTATTTATATGTATCTAAGTATTCTATATGTAATTCCTCTGCTGTCTGATATCCGTAACAGAAGTGCTTTAAGCTTCTTATTTCGGAGTCAGGACAATATATGAGATGTTATGTGAATTTAAAGCATATAATTTGATGATACACACAAGCAGTTCCCCCCGACCGATAGCATGACCATTCTAAACCCTTTCTCGCACTTCATTCACTGGCACTTTACAATCAGATATACTTCACACTCACTTCCTTTGTAGAGCATTACACCGCGTTCGCCGGCGTACGTACGTACGTGCAGTCGCTGTCCCAACGAGCGATAATCGGCCGCCCTAGCGCGACCGGACTCACAGTTCTCTTTTGAAAAACACCGGATCCCGCTCAGATCTCGCAAACCCTGCGGGCGGCGATCGTAGGTAAACGCGCGGTTGTCACCAAGGGACACGCAGGTGAATTCGGGCATAAGTTCGTTCACTAACGAGCGACCTCGCCCTATAGCTTAGTGGTGCTGGAATTGATGTCTGAGTTGTCCATCATTAGGTTTGTCCGAAAATTATCCTAGGGTGGGCTCTAGACCATCATGGGGTGGATAGACCACCCGGCCCCCCTCTATATACTCCTATACCTGTGCCGGCAGAGTAGAATAGTATCTCCAACTATGCTAGGTGACATACGAGTCGGCTAATGTATCAGAACCGACAGACAGCGGTGTATCTACCCGGAAGAGTGTAACTCAAATACAATAAGCAGTGGTAATCGTGAAGGTACACTTTGCCACGGCTGCCTAGCACGTCCATTACAGGAAAAAAATCCTCCTTTCCCGGGGAGCTTATGGGAATATTTTACAGCCAATTTTGAACTCAATACCTCGCTGTTATAGATTAATATCGATTGCAAGTTTTGACAGATTTGGGAAGGTGGATCTGTTGCTGTGTATACAGCAGTGAACGTTCTACGGTTACAGCTGTTCAGGCCTGCCTTGAAGCCTGCCTGAATTTAAGCTACGCTATTTCCGGTAGATAACACTATCTGTGGGTTCCGGTACTTCAGTCGCCACGTACAACAGTGGGTGGACACGGTACTATTTTACTATGTTGGTACGACTATATACCACTTTCTGACATTAAATATGAATAATGAGTTTTAAAATTTTTTTCAGCTTTAGAAAAAAAAATAATTTTCCAGCTATATTCTCATTTGACCTATATTTGAAAAATTACCACATTCCCACAGATAAATTAAAAGAGATCCACACAACATATACCACCATAACTCCAAAATAGGTAGCTTAAGACACTTGTGTTAAAGATAACAGCAAATAGAGAGATTACAAATATATATAGACACAAGACATACATAAATGTTCATTAAATGGATTATTGTTGTACTATTGTTTCAAGCTTTGTACTAAATTTATACTTTTGAATATTGACAAATTGACAATAACTAAATGACAAAAACAAACCTGTAAGGCAACATAGTCTCCAAATCCAATAGTGGTGAGAGTAACAAAGCAATAGTAAAAACTGTCAAAATAACTCCAACCTTCATATCTTGAGAAAACTGCAGCACCTGAAAGAAAATAACTATGTACAAAGAACTTTAGTAACCACATATGTGACCTGTATTATCTTGTATTAATTTAAAAGACAGTTTGTTAGATCTTATCCTTAATATCTGCATTATAAAAACCATTAATGTTATGGTTATTAAACTTTGGAAGTGATAATAACATATCAACAGTAATTAATGCAATTGTTGTAGGGACAATGTGTAGGTTTACATGTAGAACCAAAAGAAAATAAATACAACTAATTTGTTATAACTTGTTATAACTTAATTATTTGTAAATATATTTTTAATTATGTTTAAACTGTTTTTAATACATATTATTGAAATTGAATGCTTTGTAACTTGAAACTTTGATAGTTTCAAATAAAAAAAGTCAGACAAAAATAAATACAAAAATATTTGCCCATAAGCTTAATAAATAAGGGTAGTTACATACATTAAAACAGCATTACATCTCAGTTAACAACTTTGTGATTCTGTATTATTGTTCACTTATAAATAAAGAATTAATAAATAATTACTGCCTTTATTTTTCAATTAACTGCCTACAATTACACATAAAGGCTACACATAAAAAAGCAAATAGAACAAAAAGGGCACCACAAACCTAACCTGTAGTTATGATGATAGAGGAAAGCATGCCTGTAGCAAACATAAGGTTCATCTCTGTGGCCTCAGTGGTGTCACAGCGTAGGTAACACTTTGCCCTACGTATCACCACAGATGCAAACTTGTTTAATCTTTCACCTATGCTCTGGAACATGACAAGCCCTAATGGAATACCAACCTGAAAAAATTTAAAATAAATATATATTTCCAAAAAAAACAGAACATTAATTTATTAACAGTTTGAAAACATTACCACTGCATAAGCCATACAGAAAGCTTTCCCACCAACTGTAACTGGAGTTGAATGACCATAGCCAATCATAGCAAGTACCACTGTCGCGAAATAGAATGCTCCAGCAAACTTCCACTGTGGACCCGCCTTGTGGGGCTTGTTCTCTATTATCACTATCTCTATCATATGATAATCTTCTGGTGTGATATTGTATTTTCGAACCAAACCATTTTTCATATCTGGAATAATCATCAATGTTAAAAAATGAATCCATTGTCTTTGATGTATATAGGAAGTAAGAACATGCCTTATATAGACAGAAATGCACATTAAATCACCCTCTTAGATAAAATCAGATTCAACTCAAATGTGTAGGATTGCATAAACCCATGCTAAGAATTTTTTATCACCGATCTTATGTAGGAAAAACACATTTTAAAACATGTTTTGAACTTTCGGCAGATATTAACTAGTAATTATAGCAATGTATTTGATTTCTGTATTTATTTAAAGTTATTACGCGTTTTGATATAGGGTTCCGATAAATTTAAAATTTAAAATTAAGCTTCCATAAGAAGGACCTACCTATGTAAATACTACTACGGCAATACTTAGTTACCTGATAAAACCTCCCATCTCTTGCTCTCTGTTTCAGACTCCAGAGCATCAAAAACAGCAGCACCGATTAATAAATACGTAAATGTACACACCACAAGCGATAAAGTTCGTACGTTTTGCCTTTTCATCTTCATTTTGCGGTTTGTTTACGATTATTCAGTTGTATCGAAACAAGAAGTAGATATATTTTATTAAGATAACTTAATACATATCACACACTTTGTAAACAGTCATAATGCAGGAAGTCCTAATTCCAGTATTCATAAATTATTGCACTTAATTAGATATTTATAAATATTTAACACTCGTATTTAGATATAATTGCTAAATTAATTACGTATCTGACTTTAAAAATCTGGAATGTTTTTAATTTATACATTCACCATTTAAATTATTTACATAAACAAAACTTAAAAACAAATTATAATGAACACCATTGATTTTTGAAAAAACCTCCGAGTGACAGTGATAAGGGATAAGACAGAAATACAATCGATCGATTTAATTATTTAATCAAGTGAAAATATGGTCAACTATATAATGAATGCAAATAGGTTAAAAATGTAATTTTATATATTTATTTCAATAGTCTTAAGAAAATACCAAAATTATAATATATTCTATTTGACTTATGAGGGTAAACGCAGTTCTTTTATATTAAAACGTACGTCAAATTTAAAAATTGGCGATAACTTGTATATTTATTATATGATTAATAAAGATACAGTTTTTATATAATATTAAACTAAAAGTATGTTTATTTAATTTATGAAGTTGCAATCCCTATTTATAATAATCCCTTTGTATTTGTGAAATCATTAATAATTAAGCTTGATGTAGAATAATTTTATTTTTGTTACATCTTCATAATTGTGTAATTGCGATAACCCGTATAATTATGTTAATAATAAATACATAAAATTTATGGCATAAAAAGATGTGTTGCACTAAACGTTTGAAAACAGTTTTAACAACTAGCAATAAACCTGTTATTATAAATCACCGATAAATAAAAATTTAAGAAATTAATAGATTTTGCTAAAATTACGTTTTGTATAGCAGTATATTTAAAACTGCCTGTAAAACTATAAAATAATAAAACAAATACATGTTATTTTCGGAACGATTACATTAATTGCCATATTGACAGCGGCTGACATTTCTTTTACTCGTGTAGGCTCTGTCGGCGAGTAAGCTGTGATAAATTTGTTGTTGCACTACAACACGATAAAATTTATTGCGACTCGTTAAATAGTCTTTTGAAAATGAAAGTCCTTTGCAACAAGTCAAACCCACCTCTTGGTAATTTTTTTATATTTAATCAGGTTATATTGTATCAGGATTAGGGCGAGTCTCGAAATAGAAATTTTATTTTATTTTCAGGTGGTTTCCTGGCTGCAGAATTCTATAAAACTACAGACAAGACCATAGAAGTTGTATGGGGCAATGAATCTACTGTTACGTTGCCAAATGGCTCTAAAACGGTGCCATATGAAACCAGCAATGATTTGATAAGAATACTTGAAAATAACTACAATAAAGCAGCGCAGCCGCTGAAGAAGATCGCCATGAATCACTGGCTTTCGTTTAGCCTAGTAATGGAAGATGAAATAGCGAAATCTATTGATTATTTGGATAAAACTCTAGGACCTCTAACATATTTAGTGGGAGAATCTTTATCTGTATCTGATTTGGCTGTGTTTGCAGTTTTACATGGTATTATTATATTTATCATTGGTAATATAATTAATTTGTCTTGTGTTATTATTAAAAAATTGTATTTGTTTAGTTTCCAGTAAATTTCAAGATCTTGTCAATTCAAATTTGCCAAAGAATGTAATAAGGTGGATGAAACTGATCCAAGCTCAACCATCTGTAGTAAAAGCTTTAAAGAAACTACCTAATGAGGTGTTAGAAATTGCAAACAAGGGTTCCTCCAGGTATGTAATAGTAGAGATAATTGAAATCATTATTTCATTACATTTAATATCAATATGTGCTATAGTTAATTAATTTTGTATGTTGGATTGCTATTTGACCCTAATGTGATATGCCAAGGTGAACCTTAAAACAACTAAATCAATTCAAATAAATTATTGCATACTGTGTACAGTTTGATCCAATTGAGGACAAGGATAGTTTATATCACAATTAACAATCACCATATTTTTTAAAGATATAAATAGTTAAAACAAGACAATGTTGGATCACCTAGTAAAATATAAACCATGAATATTTGGTTATATTACCTTTAATGCATTTTTTATTTAAAAGTTTTGTTTGTTGAATCAATAATTAATTCTAGGAGATCACCAGCTGCAAATACTGATGCATCCGGAAGACTGCAAGAAGGCAAATTTGTGGAATTGCCCCATGCTGAGATGGGAAAAGTTATAGTAAGATTTCCACCTGAAGCTTCTGGGTAAGTAGTATCCACTTGTCATACTAAGTGTGGTATCAATATTAGTTTTCAAAAGTGAATGATATGATTTCTTTGAATATTTTCCTTGTGTTACTTATGAGAATAATATTTTGTTTATAAATATTTTAAAGTTTGTATGTTTTCTGGATTTGTAATTTAAGTGTACAGTAATAAAATAAATATTATTTTCCTTTAAATATAAGGATTTCAAGGAAATCTCTCTCGAAATCCAAGGAGAACCTATTTATAGTAACAAATGCATACACTTCTTCTATAGGTACTTGCACATTGGGCATGCTAAAGCAGCTCTCTTGAACCAATACTACCAGCAAGCTTTCCAGGGCAAACTCATCATGAGGTTTGATGACACTAACCCTGCCAAGGAGAATGCTGACTTTGAAAAGGTTTGTAAACTTTTTTTTTTGATAAAAATGTTTCAATAATATTTCAAAAGGTCTATTTCTTCGTTTTACCCTTATTTCTTTGACTAAACAACATAGTCATTTTACTTTGAAAATTTTATTATTATGCCCAAGACCTCCAGACTGATAGAACCAACCCTCACAAGCTTTTAATTTATTTTAGAACAAGTGCACAGAAAGGTTTGCATCCAGGCAATTCATAGTTAGGCTGTGGTTATAGAAGGATCAATCATTGGAATAACATATGTGATACTATCTTCCAAATAACAGGTGATATTAGAAGATGTAGAGATGTTGGAGATCAAGCCAGACTTGTTCACGCACACATCTCAGTACTTTGATCTGATGCTGGAATACTGCGAAAAGCTCATCAAGGAGGGCAAAGCCTTTGTGGACGACACCCCTGCAGAACAGATGAAGTCAGAGAGAGAACAGAAGGTCGACAGCAAAAATAAGAGCAATTGTATGTATTCTATACATATTGACAATTTAGTTTACTAGTTTCGTGGCGTAGTTAATTCCTAAATTACGTGTTTAAGGCCGCCTGCTCATGTCCGATTTCTTGTAGGAGGAAAAATAAGTACTGACTCCAATAAGCCGTGAGGTACCAGGAGAGTAGAATATTACCTACCCCTGTACCAGGTATCGTAAGAGGCAACTAGGTACTAGATACGACACATGGCGGTATATCCATCCGAAACAGTGCAGCTCAAATGGACAGGGCGGGGATGGACAGCAGCATCCCCGTCGTGCAAACTGTGCTCTGCGTTTGCCAACACGCTTGCCCAGCGCGGCAATTATGGGCGAAATTCCCCCTTTCTTAGGGAGGCCTATATCCAGCAGTGGAATTCCAATACCAATGGTATGATGATTGCAATAGTGCAACACTCATCCTACGAAAAGTAGGTCGGAGTAATAATAGACATCAGTCTACATTAAAATTACTTAAGGTACCGGCAGAGTAGAATAGAACCTCCCACCTGTATCAGGTGTCGTAAGAGACGACTAAAGTACCAGAATAGACAGATGGCCTTATATCCATCTAAATGGCCAACACTGCAATTGCCAACATGCTTACCCAGCGCGGCAATTATGGGCAAAATTCCCCCACTTTTGCGGTGGCCTGTGTCAAACAGGAGATCCTATGGCTGATATGATGGTGACTTCTTATAATAACAACTGACGGACCCGTTACGGAAATAAATTAGTAGAAGCAGACACCGCCAAAAAAAAACAAATGTGATATTTTGACGGTAGAAGTGGACACATTATATTTATTTATTTGTACCATTGTTTAAAAGAATCGTTCTCAAATAAATTATTAATAACTTAATATTTTTAGCTGTAGAAAGAAACTTGCAGCTATGGGAAGAGATGAAGAAAGGTACCGCAGTGGGTTTGCAGAACTGCGTGCGCGCTGTCATGGACATGCAGTCAAACAACGGTTGCCTGCGCGACCCCACCATCTACCGGTGCAAGCCGGAGCCGCATCCGCGCACCGGCACGCAATACAAGTGAGTACCTTTTCCTCCTTCTAGCCGGGGTTCGAGTCCAAGGAGGTGAATAGGAGATATCACTTAGAGATTGTATGCCACAATTATTAAAGATAATATTTATTAGAAAGAAATCCTGCTTCTAAACCTTAGTAGACACAACAGTCCTTAGGCATAGGTAAGATTCGAGTTTCGAGTCCTGCCTGAAGTAGTAAACGAGTAGAATTTTTTCTAGTTAATATTATTTTTATTAAGAAGATATCGGTAATTTACCACAACTTTCTTTAATGAGTTGTCATGAATTGATTGCTATTCTCTTTTTTTATTTTAATAGGTTTAGCTTTACCCATTTAAATAGGTTTATCTTTGCTTGGTTCCGTTTAGGGATTGCAATCCGGAAAAACGGATCCGGTAATCCGGTGGATCCGACATTATTTAATGGTTACCGGATCCAGTACCAATATACACAATCCGAAGACCGAATCCGGTGCTAGTAGTTTCTGGGATAATAATATAGCTGTTGCATGAGTAGGTACTTTAAATGCGTTGTAGATATTATAGTTACTTAATAATTTGTATTGTTACTTATAAACTGATCTATTTGTAAAAGTGAAATCTAGAAAAACTGAGCTACTCGTTACGTCGTCAAATTATTACTAGTAACCTACATAAACAAATTTTAATTTGTTTTCTTTTTGTCTATTTGTCTCAACATTGGTAAGGAAATAAAGTCGATTTTATATATTTGTGATTAATTTTTTAATAAACTACCTACATATAAGTGCAGTGACACTTGATTAGCTCACTTATTTTGTAGTAAAAAGCGAAAATCATCTTGATTTAATCAATCCGGCCGGATCCGACCGGGCCCGGTCGGATTGATTGTAATCCTGTCGTATCCGGCCGGACTGAAAATGACGCCAGATTGCAATAACGAATTCCGTTGCATTTAATCTTAATAATTCACACGACATCAATACACTGACCTGACAGAAATAAGACAACACAAGAGTCTCAAATATAATATTTGAATACATATTTAATAAGTCACAGAACAAAGACCAATATTCAGCGTATAAATTGCTGATTTATTTTGAAATATTTACTAGCCGAAGGTGCTGATCATATCGCTATTTTGGTCACATTTTTTATTTTTCTACCCCCAAAAAACTAAGGTTATGCTAAGCATTTTTAAATAACACTAAAATTTTACAATCTTCTCTATTCTACCTAAAAAAAGCTGATAACCGTGTATTAAAATAGTTTCATTATAAACTTTATATAAGTTTGGCGCAACGTTTACACGTTTAAATGCGTTGTAGATATGATAGTTACTTGATAATTATTATTGTTACTTATAAATTGATCTATCTGTAAAAGTGAAATCTAGAAGGATTGAGCTGCTCGTTACGTCGTCAAATTATTACTAGTTACCTACACTACTAAATTTTAACTTGTTTTCTTGTTGTCTATTTGTCTTAACATTGGTAAGGAAATAAAGTCGATTTTATATATTTGTGATTTATTTTTTATAAACTACCGTGACACTTGATTAGCTCACTTACTTTGTACTAAAAAGCGAAAATCATCTTGATTTAATAAATCCGGCCGGATCCGACCGGATCCGGTCGGATTGATGGTAATCCTGTTGTATCCGGCCGGACTGAAAATGATGCCAGAGTGCAATCACTAATTCCGTTGCTTTTAATCTTAAAATTCATCCGACATTAGTCAATGGTTACCGGATCCAGTACCAATATACCCGATCCGAAGACCGGATCCGGTGCTAGCAGTTTCTGGGAAAATAATATAGCTGTTGCATGAGTAGGTACTTTAAATGCGTTGTAGATATTATAGTTACTTGATAATTTGTATTGTTACTTATAAATTGATATACTTATCTGTTAAAGTGAAATCTAGAAAGACTGAGCTACTCGTTACGTCGTAAAGTATTACTAGTTACCTACACTACTAAATTTTAATTTGTTTCCTTGTTGTCTAGTTGCACTAACATTGGTTAGGAAATAAAGTCGATTTTATATATTTGTGATTTATTTTTTATAAACTACCTACATGTAAGTGCAGTGACACTTGAGTAGCTCACTTATTTTGTACTAAAAAGCGAAAATCATCTTGATTTAATCAATCCGGCCGGATCCGACCGGATCCGGCCGGATCCGGCCGGATTGATGGTAATCCTGCTGTATCCGGCCGGACTGAAAATGGCCGGACTGATAATTCCGTTGCATTTAATTTTATAATTCACACGACATCAATACACTGACCTGACAGAAATAAGACAACACAAGAGTCACATATATAATATTTGAATACATATTTAATAAGACACACAACAATGACCAATATTCAGTATATAAATTGCTGATTTATTTTGAAATATTTACTAGCCGTATGTGCTGATCATATCGCTTTTTCTGGTCACATTTTTAATTTTTATACTTCCAATAAACTAAGATTACACTAAGCATTTTTAAATAACACTCAAATTTTACAATCTTCTCTATTCTACTTAAAAAAAAGCTGATAACCATGTATTAAAATAGTTTCATTATAAACTTTATGTAACTTTGGTGCAACGTTTACACAAACTACATTTTGTCAACTTATTCACGAGAGACATTCTTAGTCGATTTTTTTTTTATCATTCAGATCCTGTGTTGGTTTCCATGCTTTACGTGACCAAAAACCTAAATAAAATTGAGGATTTTGGTAAAAATCCAAATCTTATTTCCCTTCTTGTCCTATTAATAAAAAGCATTGTTATATTTATATTTGTATTTTATAGCGTGTACCCAACATACGACTTCGCGTGCCCCATCGTGGACTCGATAGAGGGCGTGACGCACGTCCTGCGCACCATGGAGTACCACGATCGCGACCCGCAGTTCTACTGGTTCATCGACGCTCTGGGTCTAAGGAAACCGTACATTTGGGAGTACAGTAGGTGTGTATGATTCTATTTTATTGATTTCATTGAGTGATCTGGCTCCGAGATAAGTCGTTGAAAGAACTTCTGTTTCGGACATTTGATAACAGAGGATAATATAAATAAATAATATTAGTGTCTATTTGTAATATCAAAATAACTACTTTTAACTTAATTCATATAGGTGCATGGCACTTTTAAAAAACATTTTGAGGTAAATCGAAAACTCTAAAACGGCTGGATTGGTTTTGATGGACAGTTAGCTGATATAATGTGTATCTTAGGCTATTTAACATCACGCTACGAATAATATGAGCAAAGCATAAAAAAATGTGTGTGGCGAAAAACATACGTTTTGAAAGCTTTCGTTGCGTGCGTCGCGTAAACGGTTAAAATTACGCAATAATAATGTAAGAACAAAGTCTTTATTCCACGCAGACGTCGCGGGCACAGCTGTAGTGGTACCTCATGGTAACAACTGGTGGTAACTCATGACCCTTAGCACACAAATTAGGATCACTAGCCCTTCATTTAATAATGACTGTGATTATATTGTTATAGAACCGACCCTCAAGATATTTGAGGGCCGGAGAGACGCCGCCGCCTCGGGGCAGTTTAGAAAATAATGAAGGATCAGTATTTTCTTCTTTATTTGCATAGTGTCCGCGATAAACACTTTTCACATGTTATATGTTTAAATTTACAAATCAAATTCATGCATTTTTTATGAATTGTTTGGATCAGAGAGTTTTCATATAAAAAGGTGATATTTCATACACATAAGAAATCAACCTTTATATGGATCTTCATAGATCTTGCTTACTTATACTTATTATAAAAGCGGCTGTAATATTTGTCTGTTGCGCTTTTACGTCAGTGGGTTAACTTTTTTATGAAACTTGCATGTGGACAGATCACCAGAGAAAGAGATGTTGTCATGAGATGTTGAAATGAGAGGCTGTCGAGTAGAGTTGTGCCTCCCTTTGTACCTGGTCGATGTAAGTGGTCGATTGAGGTAACGGAACCGACCGTATGTCGGTATATCCATCAAAAATAGTGATCCATCCGGGTAACCTACAGCGAAAATAGTTAGTTAAAAAAATAATGTGTCTGTCTGTATGTGTATATGTATATATATATATATTATTTATTATTTAGATATATACATATATATATATACACATTGTTATGTGAACTAAGCAAATTCTTTTGCTTTATAATAGTAAATTTGAGTATTGAATTTGATATGTTTGAGTTATGATATAATATTATTTATATTTACCCTTTTGTTATTTTTTTTCAGATTGAGTATGACCAATACAGTCCTATCGAAGAGAAAATTGACCTGGTTCGTTGAGCAAGGATTGGTGGACGGATGGTAAGATATGTCTTGAAACAAAAAGTAATTTAATTGTTATTATATGTGGCAAAAGTATATGATGCATTTGCATAAATCAAGGGAGAAGGGGCGTTGATGGCTTAAGCTAAAGAGGAATTTAATGCTGTAGGCCTCCGATAAAGTATACTCATCTACGAGTATATAGTCTGGTTTGATAGACGAGAGACTCTGCGAAGTTAATCTATACTACAGGTAACTAGATAGAGGACATAGTTACTAGACTTCAGCCAAACGTAGTGAAACTACTGGGTGATGTGACGTAATATCTTGATGTCACAAGGTTGGCAACATGCAAGTGTTATCCTTCTGATAAATACGATCGTCTATAGGCTGGGGTTACGCTTTCTATCACACGGACAGTATGTTTTTTTGTCGACGAAGTCATATGAATAAAAATGTATATATATTTACCAACATATAAAATAGTTTTAAATCTGACTCCGCATATAAATTGAAATTACCCCTGCATTGCGGAGTGCGAAGTAGGAGATCTGCGTAGAAGTCAGGTCAATATATGAGGTGTTGTGTGAATATTATACAAAAAATGTATTATGTAAACCTTTCTAATTAAACTACTCTATCTATTTAAAAAAAACTGCATAGAAACTCGTTGCGTAGTTTTGACGATCTAAACATACATAGGGACATATTGACAGCGGAAAGCGATTTTGTTTTATACTATGTAGTAATAAATATAGACACGTGGTAACGAGTCAAGCCAAGTTAAAGTAACAGAACTGGCACAGAACCGTGTCTATGTATATAATATTACACGGACCATTTGGAACCACTTTTGACCCCTTCACAATTGAAAAACTATATTACACGAATGTGGTCCAATTTTTATAGATACATCTTAAACAGTTATTTAGATATTAACGCCCAAAAATCGCAATTTTTGTCACTGACTGGTATATAGATAAAAGCTCTAATCTAGTTCCAGGTGATATAGAAAGTTCAAATTTGGCATGCAGATAGGTAATTAACCTAATTACAGTTATGTCAATTTTTTTTATAAATTTTTCACTTAATTTCGGAACACTTAACTCGTATATACTGTAACCTGTGCCTGTAACACTAATGTGAAAATCAGCAATCCAAACTTATGTTCGCCGATCTTTATCTGAATTTAAAGTCTTCGCGGTAATTTTATAATGAGTTTAAATACCAGACTTAATTTTTTTTAATTCATATATTTCCGGTTTGGTACTTATGCTTAGTGCTTATATGGGCAGCCAAAATGTGTCAAAAAGGGCACTACTGGCTGTTCATAGTTATGTGTAGGTTCCAACACTGACATATAGTAGTAAATGTTAGGTGTGGCAGAAGAAATACGCGAGTAAAATATTAGCTGACGAAATAATAGCACTTCAAGTATGTATATTGTGGCTTTGAGAGATAGATTAATGAATAGTGTGAGAGGTTAATTTGGTGTAAAAGATTATATTGTAACAATAATA
Organism: Heortia vitessoides; assembly: GCA_020976665.1. Lineage (NCBI taxonomy): Eukaryota > Metazoa > Arthropoda > Insecta > Lepidoptera > Crambidae > Heortia > Heortia vitessoides. The sequence continues at coordinate 11,761,984 of JACJUM010002496.1, forward strand.
GAGAAAGGGATGTTAAGACGGTTTGGATATAGTAAAAAGAATGGATGAAAGTAGAATGACTACACAAATATAACTTAATTAGGTTGAAGAGGTATCAAAGAGGCGCTAAGTCAAAGGTACCAAGCATTAACGAGCATGTATAAAAGGACTAATGCGGCTAAGGGAAGCGAGAGAGGTATGCCAAGATCATAGCAAGTGGAGATCCAGAAGCCTACCCCGATGGGACACAGGCATGATATGTGTAGTACTGATAACTAAGAGTATAGTCGACTTTCGTTTTTTTTCTATATTGACTGAATTTTAGTATTAATTATTATTTCAATATTTAGCTCTCAAATAGTATGCATTTCAGTACACGACGCAGTGCAGTGCGGTGGGAGCGCAGCGATAAAACCTAGTCGCAAACATGTCCGGTTATTTCTTCATATCTGACCAATTATGCTACGAATTTCATAGGATTTCTTAAATAATACTATTATATGGTTATTTCTATTATAATTATGCTAATAGTGTAGTGTTTAAGTACTTAGCAGTAGTTTGAATAAAAATGTATATTATTTTTAGTATAATTATAAGTAGGTATTTATATTTAACCCTGAATGAGTTTGAGAATGACAACTTAATGGTAACTAATTGTTTTTCATGAGAATTCAATAGATATCATATAATTTGTTACATAATCTTATTATATAATTATCTTGTTATTACGTATTACAATAGGATTACCGTTAGGTACCACACTTACCCCACACCGAATTATTCCAATGCCTCCACGTGGAAGCTGCCTATTCCATTCAATTGCATATTCTTTGTTTGGGTATAATAATGTACAACGTAGGTTGCGTGAGACTATAGAGTATGTATGTCGTAACTGGGATGATTTAAGTATGTTTACTATTGTTCCTAACACGGATCCTTACTGCTCTGAAAAAGAGTATCGAGCAAGCATGATTTGTTCGACAATTTATGTAGTGCTTCTGATATAAATACTGCAGTAAATTTGCATAATATTAAGATTAAAACCTTTTAGTATTCTTTTGTAATAAAAAAGTAATGATATCCCATCAAAAACATTAATGTGAAACTAGGGCAAAGTTCAATATTATAATATACATATACATTCAAAATTCAAATATATTATATATTCAAGTAGGCCTATTACAAGCACTTTATAATCGTTAATATGATAATAATACAACAGTAATATTAATAACATTCGTACATATTTCTAATTTCTTCTATCTTTATTACCTATAGTTATATGCATAATTATAGGTAATAAAGACGACCCAAGAAATCATAAAAGTTATTTAACGCATAGATAATTTAGGCCCACCTTAAACTAGTCTGCTGGCACCAGATGAGTCTTGGTGTATCAACTGGCGGTGATCAAGGTTCCACCAACACTACCAGCGCCGGCGCTAAGAAACCACTGTCTTCAAGCTAGTGGTTAAAGCAAATCCAACCCAAGCAGTTTTATCGTTGTATCTTTAATATTGTACTACATATTTTGTTCCATCATTCATAGCTTCCGTAGCGCATGCGATGAAAGTCATTTTATGAATATTTTTTTCATACCTGGGTTTAAATTATTAAACTTTTAGTATAGATCCGTATTTGTATCTATTAAAAGCTGAAGCCTATGTTACTCAGGAATAATGAAGCACTCTAATGGTAAACTTAACTGAAGACTTATCGAAATCAGTCCAGTCAGTTTTTAAATTTATCATTAAAAAATACATCGCCGCTTTAAAATATTAGTGTAGATAACAAATTGCCAGAGGTATATTGTTTGTTGATTGTTTGATAACTTAATTTAAGTAATGTGGAACATATTCTAAAGAAAGTCAACATATCATTATGTCCTTATGCTGCTCAATACAAGTAAATTGACTGACAAAGTTCTTGGTCATGTAAATAATATAAAATGATAGTGAAGATGTTATGATTTTATATTATTCTATGTATCTTAACACTAAAATTTTAAAGTCTCCAGTGTTAAATTAAATTGATATATAATATTAATTTATGTCTGTGGTAAATTGCAACTATAGGTAAGGGTGAACTGGGTGAACCTAGCCAAGTCTGATTTGAGGTTAGAATATATTATCCTAAGTTATAAGAATTAATTATGTTTTATGTTGTCATAAATACATTTCAGGACTGACTATTGAACTTGGCACCCATTTATATCTTACTTTTTTTGTATATCATAATATTTAACTTGGCTCTCGTTTCACGTTTATGATTTTGATGGGATAATAAATTATAATCAACTACAGCTCATACATTGACCTGACTTTGAGATAAGTCGCTTACAGCACTTATGTTACGCACTTCTACACCCAGACACACAAGAAACACAATAATTCATCATATTAATGTTTGTCTTTGGTGAATGGAAGATGATTACAATTTTCGCCATCGGGTCCGTCAAATTATGAACTGGGGTATGTGTAGGGACGACCCGCGCATGCCGACGGTGCGCGGAGTGCTGCGGCGCGGCATGACGGTGGAGGGGCTGCGCCAGTTCATCCAGGCGCAGGGCTCCAGCCGGTGTGTCGTGTTCATGGAGTGGGACAAGATCTGGGCCATCAACAAGAAGGTAATATATTGAGGCGCATTAATATGTATATGGACAACGTCACGTTTTAGATTAGGGGTTACCAACCTTTTTTCTCGCGTTTCTGCGTATTGCAAATTATATTGCTTTTGTTTTATTTCAACGGCTTTGATGCTCGTGATACTATCATGTTGAAGCAAAACCAGAGTATAATCGATTCCACCCCTATAATATCTATGCATAAGTTACTACAATAAAAAATTCGCGACTGTTTCGCCTAAAATCCTAATCTTCCTTGTTATAATGCATCAGATTCTGATTTAATGTATCTAATCATTCAAATTCAACCTCAAACTTAATGTTAAAAATTTTATAACTTTTATTAAAGAAAAAAATAAATCATGATATGTTTAAACTAAAACATGTAAAGATTCGTTAAAATCTATTTATTATCTATTTTTACATAAAGCTTTTTACATTGACGTGCTCAAAACGTTTCAACGTTCAAATCACTCTTAATAACTAAATAATAATAATAATAAAATTAAATTACCTACCTACAAAAACCTGAGTAGCGTAAATGTTTAAATATGTAACGTTATATTAATAAAAAAAAACAGTAATAATAAAAATTATTATTATTTTGCACGATTTCATAAATGCAACGAGAACTACCGAACTCCCTAAGCGAGTCAATGTATGTCTTAAGTTTATGCAATCAAGTCAGCAAATACAATGTTTCCCCTAGGTCATTGACCCCATAGCACCCCGCTACACTGCATTGGAGACCAGCCCGGTACCAGTGACTCTATCCGACGTGTCGGCCGACAGCACGCTGACCGTGGCGTTGCACCCCAAGAACCCCAGCGTGGGGTCGAAGCCTGTGTGGGTTTCGAAGAAGCTGCTCATCGACCAAGTCGACGCGAAGGCTTTGAAGGAGGGCGAGAACGCCACCTTTATCAATTACGGGAATGTCATGATCAACACAATACACAAGTATGTACCTACTTACTTATTTTATCATACTATATTTTTTGACGGAATAAAATAGTACCTCCCATTGTACCAGGCGTCGTAAGAGGCGACTGAAGTACCGAAGCCAACCGATCGAAACAGCCTAGCTCAAAATACAGTAGTGCACTCCCCCGAATAGCAGGATCGAGTTCCATACCTGAGACGGGTTTATTTTTCTAAAATATATTATTTTCAAATGAAGTATTTTTTTAAACATAATTAGACGGGTAATATCGCAATTACTTAAAAAATGTAGGTAGGTACTTGTCACAGTATTTAAATTATACATCGAAATTAACTGTGATTATATTAATCTTTATTAATAAATACGTTAAAATTCGGGTTAGATGCAAGTGTTAAGTGCCTGCTGCATGCGACATAAATAAATTACCACAATATCTCATTCATTGACCTGATTTTGTGATAAGTCGCTTTAAGCACTTGTTTTACGGACATCAGAGAACAGAGGAATCACAAATATACTTCTTAAAAACATATATTTAACTTATATAAATATTTGTCCCGGGTGGGTATTGAACTCAGGACCCGTGGCGAACAAGACAGGATCACTGCGTTATCGGGCCCGTCAATGTGACAACTGTGAATGCGCGCAGCGGTGTATGTTTGCACCGAAGCAAACAGAACTCAATAGTCTGCTCACATGAGTGAGTTTATGAATTACTTGTAAAACAATATAATTGGCATATTTACCATTGATTCTACCAGGTCCGCAGACGGCACAGTGACCGGCATAGACGCGACCTCCAACCTTGAGAACAAGGACTTCAAGAAGACACTCAAGCTGACGTGGCTGGCGGACAGCCCTCAGGGTCCCCCGGTTGAAACGTACTGCGTTTATTTCGACCATATCATATCAAAGCCACTGTTGGGCAAGGACGAGGACTTCAAACAGTTCATTGGGCATCAGACGAGGGTGAGTCGTGTGATTTTTTGGTTTCTTTGTGACGTCATTTTGTGTTTACAAATTGAGGAACATGCAAATTGAATAAGTCAATGTTAAATATTGTCTTGAAATTTGAATGGAAAGACCACATACAATTCTAGTGACACCAATTATAAAGAACGAATGAATGAATGGATTGAAATATGGATTTCAAACTTTCCTATTGTATTGTTTCCTATTTTATATAGCATCATGCATTCAATCATCATCGTATCAGCTATTAAAAGTCATAGGACATTTATAGAGGCCATAGGCGTCAACGAAAAATGGGGTGTTAGCCCATTATTGCCGCGTCCGACAAGCATGTTGGCACTTGCAGAGCGCAGCTTTCGCGAAGGGGACGCTGCTGCTCATCTCCGCTCTGTGTATTTAAGCTACATTGTTCCAGATACACGTAGATACACCGCCATCTGACAGTTTTGGTACCTTAGTCGCCTCTTACGACACCTGGTACAGAGGGAGATACTATTCTACCCTGCCGGTGCCTCACGGCAATGCACACAATACGTCTTACCTATTAACACATATACAACATTGTTCTAGGCGCTTGATCCATCTCTGGAGTGTATCATGTAAATGGATCATGTAATTTCCGCTGGACTGTATATATTTAGATAGGTAATTGTTCTCGTAGAAATCAAGTGTAATAGGCTTCTTATAGGCTTAGTCATCTTTGTGATTATTGGCTTTAGTGGGTGTACAATTTTGCTAAAGGTACATAAGTGTACCTTTCGCAAAATGGATGGATTTTGTAAAAAGATATATTTGCGAAAGGTACAGTTTGCGTATGTTGTGCATTTTACTAAAGGTATAAATTGCGACTGAATAAATAATTAGAAAAGGATCGCCCGTTGTATGGTCATACATTCTCGTCTTGTCTTCGTAGGTAGGTTGTAGGGAAGGTCGAATGTTACTAAGTATATGAAAAGGGAACATCTTCCAGGGCTTCTACCATCAGTTATATTTTTAATATTTAGAAGATAATATATTTAACAACTATAAAATATTAAATTATAATATATTTAGCATATACAAGAGGAAATTGAACCGCCTCGATGGCGTATTCGGTAGTGTTTTTATCTTGAACGCCGAGGATCGTGGGTTCGACTATCCAGGACAAAGAAATCCTGTTTTATCTTGGTGTTGAATATATTTCACGTTTGTTGTTTGAGTTTGAGACATGAATTGAAGAATAGTGTGATAAAAAATCGACATGGTGTAAAAAAGATCTGCCAAAAATAGCGAAGGGTATATGGTTTATATGAAAGTAGAATATCTGCACAAATATATAGAGCGGAAGTAAATGGAAGAGTTGGTGTATGGGACGTACTATCGCCTATACCTTAAACAGGTAGAAGAGATAGTAAAGAAGAAAGTGTTTATATGACAAGTTTGACAAGAGTAAACGTGCGTGTATGAAAGGAATAATGCGACTAAAGGAAGCCGGAGATAGAAGGTATGCCAACATTGTAGCAAGTAGTAATCTATAGTTTCCGCCTACCCCGATGGGACACAGATATTTTATATATTTGTATTTAAGTATTATATTTGCAATTCCTTTGTTGATTGACATCCGCAACACAAATGCTTAAAGCTACTTGTTTCAGAGTCCGGTGCGGGATGTATGTATGTTGTGATTGGTTTTGGATATTCAGTGCGTAGTAAAAATTCTGTAATCGCCACGCAGGATTGTATGATACATGTAGTTGACGTGTTCTAATTTGCGTTATGACTACTAGCGAGTAATTTTTTTTTAGTAAGCTGTATATGTCGCAACAGCTGGAAATAATTACTGACGTGCCCATTTACAGTGGGAAGTGCCAATGCTGGGCGAGCCGGCGCTATCATCCCTGAAGGTGGGAGATATCATCCAGCTTCAGCGGCGCGGGTTCTTCCGCGTGGACGCCGCGCCTGAGCCCCCCTCCCCGCACACTGCGCGCGCCCCCCCGCTCGTTCTGTTCCACGTGCCCGACGGACACACCAAGGAGTTACCCGGACAGGTCAGTCCTACTTACACCAGTACTTCTATTTTTTATACATGATTCTTAGGTATTTATATTTGGTTTTATATATTAGATATATTTAACAGAACGGTTCAGTTTGAGTCTTAAGATTGTGTATGTTGATATACTTATTAAATAGACCTATAATAATTCAACTTGTCACAAGCTAGACTCGAACCGGAACCCCCTTTCAATTCTCGAAAAATGCATTGCCAATTATGCTACCAAGACGTTATAGTAGTCTGTAGATCCTTCAACATTGAAGAGTTGGCATTGACTCGTATTATAAATATACACTGATAAAATTGATGTGTTCACCAAGGTCTCATAATTGGTTGTGCATATATCCTTGGAAAAGGTACTGCTGCAGCTCCTGCCTGAACCCGGAGAGAAGTCTACATTTTCTTAACCTCAAGCCTTTCCAGTTGGTTTTACACCGTCGTGTTGCCGATATGGAGAATTTAGGAGACGCGCCTTACAATATTTAGTTAAAGGTGTACTGTCCAGTCTCATTATTGGTTGTGCACATATCCTTGGAAAAGGTACCGCTGCGGCTCCTGCCTTAACCCGGAGAGAAGTCGACATTTTCTTAACCGCAAACCTTTCCAGTTGGTTTTACTTCGTCGTGTTGCGGAAAAGGAGAATTTAGGAGACGCGCCTTACAATATTTAGTGAAAGGTGTACTGTCATATTTAGTAAAGGGAAGAGCTACCTTTCCAATCTACCTTCAACCCAAATCTGGAGGTCCCGGTGCTTTAATTATTACGATGGCTCTAGCTGGGCCAGTGTGAACCAAGTGTCCCGTCTACCTGGTGGTTGATGCCTCTATTGGTGTCACAACCAGTAATGACGTCACCGTATTTATATTCGTTTCATCATCATCATATTCCCAGAATATCCACCGTTTGACGTAGTTTCTTTTTTGTCCAGCAAGATCGCGCTGGATTTGTTTTTAACCGAACCTAAATAAAAACAGTCTTTATTGCAATCCTTTATGTTGCAACTATTACGATTGTGCAATCTATATTTGATTGGATGTTCGCGACGATCGGTCGTTTATAGGGAAAATTTTTAGGCTTCGACGAAATATGTCACATTCAGAAGTACATCGTACGAAAAGTCGGACGTGAGCGGGCAGATTGAGTGAGAAAACTTCGTAGTTGTGTCGTACACCGACACAACTACGAAGTATATTGTTTATAATCATTACCATAATTATATTAGCCGCAAAACGTCCACTTTGCCTCCCCAAAGGGGGATTACCGCCCTCTGTCGCCTCTTACCACACCTGGTACAGTGGGAGGTACTATTCTGCTTTGTCGGTACCCCATGGTGAAATATTTGTAATATTCGTGTAAATCATCAAAAACCGATGTTATTTATTACGAGAAGGTTTATACATAATTTTTATTTTGACTACTACATATGCTACACCTATTTTGGGATCATATAAAAATATATATTCAGGTTTTCTTCCCTAGACGTTTAAAGAAATAAAATAAACTGTTCAAAAACAATAAGACTTTTATTTGAAAAAAAAAAACTTATATTTATTTGGAACGTTAATTATGCATGCTGAATTGTCAACAAAAAACTACTGTACTGAATAGGTAATCCAGTTGCAACAAAACTTTGTAAAAAGTAAACGACTTCTAATGTACCAAGAACAAATACAAACAATTCGATTTTTATTTGATTAATTTCTTACTTCATATAAAAATGGATGTGCATACACGAACTCAATGGGTAGACGATATCTCGGATGCATCAACAACATTTTCTCCAATAGCGTCAAGAGCATTTTTATTTTCCCAATATCGGCCACATTTTGTTTCTTAGTTCGCGTTGATGCCCAGCCTTTGTGGTGAGCCGCAAACACTTCTGAAGGCAGTCTTGAAGTTTTCCTAAATTGACTTATCAATTGGAATTGCTGAAACGAAAAAAAATCTTAGAACTTGCTTCACTCACAATTTTTTTTAAATCGCTTAGAGCTTGTGCTATGGACATCAGAAAACAGAGGGGTCACAAATATAATACTTAAATATTTAAACATATTTGAACACCCCGACGCAGAACAAACACAAGTATCATAATATTAATATTTGACCTGGGTAGGGATCGAACTTACGATTACACATACCCCTTGGCGCATAAGATAGGATTACTACCATCTGCGCCATCGGGCCCATCATTGTATTGTAATAAGCAGTTCTCTGCTCACCTTAGACTCCAGTTTTTTACAACAACTGTTAAAAGTACAATGTTCTGGTACTACTTGTATTAAGTTGCAATAGGAAAATAAAGTTTATTATTATACGTCCACACAGCAATGCGAAAACTGTTATTAGGCGATAGAAATAGCTGAGAGTGAGATACCAATGCAAAAGTATGGATATATAGTACATATCCATACTTGCGAAATATTTTAGAGTTAGGTTGAGTAGATAAAGCGTAAAGCGAAAATCAGATTCTAATTGGATTAGGCTTACCCGATAGCGCGATTTAAAAGCGCTCGGCGCCATCTATATTTTATTTAGTACACTTCCAGCTGTTTGTCCCTTGGTATGCTTAGATCTTTAAAAAAACGCAACGCATTTTTTTATAATCGCACACATCACACAGCTTATACATTGAATTCGTGGTAAGTTGTTTAAAGCACTTGTGTTACGTACAGAGGTATTACAATTATAACACTTAAAAACATACATCTAACACTCAGACACAGGACAAACACAAATATCATCATTTAATATTTCTCCTGGGTGGAAATTGAACCCACGACCGCTGGCGCATAAGATAGGATCATTATCATCTGCGCCACCGCGCCCGTCGAATAGATGCGGTTATTTTAAATGGATCAGAGTAATTTAAGAGGAAGGTTTTTATGAATAATACATATACAGCAGAAAAACACTGATAATTTAAGTTTTCTAATGTGTAAATAAACACATTTTATAGCGCTTACAACTCGGCGAGATAGATCAAAATAATTAACTGCAATATTGTACGCATTAAAAAGGTCTAGAAAAAAGGCACATGTCTATCTCTTAGGGATAACCCACAATAAACATTGTCTAACCTCATTCCATCTGTGCGATGCCGTGTTGGGTCGCTAGTTTACAATAAAATAATTAGTTGGAACGTACAACATTAGTTCATGGTTTTGGGAATTAAGCACAATATTCTGATGAAATGTACTTTATCAACTATTTTATTCTAATAAAATACTTTGTATGCGTACCTGTCCCCTGTGACCATATCTTCTCATAAAACAATTTTCTAGATAATGTTTGTTCTTATACATGCTATTGTAAATCATGTCTGGCGGGATGTTTCCAAACGTACACAATTGCTGATACAGAATGTCATTGTTAAACAATCCGTGGAACAATTTATGTGAGGTTGCCATCTCATACATCACTAGAGCCGTCGTCCAAACGTCCGCGCTGAAGTCGCAGGAATACCCCAATAAGACTTCAGGGGGGCGGTAAGCTGAGGTGCCGATGTTGGGAAGTAGCACTACACAGTTTGAGTATCTCGCTTCGTCGAAGCCACATAGTTTGAGTTTGTCCGACGTACTGTTTAAGAGAATGTGATGTGGTTTTATATCTGCGAAAAGGTTTGAGATATTAATAGAAGACGGTGGCCCGCCTATAGAGGGGCCTCGAGAAAGATCACTGCGACTAACTTAAGTAGACTGATGGCGTAATAAACATCTAAATAGCATAATGACCCTGATTGACCTACTAAGAGTTAATTTTATCAATAAAAGTTTTATCCATCACATCATTACTTTTATTATTCGTTGCGTAATCTTATTCTTTATTAAGTGTCTGTGATGAGCTTGTGTGATCACAACATTATGGTAAGATCTTTAAGGGCTTTGATGTAAAAAGTCTTTAACCTATGGTTTAATTTCTAACTTTAATTTCTTTCTTTATAAGTAAAGTTTTGTATGTACGAAAATTTAGTTAAAAATTTGAAATAATCCACATTTAGTATATCTCGTTTTATATCGACGTTTCGGTTACCTTATAGCAATTGTTCTCAAGAGTGACAGATGTGACATACAGTATAGCAAAAAGAAAATTAAAAGCAGATATCTATGCTAAATATATTTTGAAACCTCCAGACTAAAGAAAACTTACTAGTATGAACAATATTATTGTATCTTAAAACCATAACGGCTGAAACCAACTGCCTTGACAAATGCTGTACCCTGTCTATGTGAAAAGACGTTTTCGTCTCCATCAAAGCTTCCTTTAAATTTTTTGGATAGTAATCCATTAGAAAACAGCAACGTCCATTTAAGTTAAACCCATCGATTATGCGGATACAATTACAATTTTCCTTGGGTATATTCTGCTGTAATTGCTTAAGCATGTTTTCTTTTTGGTATCCCAAAGATGTCGCGTTTGTACTGTAAAAAACATTGACTTATTATAACCAATACACATAAAACACAGAATCCAGCAGATCACCAAAGAATCAGTCATGTTTAATTTTTTTTGGATTAAAATCTCCATAAACGGCCACACAGTCAATCTATGTGAATCTGTTAAAATCCCTTAATTGATAGTAAATTTAAAAGCCTGCATTTCAAATATCGTTTGAGTTATTTAGAGAAATTAGAATTGATTGAACTTTATCAGTCATAAAAGACTCGAGTTTATTCTAATATATCAATAGAGAACTTACACTTTGAGAACATAATCCGTTCCATTGGGACCTTTGCATTTAAGAATTTTTGAATATCTCCCGCTGTGTAACAATGACATGACTGTATATTTCGTGCCAAAGTAAGCTAACAATCTATTCTGTATTTTTTCAAATAAATTAGATATATTTAATGTTGACATAACTTTCAATTTAGATCGAGTGTCGGTATTCGTTTCCGGTTTCTTACTGTTCCTATCATCTCCTGTATCAGTACGTGGTGGCATGCACTTTTTAGCCTCATTAGACGATAGAAGAACCGTTTTAGTTTCACTTGTATATTTACTTAAGCAGCTTGTAGAAATATTTATTTTACCTTCAGTGTTGATGCATTTAATAATATCAGAAGCTGTTTCAGTTACACCAACAGTTTCAGACACGAGAGTCTTATCTTTAATTGAGTCCGGCCTTACCTCCTCTTTATCTTCAGCAGTTATGTGCGAATTACTAGTACTATTGTTCGATTCAGGTATCTTTTTGGTTTCATAATTTTTAGTAGAAACATTTTTGGAACTCATTTTAGCTTCAGTAATTTGGATGCATGATGCTATAAAACTCGTTGATTTAAAGGTTTTATTGGTTATAGTTTCAGTTGTGGGATTATCATTATTGTTCGACTCTAAGATTAGTTTTTTAGTGGCACTGTCATTGTTTGTTTCAGGTGTCAACTTCTTTTTAGCTTCAGTATCTTTGATGCACTCTAACATAGGACTATTTGCTGCAATAGTATTAGTAATATTTTCAAGTGTGGTATTTAGTATGTTGTTTTGTTTCAATATTAGACTATTTTTAGTAATAGAATTGCTAGATTTAGGCATAGGTTCCGTAACAAAAGTATGATTATTTGTTTCAGGTATCACAATCTCAGTATCTTTTTTATATTTAGTCACAGATTTGTTATTATTAGGAGCAGAACTGATCTGATTGTCTGATTCTGTTATCTTTGTACCTGCATCAACTTGATTCAAATTAGGTTTGGGTATCTTAACTTCGTCAATATCATTTAACAGTGATATTTTTGTAGCTTGGTTGTTAATTTTTAATTTATGTATAGCTTTTATAGATGATTCAGTATTTGTCTTTAAAGTGACTTCAGTTTTCTCCAGTGCTGAGGGGTTATCAAGTAAACAGTCGTCCATATAAGGTGCTATATCTTTTTTAGCTGACATAATTTCGTCATTTGCCTTAGATAACCGTTCCATTTTATCTTTTTTACATATAATTGAATCTTCATCTACAGATTTTTCTGTATTTGGTGCCAGAATTTCATTATTGCTTTCTTTATATTGTTTTGATTGTATTAGTGATACTATATTGCTGTCTATAAGTCTCTTTTCATTGCCAATGCTGTCAGTATCTGGAGCTCCTACTCTTAAATGTTCATCTTTATTGATTGTATTAATATCTTCACAATCGGGCAAAATTACTTCGTCATCGTCCTCTATTTCAATAATTTCCTGTTTAATTGTTACTTTATTTCTTCTTTCGAAACATGTTTGTAATAAAGGTTGACGGTTTCCACAAAATTGACAGGTATTTATATTAGATTTTTGTAGACTTTTATTAAATGTCTGTTTATTGTTTTCAATGTTCATTTGTAAAGACTTCTCGTATAACCTAAAAGAAACAATATTTTTAGTCTAATATTATATTTTTTTTATATAATAAGAATAGTTATCATAAATAGATTTATTAGTCATCAATATTACCCGTTAACATTGAATGGTGTTCTATCTTCGATCTTAGATTTGGTAGTTGCTAAAGAATTATAAGAGTCACAATTCGTATTTGGTTCAGAGAATTTCTGCTCTTCAGCATTTTGAATAATTAGTCCTGAATTATTTGCGGCTTTTAATTTACCGTCACTATAATTTAAACATTCAACTATATCGTCGACGTTGAAATCATCAAGGAATCCGAGATCAGCATTACCAGCTATTTGCTTTTCAGTCTTTTTATCTTCTTTTTTTATTTCCATAGTCTTTTGATCTGTTTTTTTGCAGATTACATTTATCACTAGTTTTATTGTTTTTACTTCTTGTTCAGGCTCGTTGGTAATAGTGATAGTTTGAGTATCAACTTCTTTTACTGCATTGTCTGAATTTGGTACAGTGACAATTACATTTTCGCGTATTTTTTCGATCTTTTCTTTTTTTTTATTTAGTCTACATCTTAAATCGTTATCTTCGTTTTTAGACTTACTTTTTATTTGTCCTACCCTTTTGATAGATTTTGGACTCTTACAACTTATACCATCTTTATAGTTTTTTAATGAATCAATTTTACAATTTTCTTTCAATCCATCGCATCCTAATTTTCTTTTAACATCATTTAATGTCTTTGAATGTGTTTTGACTTTGCTACCGCGTTTTGTCAACTTGACGAAATTATTGTAGTTAAATTTAGATTTCTCACTTTTGTAAGTTTGCGGGATATTTTTATTTTTGAGCTGTCTTTTTAAATGTGTTTCTCTATTAAAATCTTTTAGTTTTACATCAGACAGTATTACAGTTTCAAGACTAGAGGTACCTACTTCTACCGGTGTTTTACGATCACAATTTTTTTTATCAAGACCGTATTTGGGATGTTCATGTTTTTCTTTACAAACTGTATTTGCTTTATCAACTATATTTTCTTTTTTCTGTATTAATTCCTTACTTTTCTTTGTAGTTTTATTGCTTGCAAATATTTTTTCATCAATATTTTTCTTTTTCGATTCTATAAGGTTAAGTTCTATTTCCGGTTTATTTTCTGAAATGTCATTGCTTGTTCCAGGCATATCAGTAGTTAAAGGCATCTTTGCAATTTTTTTAATTAAGTTAATGTCTTCATTAATAAGCTGTAGGATAATATTTTTGTATGATAAAAACTGAAGTACATTATAAAATTTAGTTTGCCGTAATATAACAAGGTACAACCGAAAAAAACTTTGCATTGTTAAAGGATTGTATTATATTGGAATAAAAAAAAATTATTTGTATATTTTGGTGGATAAAAGATTGATTGTTGCTAAAAACTTTGAACTAATTGAAAGTAATTCTAATCTTATTTTTTAATGCAAACAAAAGCTAAACTGAACTTTTGTTTATTCATTCAGTTGACAACTTAAACATTTATTGCGGAATCAAAAAATTAAACATTCTAAATTCTAGTAGTGCCATCTCTAGTCCTCTTAGTAGGCAAAGTTTTTCATGAGTCGTGTAATTTAGCATTTGCATAACAAATATAAGCCGAAACAGATTATTTCCAATACATGAAATTAAATAATGTAGTAATTAAAGTATATCCAACCGAAATTTTATACACAGAATTAGTGTATATAGTGTCTGAGGTTTGTTTATAGTACTGAACAACTTACTATCTAAGAAAAGTTAAGATTTTAAGAATTTACTGCAAAATATGTTTAGAGTAACAATACAATTGAAGTATGTATATGCTTATGCATATACTCATAAAATATATTTAAATAATAATTTTTCTACTACATACAACCCAAATAACAAAAAACATTTAATTTGTATACATTATTAACTAATTTCATATATATATAATAATCTGCTTCTACCCTAACTATAAATTTTGCCTTATTTATATGTTTAAAATATCAATAAATTATTGCAAAATTAGGTTATTTATTTTATTGTAGCTGCTTTTGGAAATGAAAGTAAACTACTCAATTTCTGTTTAAATTGCTTAGCGACTTGTGACTTATATTTGTGAATATTTTTATGGTTTGTTACAATTTGATTTCTATTTCATGAAAGCAACATGTATCTGTCTTAAAAAAAATAAATAAAAAGGTTATATCCCAAAATTTTATCCTAAATATTATTATGTGTTAAAATGTTGTAAAAAAACTTAATTATTGCATACATAAGTACATACATCACTCCTGTGTCTCATCAAGGTAGGCAGAGACTATAGATCTCCACTTGATAAGATCTTGGCATACCATCTCATTTTACTTGCTTGCATTTGCCCTTTCATACCACTCATTTATTCTTGGTAATTCTGACCATTCTCTTATTTTAATACCTCTTCTACTTGGTTAGCATATGTTCCCCTAGGTCATCATATACCAACTCTTCCACTCTATATATTCATGCAGTAATTCTACTAATTAATAATAATTATTATTATATTCTCTAAATAGGTATTAGAATATTTAATAAGATACTTTATTATATATCTATCACATCATTAATAAACTACAAATTAGTATTCTGAAATATCAAATTATTTATTTACCTTTATTATTTAAAAACATTTTATTGCACATTATTACATAAAAATTTATTATATAATTAAAACAAATATTTGAGACATACCTTTACATCTTTTACCCTTGGTATGGTATATTTGGTATTGTGAATCCTAGGAACTTTGGATGCCCAACCAGAATTAATATTTTTATTTACATGTCCCACAGAAGTTGATGGATTGTTGGAACCTGTATGAAGTCTATCATTCGTTTGCGTAACCTGTACAGCACAAACTTCGCTTGTATTTTTATTATAAGGTTTAATATGAGCTTCGGATTCCAGCTTAGGTCTCTTTGGTTGAGGGCTATTATCAAAAGACATAGAAGGCACAATCACGATATTAGGACTGACGTATTGTGAAAAACATGGTTTCGCTGTATTTTTACTGCAACGGAAAGAAAATTTCTTTATTGACTTCCCATAAAATTATGGAATAGAGTTTACAACTACTAAATGTTGAGTAGAAATTACCTGCAACACACGTTACAAAACGCATCTTTACATTTTTCCATTTTTTCGCTGATTACAGTGCCATTTGCCTGTATAATTAAAACCACAAACGAATAATATTGTTTTCCATACAAACGTGAGACCTAGTTCAAATTTTCCTGACATATATTTTTTTGTGAACATCTATGACATACCATTATTTAAAGCTTGTCAATACGACTTTAATACTTTTTAAGCAAAGGAAATAAATATTTCAAGCCTGTATGCCTAATATAATACTATTTTTAGCAATTATAATGTGTTGACTAATTAATATTTATGTAGATGTATGGTTGTTGTTACTTCATCAAATTTATGTGATAAATTATTTGCTTTTATATCCTATTATGAGAAAACTGCACACGGTACAGAGGGACAAATGCAGATAGCATTTCTTACCCACCTAGTCACAAACCACACTTTATAAAGTTAAAATACATTTTTTGTAAGTGGGATAAAAAGAGAGACATCAGATTATTTACATTAGCATATGATATTCATTGTTTCTGCACATCTGTGCACCGAAATCTACGTCACGGTAATAATAATAAAAAATATTTAATTAATGATAAACAATTTTTATTATAGTATATTTTAATTTTTTTAAACATACATTACATTGCATATTAAAAATATTATTAAGTAACAGAATTAAATTTGCCAGATTTCACCTTGATCCACATTAATTAATGTAAAACTGCATATTAAAGACAGATTTTTATGGACAGAATTAAATATTTATTAAATATAATATAAGCATTGCTATGAAAAGTAGTAATTAACAAAGTTATTAATGAATTTATTATTGTCATGGAAATATGTAGGATTAATTAATAATAATGTTATTTTAGACATACTTGAAACTTGTTTTCACAATACTTTTTATGATAATCCCGAAGCAAAGAAGTGAATTAATTCCTCTTTTGGATGTTTTAAGTTGGTAGAAAAAATTGAATTAACCGTGTATTTTTTTATAATATTTAGTTTCTTTAAATAGTTCTTCATCTGAAGATATTTCTGTGATATCTTGTGGAGTGCTCGTACATAGTGGTTGTTTTAATGACAGTACTGATCTTTCTGAAAGTGTTGTTTCACCCTGGACATGAGGAAGAAAACATGTTTAAAAAAAACATTATTGGTTACAAATATAATTCAATTTTAAACATTACATAATAAAATGTAATTACAAGCTTTTAATTTAGTATTTAATCTCCATTGTAAGATGGATTTCTTTAATGGAACTTGTAGTTTCAGGTTTAATTATTTATAAATTACCTGATATATACAAACCTCTATAGAACGCACAATATCTCTATCAAGATCAGAATCTAAGCACAAGGTGCTAGAGTCAAGGCTGATATCCTCATAACTTATGGTTTCACTCTTCATAGGTGTAAGAGAAATAGGGGAGAAATTATTCACTAGTTGAATTCCAAACAGTGCTACCTAAAACAGTTAATGTATTATAGATTCTAGGTTTAAATTTATTATTATTCAGATGCTTATTGTAATATTTATATATTTGTAGGATACCTCTGATTTCTTATTTTTTTTGGAAAGCATGTGACTTTTTCTGTGCTTTTTCTTTTTATGGTGGGAACTATTGTATATCCTTGGCAGATTCCTATGTAAACAAATATTCAAAATCAGCATCAGTAAATTATCACACTTTTAAAGTTAATATATGAAAGACTCATAAATAATACAAACCTTTTTAGAGTGAGATTTTTTAAATTTCGTTTCCTTTTACGTTGCTGCTGATTGACATTTGGGTCTTCCACAGGTTGGCAATATTCTTTCAGCTTTTCTTTGGACGTTAACAACGCATTTGCTCTTTTGCTCTCTTATATGTACTTCTTGAGAACTTATTATGTTCATACTTAATTCGTCATAGGTAACCTGCCTTTTGTATTTGTTTTTGTACACTTTTCTTTTGCATTTTCTGACCCCAGTAGCTGTGTTGTGATTATCACTATCAATTGTATAAGTTAGAATACTGTCTTCGTCATTATTTTCATATTCCATGGTTGCTTCAACAGTTTTTTGGTTAATTTTAGTCAAGAACACAAGTAATATGAGCCTGAATATACGCAAACAAAAATAATCAACTGCTAGTATTTGTTTTTGTGTATTCAAAACTTTTGACACATGAAGTTTACGCGCCTACCATCTTTGGTTTACTTTGACAAAGACAGATTCATAAATAGATGGACGACGAATAAATATATTTTTTATGGGTGTCAATAAGATATGATTCTAATTTGAATCCCATTAGGAAAAACATAATAGGTGTATAATATTTGTAGTATGAAATATTTTTTCTTTATGTTTATTAAAATTAACTTGTAAAAAATTACAAATACAAATTAAAACAGGGTTATTAATTTTAACGTACCTGTATTATATTTCCGTCCAATATTTTAAGTCAACCACTTAAAATATTGGACGGAAATATTATCTTAGTGTCTTCAGGATTTGATCTTCTATCATTACACTCAATTTGTTTTTTATATTCAATTAACAACAAAGGAAATCCCAGAAATATAATACCCACCGCTACTTAGTTTCATATCCATTCCATTTTGCTATTTTCGCATAATTAACCATGTCTACTTAACGCAGCTATTAACAAACATAAATAACATTGTCTTACAATATAATACCCAAAATTAGTACGGTAATTTTTGAGTCTATTCGTTACAAGTAAAAATACAACTGTTTTTTTCTCTTTATATATTAGTACCTATAGATAAATTTGTAGGCACTGACTACTTATCATCTACATATAATTCTGTAATAGAGTTGTAGTGTGAGATGTCGTTTCCAACTAGAGGTAAAGCTTCAGTTCAATCAACGCGGACTAGATTTTACATAATATAATAAGATAAATAAAGCATACTCATCCGAAATTCTCGCAGAGGTTTTATATATGATTAGATAGATACTAGTGATCTCTTCAGCTTAATTGTGGGCAAATGGTTCTTCGTACATAGTGTTAAACAAAACTGTCCGTCTCTCTATATGTATGCTTAAATCTTTAAAACAACGCAATGGATTTTGATGCGATTCTATTAATAGATAAATTAATTCTAGGGGAAGGTTTATATGTATAAAAAAGTCGATAAACTGATAATTTTAGAGTTTTCTAATGTGGTATCGTATATAAGCACATTTTTTGAGTTTACATTACAAAACCTGGCTGAATCCGACGTGATGGATCAAAATAATGTAGGTACTACAGTATTGTACATCTTGGCATTACGTTTATCTCTTAGGGATAACTCACAATAACCATTTTTTATCCTATACTTTTTATGACAAATAATGGTCTATTTACTAAGCAATATTGAGGAATGCATCATTAAAGTATACATTTTGCATTTAATATAGATGAATAGAGCCTTAACAGCATGTAATTTAAATGAATATGTTCTAAGAAATTTTAGATTTAAAATATAGGGACATATAGGTTGCGGCGGCACTGGCAGCGCGTTTATAATCAATCATTGTATATCGCGTCACTCGCGCGAAACCGAGGCAGGCCGCTAGTAATTTATAAAAGAGTTGTGTACGCGTCATAAATACCTTATTGCTGCCCTATTTAAAATAATATACACCTAATTGTTTAGGGCAACACTTTGTAATAACTGGATTACACCGATAAATTAATTAATAATCACATTTAGATCAACCACAGGCATTATTTTTGTTGAAGTACAGACCGAATTCTACGTAGTTCAAATACAAATGGCCCATATGCATGGCTGCTTTTTGTGTTTGTATGTTTAGAAATTAAGATATTTATATTGTTATGGTAATAAATTCATTTATGGCTGTCGGCTTGCTTAAACGTCGGGATACACTTGACACATGTAAAATAACAAACGCTCAATTATTTTAACATTCATCATACCAGCTAATGGGAAGTCCAGTGCTGGACAAAGTCCTCTCCAAGAAAGAAGGAGGTTTTTTGCCTATAATTATCATGCTGGGCAAGTGTGTTGGCAATCGCAGAGCGCAGCTTTCGCGACGTGGATGCTGCTGTTCATTCCCGCCCTGTGTATTTTTGCTGCACTGTTTGTTTCGGATGGAAATACCACCATCTATCGGTTTTGGTACCTTAGTCGCCTCTTACGACACCTGGTGCAGTGGGAGGAACTATTCTACTCTGCCGGTACCTCATGGCAATTTATTAACATTATCTAAAGAGTTTTAGATCTAAGTTTATTATTTGTTAGCGATAGTAGAATTATGATGCTATATATGCTGTATGTAAATTGTAAACACGTCTGCGGATTCATACGGTATTAGCCATTTTTAAAGTCACTGCCACTGCAGGGGCTCTGGAATACCACCAAGGGTGAATACAGAGCATGACCCACAACGCGGCCTCAATGGCACTAACGAATTTTAAGCAACTCTAAAGCTGATTATAAATTTTGATATTTGGATAACCCTTCAAAATACCGTTGCGAAAGACTTCATCAACTATAGCTTTTTTTGTTGGCCCAGAAGTCAAAAAATTTTAGAGCAAAATAATTTTGAAGATTGTTAGGTAATTTAACCTCGAATAGTAATTATTATAAATAGAAAAAAGTTCTGTAAATAATTTCTAACTAATAAACTTGTTTACGCAAATGTGGTTGGGCAAGTAAGTACCTTTATAATATAGCTGAGACAATAAATACAGTACATACTTTATTCATATCTATGTATGTTATATATGTATGTATTACACTAATTGAAAATTATAAGAAACAGTTCATAGTTTCTAGTTAGTCTGTTAATAAGTAGATATATAATATTTGTGGTAGTTATCAAAAATATTGTTCTTATTTAATGAGAGAATCAAATGTCACATCTCAACTAGCGCTCTCACTTTGCTTTAATGGGGAAGATCTTACGGGTATACGTTGTTCCAAATGATTAGTTATTCCTTAAGAATTAAGGTTAAAAGTTGAAACGTCGCGTTTCGCACTTATACTCCACAAGTTTCACATTATAATTTCCCTTCACTTTTATCGTGGCCACTGTGTTGGCTTGATTAAATTGCCGTTTACGATGTACAATGGTTTTTGATAAGCTTGTCCACAGACACATTCATTTACCAGCAGCAATGGATGCTAAAATACTTTTCGCTTTGGAAAGTGAATGTGCGGCACTCTCTGACTTTAGTCAGTGAATAGGTAGTAAGCAAATATACCTACACGTGTAGACTTGATATATTTTATCTTTGTGGGTGTTTATTTTACTTATATGTGTGGAACATAGTATAGTTCGTTTTAAATTAACGTGTGTGGTTTGTAAATTGATTGTTTATATAAATGTGATATATTTTTGATAATATTTGATGGTAACATTTGTAGAAACGCATTTGTAAACCCACTTATATTGCATATAACTTTATTTAACGCTAGCAATAACGTCACTCTGGGATGTCACGCGGAAGGTTTTCAGGATAAAAAATAGCATATGGTATACCTTAAAATCACGTCATTTATAATATTTTATAACATTTATGCGTTCACTACTCATAATAAAACTACATTTTAAAAGCCGCCTTTTTAAAGCATTTAAAAGAGTAGTTATATTACCAACTCAGTTGTTTTTGATATGGCCGTGTGGTACCGGCACAGGGAAGAACTATATTCTTAGTACTTCCCCCTGTACCGACGTCTGTGTAGGTAACAGAACCGACAGACAGCGGCATATCCATCCGTGTAGCTCGAATGCACAAGGCAGGGATGGGCAGCCGTATCACCGTCACGAAGTTACGTTATGCGAATGCCAACACGCTTGCATAGCGCGGCAATTATGGGCAAAATATCTTCTTCCTTGGGGAGGCCTATGTCCAACAGTGGATTATTAATGCCTGGTGTGATGATAATGTTTATAAACTCTTAATAGATAGAGTAAATATTACTTTTAATGTCTCAACAAAATACTCCAAAAGCACCGAAGTGCAATGGTAATCTAAACAGATGTTACCAGTATACTGATTGATTTATAAGCAGGATTTAAATGCTGTAATCCATTAATGTTTTGTGAAAACGTTCCGAAGACACATGAGGTGGAAAGTCTTCTTCATTGGTACGTCACTCTCACGTGTTTTTACCGTCAAATCCATTCTAGCGATGTATGTATGTAGGTATGTGTTGTACTGAGGCAAAGCCGATTTTAGTTTGCGTTGTTGAACTAAGTATTAAAGCGAAGTCAGGGCGTTTCACTGGTCTATGTTTTTAGCAACGAGTGCATCGGCAAAGTTAGGCAAGGAGCGGATATGGTTGCATAGACTAAGAATGTTTCTTGCATACAAGAGTATTTTTGTTGGCATGCGACATTTGAATGTAAATATGATACATCGGTAATTTGAACTTTGTCCCTTTGTAACGCTTAAGGGGTGAACTAAATTTGATGTAATATGGCGTGGGGATAGCTTGAAACTTAAAATAGAACATAGGACTCTTTCGAGGAAAGTTCCTATCATATTCGATGCTAGTGTAAGTTGCTATTACAATTTCACGACTTAACAACACAATTTAGGTACAAAATATAAGATAGTAAATAAATAAATAAAATTTACAATAAGTAGCTAAAAGCACTAGTGTTACGGATATCAGAAAACACAGAAATTACAAATATAATTTTTTAGATACATATAAATAACACCCATACACATAAATATTTGTCCTGGGTGGGATCGAACTATCGAAAAATAAGTATCATATTTTCGATCCCCCTATTGTCGGATGTCCGTAACACAAGTGCTCTAAGCGACTTATTCGGAGTCGATGTATAAGATGTTGTGTGACTTATTATTATTTTCCTTTCTTATCGCACACATTAAGGTAGAAATAAAAGGCACCTATCTACCGTTAAAAACCTCTTTTATTTTTTTTATTAAACCCCATATAATTTCTGTAGTCTGACAATTTATATTAATCCCTGCAGCCCAAACCAGCGCCGACGAGTCAAGCCAAGCAAGCGGCACCTGCATCATCAGGACCGTCAGGCGACGCGGCAGCCATCAACGATCAGATTGCCAAGCAGGGTGACTTGGTGCGCTCGCTGAAGGCCGCTAAGGCCGAGAAGGCGAAGGTCGACGAGGCTGTTAAGGCTTTACTGGATCTCAAGGCCAAATACAAGACTGCTACTGGTCAGGTAATGCCACTTAGTTGAAAACTTTTGTTAATTTGTTAGTTTCAGAGTGATCTCTTTATCAATGAACTTTTTCTATAGAAATAAGTATAGATGTTGTCCACCATGTGACTTGAACTTCACATTACCTAGTAATTTTTCTGCCACTCTCACCCTTAAAACCGAAACACAGCAATGCGAATATTACCGTTTTGCAGTAGAAATAGTGAAAGTGAGGTATCATATATACGACCTTTATAGACTTGAGTCTAAGTCTTTAAACTGAGCGTAAGATTACTCTTACAACAACCGAGATATCGTCTATATAATTATAAGAAGCTACTAACTAAAGCTGAACAATTTGTTTGAACGCGCTTATCTTAGGAACTGCTGGTTCGATTCGATCAATTCTTTCAGTTTTGGATTGTCCATTTATCGCAGGCACTACTAGTCATAATTGATCACATCCTCGATTTCCCAGGACTGGAAGCCAGGTGCGACACCTGCGCCGGAGGCCGCGCCACCGTCAGGGGACTCGGCAGCTCTCAACGAACAGATCACCAAGCAGGGTAACTTCGTCCGCTCACTGAAGACCGCTAAGGCAGAGAAGGCGGAGATTGACGAGGCCGTTAAGGTTCTATTGGATTTGAAGGCCAAATACAAGGCTGCTACTGGCCAGGTACCGTTACATTTTTTAATGCGGCAGAGTGATGATTGACATATATTCGGTGTATGTCTTCGGATTTCAAAATTTGTCGGACTATAGCGTATTTCAAATCTCTTACAGTTGGGGTTTCTTTTATAACTGTACTTTCCTCGTTAACCACGAAAAAAAGTTTTCAAAAAACTGCAACAACTAACGTGACTAACTATTTAAACATCACACCAGGGTTGGAAGCCCGGGCCGTCCCCCGCCGCAGCCTCAGCTCCATTACCATCAACTGGAACCGGTTCATACTGGAACCAGCAGATCACTAAGCAGGGCAATTTAATGATTGCGCTCCAGTACTCCAAAGCTGAGAAGGCCAAGCTTGACGAGGCCTTGAAGGTGTTGCTGGATTTGAAGGCCAAATACGAGGCCGCTACTGGCAAGGTATTAATATCTCCCATGTTATATTTTGGGATAAGAGGGAATCGGTTTGTTCAAGGCCTGGAATGACGATTTACACGAAGGGTAGTCGTTTGGGAGTACTGGTAGTAGGAACTTCACAGATTACCTACTTCTCTGGGCTTGAGGGAGTGGACTGCGGTTAACTAGAAATTTGGTTCATCAGTACCTAAAAGCTGCCGCATCCGGATCTTGCATTGGCAACTCCTTCATATATACTGTTCTATATATGTGCTTTTAGTCTGGAAGAATATTTTAACAATAAAAGGATACAAATATAATGTATAAAAGTAATGGTATCTATAATGTATGTAAATATATAGACTAATGTTATAGCTTTTTGTAAACAAATAAATCAATACATATCGTTATTATAAAATATGTTTAGTTTAACAAGCTATCACTCACACATAAACAAAACATGTAGTAAATATTCAGTTCTTTAGGACTGGAAACCTGAGGCACTTTCGTCAGTCAACCTGGTGGAATTGGACGAGCAGATCACAAAGCAAGGCGACTTTGTGCAATTGCTCAAGGACGCCAAAGTCAAGAGGGCGGAAGTCAACGCGGCCGTCAAGATCCTGCTGGACATGAAGGTCAAATACAAAGCTGCTGCTGGTCAAGTAAGTTATTCTCTTAACTGGTATTTGAACCTTTATGTGCTTTACATAAAGGTTCAAATACCAGTTTAATATTCAGAAACGTTTTCTTGAGATCCAACGCGGTAATTCGAAAGCTAATGAAGAATATCTTTTTCGATTGTAATAATGTAATTATTTATAGAATTAATACTTTGTTACCTTTCTAAGAACGATTATTTATTCTTTTCTTAATTACTCCGCTCAATGCACGGATACTTTTGTTCATATTATTCATAATCATTATGTAATGGGGATCGAACATACGATCTTAGGCGCACAAGATAGGACCACTACCATCTACGCCATCAGGCCCATCCTATGCTTGTATGTTGTATTTTCATCACTTTTATTTAAACGTATGCACATAAGTCATATAACAATGGTCTTTGTGAAACTGTGTTTGTAATTTGTTTTAACTTTTGTTTGAAGTCACGTCATTAAACCGTTAAGTAGTGTTGTTAACTATAGTATTTTTTTTACTTTGAATATGTTTCAAATATACGCCATTGCTAGAATCATCCAAAAATTTCTTAGCTAAACTATGATTATCATAATATATATATAAAATACAGTCATACAATGTCCTAATAACTACGACTAATAAATGTCCAATTCTAGACAAATGCTCCCATCATAATTTTTAAGGTAGTTTACTATTTTTTGGTTCCCCTAAAAATTTTTTTGGAGAGCGTTTCTATTACATACTTATATATGACCTTTACGTACAAGACATTTGAGTTAAAATCTAGCTTTACAATTATTCTACTCAGCATCATCATATCAGCCGTAGAAAGCCCGCAGTTGGATATGGGTATTCTCAAAAAAGGGGGACTCTTGCCCTATACCTTTGTGACGGGGATGCTGCTGCCCACACCTTCTATTTGTCTTCTATTTAAACTGCGCTGTTTCTTTTGCGAGGAGTTTCCGATGCATATAATAATAAGGGTTTCATGAAATAAGGTAAAGAATTTCGGAACATTTGTTGTGTCTATAATTTTCAAGATCAGTAATATCTTTCTTTATTATGCTGATTATTTAATAATGTAAAATTGTTGGAAAGTTTCATTAAAAGCATTTTACAGTACTACTTGTTTTTACAGTAGTTTCACACAAATTTAGCCGTATATAATACTAGTAGTACATACATTTTATAAAAAAGAATAACATGCCGTTAAAAAAAACGAATAGGCCTCAGCAATTCCAACAAGATATATTATCGTGAAGCAATAAACCTTCGATAGCATGTATTTTTTTTATCTGTAACGTGTTATCGATAATTCAGCGTGTCTTGACGATTGTTTACATCACTATTCCACGTACGGTGTATGCGTGTAGGATCCATCTGTGCAAATACCTTTTAATACTCCACCAGTCCTTCGACAATTGTGAAATATGTCACGGAGTTTTTCATAATTTGCTTCAAGTTGATTTTTGTACGGTTTTGATATGGAGGTAAGGATGTTTGTGTCATTTATTATTTTAATGTAGTCCTAAATTGGGCCAGTATTTTTTTAGTTTAACAAAGCAGTCGTATCTAGTTAAACTTAGAAATCTATTCATTTAAATGAGTGTTTTCCAACCAGCAACTGACCAGGGACCACGTCGATTTCTTTTTTATCAACATAGACCACGGTGTGCGAGAGAAAATACTTACTCAATTCGAAAATAACCTTATTCAAAACCTCATCAGTATCATGCATTAACCTTTTTAATAGAAAGTCAAACAGGTATTGTTTAATTACTGTAATTTTAGACATTGTCAGCAATCTTGAGATACAACTGAAACTGGCATCTTTGATTTTTTCGCGGGCGGAATAGATTCCGATTCTTGGGGACCACTGATAGTTTGCGGACCACAGGTTGGTAACTACCGATTTCAATCATCATATCAGCCGTAAGATGGCTGGACATAGGCCTCCCAAAGTGATTTCCAATGGGACCGGTTGTGTGAGAAGTGCGTCTAGCGTGATCCTGCTATTTTAGTCAGGTCGTCTGTCCGCTTTGTGGACTTTCTACAGCTGCAATGTCGATGATGGATGAATATACTGACCATGGAAGTACCAGGACAACAGAACGCTAAATGCGATGTGATTTTGGGATACTTGATGTCCTCAAAAATATAAGTTTTGATACCGGCGAATTTAATTAAACCTTCCTTATTTAAACAAGGCTATGTTCACCATGTCAAGTGTTTTAACTTCTTTATGCCATACCGTCTAAATCTACACTAATGTTATAAAGAGGAAACGATTATTTTTTCTTATGATTGGCACAACTCCTCTACCACGGACATAGGCCTCACAAATTAAGAGGGGGGGGGGATTCTGGCAATCATTACAGCGATGGCCAGGTTTGTTAAAAACCGCAGAGTGTAACTTTACGGCGGCAATGCTGCCCTATCCTAATCCTGATACACTAGACTGTTCGGGTGGATACATATACCGCCATCTATCGTGTCCGTTACTACAGACCCCTCTTACGACGTCTGGAGAAGGCACTATTTTACCCTGCCGTTACCCTACGGCTATCACATAATTAAACAAGGTTTAATGATATTTGATGTGTATGCCGTGAGGTACCGGCAGAGTAGAATAGTGCCTTCCACTGCACATGGTGTTGTAAGAGGTGACTGAGGTACCAGAACCGACAGTTGGCGGTATATCCGAAACAGTGCAGCTCATATTTACAGGGCGGGAATAGGCACCAGCATCCTTATTGCAAAAGCTACGCTCTGCAATTGCCAACACGCTTGCCCAGCGCGGCAATCATGGGCAAAAAACCACCTTTCTTGGAGAGGCCTATGTCCAGTAGCGGACTTCCAATAGCTGATGTGATGAATTTAATGTAATCACAGGACTGGAAGCCGGCCGCGACGCCAGTGCCATCCAACGCGTCATCCAGTAACTCAGCGGATCTGTCGTCCCAAATAGCCGCTCAGGGCGACAAAGTGAGGGAGCTTAAGACGAAGAAAGCCAATAAAGCTAAAATCGACGCTCAGGTAATGTCAGTTTAACCTTTTTATAGAGTTAGCGTATACAATTTGTGATATATCTTCGTTTTGATGATACTCATTCATATGGGTGGGGGGAGGCAGATTGGAGGGGGATTCTTGCAGAGCGAACGAGTCTTGACGTTTATACCAAGCATTATACTCGTATTATGCTAGTGGCGCGCCTTGACTACGTCCGGGTACCTACATAGTAAATTTATTCGACGGGCCCGATGGCGCAGTAGGTAGTGATCCTATCTTATGTGTCAAGGGTCAAAGGCCAGGGTGCGCGGGTTCGATCCCCACACAGGACAAACATTTATATGAGGAAATTTACAAATATGTAATTAAGTTTTATATTTATGAATCTTCTGTTGTCTGATATCCATAACACAAGTGCTTTAAGGGGCTTTGCTCGGTGTTAGGACAATGTATGTCATGAAAATATTCTTTTCAATATTATATTATCTCGTTACCGTCGATGTTTAAATTTTGTTCTAAGGTCTTCATCATCATCATTATATCAGCCATCTAAACTTCACATCCACTGTTAACACAAACGTCATATCCACTGTTGGACCTAGGCCTCGCCTAGATTGAGGGATTTTTGCCGAGCTGGACAGATGTGGTGGCAATCGCAGAGCGCAACTTCGCGACGAGGATGCTGCTGCCCATTTCTGCCCTGGTATTTAAGCTGCGCTTCTTCAGATGCATATATCGTCGTCGGTTCCGGTACCTCAGTCGCTTCTCAAGACAACTGGTATAAAGAGAGGTGCTATTCTACTCCGCCGGTACTTCTCGGTCAAAAACTGCGCCCTTTCTTGGGGAGACCTATGTCCAGCAGCAGATTTCCAATGATATACAAATATACAAAAAGTAATTATTCTAATTTTGTTAACAGGTCAAAGTACTTCTGTCTCTGAAGTCTCAGTACAAAACAGACACTGGTGTTGATTGGACTCCCAGCGCAGCCGGAGCAACTGCTCCTGCTTCTAATAAGAAGGTTGTATCTCTTATTTGTTCTATACAGTTTTTCTTGGCTTTATTATAAAACTTTTTTGACGGCTTTAAAACACGCTTTATTATTTTTTATTACATTTTTAGTACGATGTTTACGTACTTTACACGTTTTGATACTTTCATCATCCTGCCAGGAGTCATCCCCAGCTATGAACGGCGCGAATGAGAAGGCCCCCGCGCTCGCCGCTGAGGTGGCGTGCCAAGGAGACCTGGTCAGGGACCTTAAGGCCAAGAAAGCTGATAAGGTAGGTGTTTTAACTTGAATAAAAATTTCGAGAAAGTACTTATTTACTTTCTTTCATTTTATGTATCATGTTTGTTTATTTTGTGGGGGAATGTACAATATAAACTTACCATTCTACCATGAAGTTTATTATTCCATACTTCATATGGAATGAGCACATAATTTGTCTGTATACAAAAATTTCGCAAATTCTGTTTATGAACTTAAACATGCATTTAAATGCAGTTGTATAATTTTAATTATGATTGCATTAATGATGTTATGATATTTGTGCATCAGTATACGTTGTTCTCATTCAGGCCACGGTAGACGCGGAAGTGAAGAAACTTCTAGAGCTTAAGGCGCAGTACCAGGCTGAGACGGGAACTGCGTACGCGCCGCCCGCGCAGGCTCGCGACTCCAAGGCCAAGGAGAAGAAGCCTAAAGAAGCCAAGCCCAAAGAAGCCAAGGCTAAAGAAGCCAAGGCTAAGGAGCCGGTACGTATATTTGAGGTTAAGATTTCATTTATCTATGCATTGTATAGAATCACTATTATTTCTGATGCGATGTGGGATAAAAATTTCTGCCCTTCCTGGGTCTCAGACAGTTTCCATACCTATCATCTAGAGATGGCCCTCATCCAAATCCATTTGCAATAGTACCGCCAACAGCAGCGTTCACATTGCTGTGTTCTGGTTCGAAGGATGAGAGATTCAGTGAAATAACTGAGTATCTTCAAGTCACAAGGTTGGCAACGCGTGGCGATATCCTTTTGATAATACAAGCGACTATACGCGGGCTGTATTCTCGTTATTAGTATAAAAAGTACCCCAATTTAATCAAAATTGGTACAGTGAGTTTATCATCTGAAGAGATATCAGGCAAACCGATATATATAATGTATTTTTATTGGCAGTCTCCAAAACCAGCAAAAGAGGAGTCCTCATCAGGAGTGAAGAAGATCACAAGGCTGGGTTTGGAAGCTAGCAAGGAGACAGACCTGCCCGAGTGGTACTCGCAAGTCATCACCAAATGTAAGTCGAAGATCGTTGGATGTTCACTGCTGGAAATAGAACTTAAGAAGAAGAAGAATTCAATAAACGAATAACAAATACACACAATAACTTGACTCGGAGACAAGTCGCTTAAAGCACTTGGATTACGGATATCAGACGCACATACATACTTAACACTCAGACACAAAACAAACACAAATATTCATTACGTAAATATTTGTCCTGAGTAGGGAACACTACTGAATGCACCATCGGGCCCGCATTTAATAAAAGCCTTTTTATTAATATTTTACTCTCAACTAGTTTTCTACCCACGACTTCGTCCACGAGGTCTCTTCTTTATATCTCATCTTTGAGGGTCTCTTGTTATTTCGGCAAAAAGTCTATGTTGTTCCCTGTAAGCTTAATTGTGCATAAAAAGCCAAATCTATCCCACGGGAACATGTTAATAATGTCCGGAATAAAAGTAGCCTTACTGTGTTACTCCAGACGACTATCAATAATCCTTATGCCATATTTTATCCAGATCTGTTCAGCTGTTTCGCCGTGAAAGAGTTCACGCCGCAACTCATTCACGCCGACACTATCATAGAATAATATTATGAGGCATTTGTCTTTTAACCAATTTTAATGGGTTACTGGAGACTATTTTTATATATAAATGTGTGTATGTGTGTGTCCCAACAGCGGAGATGATAGACTACTATGACATCTCCGGGTGCTACATCCTGCGGCCGTGGTCGTACAGTATCTGGGACGCCATCCGCTCCTTCCTATCGGGACACTTTAAGAAACTAGGCGTCAAGGACGGGTACTTCCCTATATTCGTCTCCAAGGTTGGTGGCATTTTTATTTGTTTCATTTGTGGCGTTTTGAAATGTATTTCGACATTTGTCTTTTAAAAACTATGTACTTTAACACTGTTAAATATTGATCGTTTTAATCCCTTTGAGGGATGACACAGTTGGTAATGACACAAAGGTGTCTCGTAAAGATAGTGATATAAGAGGTTGTATAAAGTTCGTGAAACACTAGGAGTACTAAATACGTCACAAATTGGATATCGGAATTCCGATCTTGCGTACGCGCCGCCTTATCACCTTCGGTCATTGCTTCGATGTAATATAAAGATATATCTAAAATATTACCAAGAACATAACCTGCTTATATTTATAGTGTATTTAAGATTATATTTGAGATCATATTTACTAGAATTTATTGGCATTTATATATCTTTGTCTTTACGGTCTTTCATCAATTGCTTGACATCCAAGAGATAATAATTGTTTCTTTTGTTTATCTTTGTCAATGTGTCATTCAAACAGTAATGTGTGTAATAATTATGTTAATTAATCTTATGTATTTCCAGTGAATTTTGTATAAAAGAAATAGCTTTACGCACTTCTTCTCTATATAATATTTTTGTGTCAATTTACCTTCATCATCATCATTACAGCCATTGGAAGTCCACTGCTGGACATAGGCCTCCCCAAGAAAGGGAGAATTTTGCAGCTTTTGCGACACTGTCTCGGATACCGCCATCTGTCAGTTTTGGTACCTTAGTCGCCTCTTACAACACTTGGTACAGAGAGAGCTATTATTCTACCCTGCCGGTACCTCAGGCACATTTTCGCTTTAGGTATATAGATTATAAGTATTGGAATGTGTGATTATCGGAACAATATCAGACAATAAAATACGTATCATTGTAAAGCTTAACAAGACACTGTCCACCCCAGGCTGCTCTAGAGCGCGAGAAGACGCACATAGCCGACTTCGCCCCCGAGGTGGCGTGGGTGACGCACTCCGGCTCCTCGGAGCTGGCGGAGCACATCGCCGTGAGGCCGACCTCCGAGACAGTCATGTACCCCGCCTACGCCAAATGGATCCAGAGCCACCGCGACCTGCCCTACAAGCTTAACCAGTGGAACAACGTCGTGGTAAGTTCATTGACCCTAACTATTAATTTCTATGTACATATGTACGTATCACAACAGCTATAGAATGTCCTCTGCTGGATATAGGCCTTCTGAAAAAGGGTCAATTTTGCCCTTAATTGCCTCGCTAATCAGGCGAGATGAGAATCGCATCGCGTAGTTTCGCCACGGGTTTGCTGATACCCATCCCCGCATTTGAGCTACGCTGTTTCGGATGGATATGCCGCCCCGATACGGATACAATACTTCTGTCGCCTTATTAAGACACCTCTTACCAAGTGAGGTACTATTGTACTCTGCTAGGTACCTACATCACTGCAAATTGTAACAATTTTTCTTAGTAATCTGCAATATACAGTATTTCTAAAGAGATAAACCCTATTTTTCAATAACCCGGTCTCACTTGTCTGGTCATAACCTTTTTTTATTTATTAGTTCTTTATACGTGTGTCTTTGTCCAGCGGTGGGAGTTCAAGCAGCCGCAGCCGTTCCTGCGCACGCGTGAATTCCTCTGGCAGGAGGGCCACACCGCGTTCAGGACGAAGGAGGAGGCCGGCGAAGAGGTCCTGCAGATACTTGGTGAGTTCTTTCGATATGGTCATAGAATAAGTACATAGAACCCAAGAGCACAAGTTATCACAAACAAGAAACGTTGAGTAGTGAATTAATTGATGTTTTTAGTTAGTACATTTTACCAATTTAACTTTTACATTTCAAATCTTTTCATTTGGGACTTCTTTTGTAAGTTTGACTTTTAAATCACTGTTCGTGTCCTCATTCAAAGTCCCTTATGTTGTATTAACCCGTTTTTTTTCTCTTAGAATTGTACGCCCGAGTATACGAAGAGCTGCTCGCAATACCAGTGATCAAAGGCAGGAAGACGGAGAAGGAAAAGTTTGCAGGCGCCGACTACACCACCACCGTCGAAGCGTACATACCCGCCAGCGGCAGGGCTATCCAGGTATGTTTTTCGGACGACTTGACCTTTCGCAGCTGACTTCAGTTCTAACCCGGATACCCATTAGGAATTAGTACTCGACGGTCATAAATTCAATTGTCGGGACAATAAGGGACAATGCGCAGGTTTACATGAACAACAAAACAGAAAATAAAAACAATTAATTCGTTGTAACTTTATTATTTGAAAAGTTATTTTTAAAAATGTTTAAGCTGTTTTTGACAAATAATTTTGAAAATGAATCCTCCTTTACTAGACACTAAACAAAAGACAGAAATAATTATACAAAAGACTATATCTATATGTCCCTTATGCCAATTGAATTTCTGAGCGTAGAACTATCTATAGTACTTATTAAGATTCTTATGACTATGTTTTTACACCCTTAATAAGGTTTATTATGATAAATAAAGTCATTGTCGAACAATTTATATGCCAAAATATTATGAACAATGAACTGAAAAAGAAATATTACAGCTATACTATAATATAGTTAATGCAACAGGATGATGTACTATTTATCTACAGTTTATCGATAATGGCACCCACCAAATAAATCTAATGCGCAGACGAAGTCGCGGCCGCCTGTTAGTTGTATATCGACAGAAATGAATCGCTGTAAGTGATCGCGTCATGTATCTTGACAAAATTATATCAATGCATACATATTTACTTAGTAGTATATATATGCTATATGTACATAGATGTAGCTTCACTACATATATAAGGTCACATAATAAGGTCTAAAAAAAGTCTGCGGTGGTATAGGTATATCTATCTCTTAAGGTTAACCCACAAAAACATTTATTTTATCTCCATTGCACTCATTAAAAATATACACTAGTTGGCTACAGTACAATTCGTCACATTATACGGCGTCAAATGAACCTTAAAATGTGTGATTTGTACAATGAACTCTCTTTCCCTCGTAGGGCGCCACAAGCCATCACCTCGGGCAGAACTTCTCCAAGATGTTCGAGATCGTGTACGACGATCCTGACACGCACGAGAAGGCTTATGTGTACCAGAACTCGTGGGGGCTCACCACCAGAACTATTGGTGAGTTGATTCATTTATACTTTCGCTATATACTTATAATTATAGGGCCTCGTTTTATTTGAGGTTTATGGAAAGTTGTCTTGGTGTTATTATGGTTAAGAACTATATTTAGCATATTCAGCATTTTGTATTGATCCCAAAGAGTATTTTAATAACTACGTTATCTGTACGAACTTTACATATAAAGTAACATAGTAATGCCAAATAATGTAATGATGATATTCAAAAACTACTGAACCGATTTCAAAAACTATTTCACTTATTAAAATTATTGAAACCACAGAGCGCTACTAGTAAATATAGAGAAAATTCAAACTGATAGTTTTAACTCCTTTTCACTCTTGGACTCTTGGGCTTAAGGATGTGGTTTTAACTAACATTCAGAATTCCCAAGGTCAAATACCTTAAGAATTCTGAAGTTTCTCGTACATACTGCTATCCTAAAGATAACAGTAGCATTTACCATTTCGTATCTGTTCCTAAGGTGTGATGGTCCTTGTCCACGGAGACGACCGCGGCCTGGTGCTGCCACCTCGTGTCGCTGACGTGCAGGTAGTGGTGGTGCCATGCGGCGTCACCGCGTCCAGCACTGCGGAAGAGAGGAAAGCCCTCATCGACTCGTGCAAGAGCCTTGTCGACGAGTTAGTGGCAGTTGGCATCAGGGCCGAAGGCGATTACAGGGATAACTACTCGCCTGGGTGGAAGTTCAACCATTGGGAATTAAAGGTTTGAATCATTGCTTTTGTTTGTTGAGGGACAAAAGAAGATATTCAAAATTTGTGGGTGATAACCAAAATTTCAACCTGGACCTGCTAAAAGTTCCTCTAATGGTTCTATTATTTGGTTAAAATTATAAATACAGAATAACATAGGCTGCCCATATTATTTATTAGCTTGACTGGTGAACAGAAACTGATCAATTTCTGTTTACTGGTCAGTGTCATTTGGCATGAGGATTGCTCACATTCTACTAAAGACTATATGTGCTACCTTTGATTTCTAAAAAGGGATAAGATATAAAGCGAAGTCCACGGGGACAGATATTTGTAAATATACCTATGTGCACATATGGAGCACTTTCTCCGCTTGAAGACCATGGTTGGATTATGAATAAATTTAGTTGTAAATATGATGTTTTACGTAGGGCGTGCCAATTCGTGTAGAGCTGGGTCCCAAGGACATGGCGCGCGACGAGCTGGTGGCGGTGCGCCGCCTCACCGGGGATAAAATCACGCTCAAGCGGGCGCAAGCGCCGAGCGAACTAGTTGCCTTGTTGGAGAGAACCCACCAAGAGATGTTCGCTAAGTAAGTTTCACTAATAAGATACACTAATTGCTTTATTAGATGAGGCTGTTTTATTTAGAAAGAACTTTGTTGTTGTGTTTGTTGTATTTATTATTATTGTGTTTTCTACTACTAAACATTTCATTTATCTGTAAAAACTACTATCACATCATAGATTATCACAAAGTCTATGTATATTTAGATCTTTAAAACAGCGCAATGGTAAGATGCGGCTTTTTTTTAATAAGTAGATAGTAATTCAAGAGGAATTTTTATTTGTATATATAATACATGCATAATATAGTAGAAATACACTGTCAATTTTAAGTTTTTTAATGAGATGTAAACACATTTTGTTACCCTTCCATTGCAAATTTCCATAATATAAACCTTTATAAAGTGTTCAATACTACACAGTATGTACAATACCCTTAAATCTTAAAATGTTCTAGAAAAAAGTCTGTGAATGCATAAATCTATCTCTTGGGGATATTTCACAATATTATTTTTTATCCGCAATGCACCCATACAATACCAGGCAGGTCACTAGAAGATCATATTTACCATAATTAGTTCTTTCATAGGTGTGGTATAGCATTGCTTTTAGTTAGGGTATAGTATTGTTAAAATTATGATTTAATTTTACATATTAATTTTCAACAGGGCAACTGAAGACCGAGATGAACGCCTGTCACTTGTAACAAAGTGGGATGATTTTATTACGTTATTGGAGCAGAAGCACATTCTGTTGGCTCCCTTCTGTGGTGACATACCTTGTGAAGATAACATCAAGAATGACAGTGCAAGGTAACAACTATTTATGAACAGGGTTTTAGTAATCAATTTGAGGCTAAATATTAGGTCAATCGTATTTGCCTTGCAAAAAAAAACAAATTCTTTTAATTGTGCCTAAATGTGTGACTACATGTTGGTCTCTAGCCATTTAAGTTAAACTTGTTTAGCACACACATGCATTTTATTAACAATAGAAAGAACTGTTTATAACAAGAACAATCTTTGTTCTCTTTAAAGTTGGTACTTAATTATGTATAATCATATTGTATCATTTCAGGACCGAAGATGATCCCACTACAGAAGTCAAAGGGCCAGCAATGGGAGCCAAATCCCTTTGTATACCATTCCAACAACCTCGGGAAGTCACTGCCAGTGATGTGTGCATCCATCCTGCTTGCAAGAACAAACCCAAATTCATCACACTCTTTGGAAGAAGTTATTAAAATATATTAATCTTTAAGAAAAGAAACAAATAAGACAATTTTTTCTTCAATAAATAATTTAGTATCATATTTTATGACATTTCATTTTACACTTAAAGATTCCAGTCTTTTTACATATCTTCATATTTTTGTATGGTTTCTTCTAAAAGACGTATCCTGTTCTTTTTTTCATTCAGAAGTTGTATAAATTTTCCATAAAGTGTTGTTTCCAGTGTAGTTTTCATATCCATAAAGTCTTCTAACTCATGTTTACATGTATCCAAGTTGGCAGTTAATGCATCATTTCTCCTGTTTAATGATTCAATAGCCTCCCTGAGTCCTTGATTCTCATATAGTAAAAAGTCAATTATTTCATATTTTCCATCTGTCTCATTATCTAGATGCATGGGTACAGAACCATGGGCCATTATAGTGGAATCTTCAAATACTTTTTTCCAACTAAATATTGCCATATTACTATCATCCGGAGAAACTTCAAAATCATAAATGAAATCTTCACATTGACTAGTGAGATAATTTCTGACATTCAATTTATATTCTTCTTCATTTTCGTCAACTAAACTCCTAAAATTTTCGGCAGACTCTACAGTAAAAATGCCTGACCAATTCTTGTTGCCCTCGCATATTTTTATACTAAACAAATCATGATCGTTGTCTTCCCATAAGAATCGTATGTAAAAGTTTCGATCTTTAATATTAAATTTTGCTATGATGGGATCGGTAATATCAATATTCATTACGGAAATATATACACAATTAATCTCTAAATTGACAGTATCCTTCAATAGTACAGCTTGTATCACAAAATTAATTAGAAAATTAACTGGGTATAAATGTATAAAAGTGTATTTATATTTTGATGTTGCTTTTACTGACAGATGACAGTAATTATTTTTTTTAAGACAATATTGAAGATGTCAATGAAAATATCTGCTTTGGTTACTTACAACTTATTTTATAAATTGTTAAAAAATAATAATGTTAAATATAATGAAGTATTTTTTTTCAACGATTAAAACTAAAAGTACCGTACACGTACTGTATACGTATCGCACTATCTGTTCACCTTAACTCAAAGGCGAATTTATATTTCGGTTCGGCTCATAAGGCGAACTAACAGCGCGTTGGAAAACTACCATACATTAAACAATCATTTAAAATATATTTATCTGTTTATTTATTAATTTTAAAGGTTCCGTTTGACTTCATGTTTTGAGCAAAGTTTACAATTTTTGTTTTCCATTTCATCAATTTGAGATTTCTTTACACTTAATAATTTCAAAAACTTGTCACTAAGTGCCTTTTCCATCTCAATTTTGAGGTTTAAAAATTCTTCAGTGTCTTTGAGACAGTTAAAATAATCTCTTTTTAGACTTTTATATTTGTATCTTAGATTATCAACCTTTCCCTTTAAATGTTTATTAAGAACAAGTATTACTTCGAATAAATCGGGCTTAGCATTATCCGGAGTGGTATCTAATTCCACAGGCATAAATCCTTCTATAGTGAGAAAATCTTTGTATTTCCTTTTCCAATAAAAGAATCCACCTTTTAGCTCATATCGGTAATCTTTTTTTTGTTGAGAAAGACATCGTTTCATATTATTGTAATATTGGTCTTCTGACATATTCAAGTTTTTACATAAACCTTTCAATCGGCTGGCTGAAAATCTCCCTTTCCAGAGTTTATCTTTGTTGTAAAGATACATTTCAAAAGAATTTTGTTGCCATCCGATGAGTAAATAGCAGTGACCATCTTGAATATTGAATTTGGCAACTGTAATAGATTCGTCTAATTCCATACTATTGGAAAAAATATGAATATTTTATTTACGTCATGTTTTATTTGAGCAGTTATGTATATCAAGTAGTCATTTTATTGTTATGATATTCAGTTCACATCACATTTTACATTATTTTCTGACAATCATTGTCAGTCTCAGTGTTGAGTTTCAATGTATACAATTTAATTAATTCAAAAGTAGTATATGATTATTTACTATGTAAAAACTTGATTACTTTTAAACTTTATTTTATATTCCCTAAGTAGAAGTAAGTACCAAAATTATTTAATTTTATATATTATCCTTAATAGATTATATAAAAAATATCAAAGTTCACGTTAGTAGGTTCTTTAGAATTTGAAAGCATTGTTTAAAAAAATGTAGATAAGTACACACAGCCACAAATCAACCTTACTAAATCTTTCAAACTTTTGCAATCGATATTAATCTGTAACTAGGACGAATAACTTTAAAATTGACTGTAAAAAAATAGATTTGGGTAGGTTGATCTGTTGCCCACCGTACATATTAAACGTTTCGTTTAACTATTTGTATGTGGAAATAGAATCTTGATATAATTTATTTTATTTATTCAAAATATATAGGAAATTGTTATTATTTATTAAATATATGTATATACTTATAATAATATAATATTTTTATTTAGTTAACTTTCCACAATAAATTTTCCTGCTGACATTAAACAGTCAATGAAATAATTAAACGTTACTATAACCTAAACTCTATCACATTGAAATTTGTTATTTATAATTGTAAAGGTAAATAAAAGCATGAGTAGTTGTGAGGAAGATAGCGCTGAGCATGAATATGATGTTCAAAATGATGACGATGAACGGGTAATAAAAATTACAAGTAATTACATTGTCTGTTGTGAATATTTGAATATTAATTTGAGTTTTATTCCTACATTCACAGACAGCAATTAGGTCTGAGCTTTCATCACTGTCCTTTGAAGAATTGCAAAAGTTAAAAGAGAGGATAGGGGCTAAAGTTTATAATGAAGCATTGTTTGGAAGAAACAACAAAGAGACTGATGCCAAACCAAAAATGTTCAAAAGAGAAAACAAAAATCGCCCAAGGGAGATGAGCTCAAAAAAGCCTGTTAAGTTTCTATCAGATGCACAAGTAGCAAAGAAGAAAGAAGCCCGAGATCCTAGGTAATATTTTCACTAGCAATATAATAATAATAATGTATTATTGACAACATAATAGAATGTTAAACTGGAAGCTATTGAGGATTTGAGTAGTGTCAGTGGGATTATTATCACTGATTGATATTATTTAATTTAGACTCTAGACCTGTCACCTACATTTACAATCAACATCAAAAGTATATTCACTCTAGGACCAAAAGTATTAAAAAAAAACATTTACATATTTGCTACTAAAAACTTTTTGAGAGCTTTGAAATGTAGTTTGTTTCGTAATTCGTGTCCTGATTACCACAAGTTTTATTATAAACAAGAAGTGTTATTTGCGCAGCAAAAATTTCTATCCTATACTATTATTTTTCCCAGATTTGACCCATTGTGTGGTGCATTTGATAAAAAACAATTTTCAGAAAACTATAATTTCCTGTCTGATATTCGTATGAAGGATATTAAAGCAATTAGAGCCGAACTCAAAGAAACCACAGACCCTGAGAGAGAAACACAACTACGCAGACTGCTTCAAAGGTTGAATGACCAACACAAAGCAAATAAGAAGAAGAAACTGGAAAGTGAAAAGAAAGACAAGCTGAAGGAACATACAAAAGAAGAATTTAAGCATGGGAAACAATCACATTTTAAAAACAAATGTAAGGAATTCTTATAATTCTATATTTTAAAACAAATTTGACGTTCTAGACCTGGTTTGGTCCCCACCGAAAGCAAATATTTATATGATGAATATTTATATGTTCTGTGTCTGGGGGTTATTTATATGTATCTAAGTATTATATTTGTATTTCCTTTGTTGTCTGATATCAGTAACAAAAGTGCTTCAAGCTACTTAACTCACAGTCAGGTCAATGTATGAAATGTTGTGTGAATTTATTTATTTTATTTATCACTAATGTTTTGATTGTTGAAGTTATTCATATGTTTTGATTTTAAAACGAAAGTTATAATCTTCTAAATAACTGTTAATGAAGTGTGTATGATATACATATTGTGTGCTATAAAGTTTTATTCACTTTGCATCACAACTTGGATGAAACTATATCATCTGTTTTGTTAATTTTTAAGAGGTATTTTGACAAATTGATATGCAAAATTATCTATATTACTTGTCCCATCATTGATTTAAAAAATAAATATAGTGTAGAAGACATTTGGTAGGTACTATAAATTGTTTTTAATCACAAACCATTAATTTTATTTTCAGCTGAACTTCGAGTTGAAGCCCTTGTTAAACAGTATGAAGAGCTGAAGAAAGAAGGCACCGGGCGAATTCAGAGGCATCTAAAACGAAGGCAACAAAAAGTCAAGAAGAAGTCACATAAGGCACCAACTGGAGCTACTTCCTGAGCAATAGTCTTTTATGTGAAATCTATGTACACACAATTAGTACACTTGTTAATTGGTACACTTGTCATCTGGAGACACTGGAGAAATAAAACAATTTAACATAATTAAGTATTTAATTTAAGTTCTCATATTTGGTAAAAAATGCTTCATTTTACAGGAGATTAACAATATCACAGACAGAAATAAACTATATCTGAATGGGGCAAAATAGTAAATCTTAGTTTTTAAATTATAGGAGCTTTTACTTCTAAATTGACATTATTGACAGACAAATTAATATTTATTGAAAATCTCCCTAAATCTGGTTGTTCATTTACCAATACTGAACAGCTTCTTCACTTCGTCGGTGACCTGGCTGACGTACCGCACGCCGTTGAGCAGAAGACGGTCTAAAACGGGCGCAGGCTTAGCTGAATCACCGTTTCTAAAGAATAAATTGCACATTTGTTTATTTTCTATATGCGTTAGGAATATTGTGGATTATTCAAATTTAGTAGATTATTTTTGATGTATCAGCGAAACTTTATAAGCGCTTTATTATTATTTACATTTCAGGCACTTCTTCCCTATCTTTGTTCTCTAGGACATCTCTACGACAGCAGCGATGCGGTAGACATGATTTACTTATTTATATACATTTGATAAAAAAAACAGTACTTTTGTCATTTCTATCGGCGAACTTTTTTATTTCACCTTATAAAATCTTACCTCATTCTTGGCTGAAGGAAGTTATTATTATCATAGAAAAAATCTATCATCCATTATAGACATCTCTTATAGATTTATTTTCTTTACTTGACGAAACAACAAAATACATGCACAGTGTATGTAATTGTAGACACAAAAGATTTGTGCTGTCGTAGAAAATAACCAAATAATGCGAAATATATAATCGTCAAGAATTTTATTAAGCCGGTTGAAAGTAATATTCTAAGTAATCAATTTGATTGGCGTGGAGTAGTGGGCCCTATAAAACCTCATGCACAGGATAATGTCAAGTAGGTTACGATATCGCTTTTGGAATCATTACGTAAGCGATTCTGACGTTTTTTTGTAGGTTGTAATTTTCACACTGTTTCTTGAGGAAAACACGTGATAATTGCCGAGCTTCCTCTCTCCTTTAAGTGAGATTCGTCGAGATTCGCTTGAAGCCCTTTACTCCTACCTGTACAGCTCAAGTATTAATGTACGTCCCTTTGTCTGACCTCGACCAGCGAGCGAGTGAGCGCAAGGTTCTCGGGATAGAAGCAGGATCGAGGGCTCGAATCACTCGAAGCTGCCTCTAAACCCGGACCTCAGCTAGAGTTGCCGTTGTTGACGGCAGGTAAATCATTCCTCGCAAAAGTGCACGGGTTTGCTTGGAAGTCAATAAAAGTCTGTACTGCTAAGTTGATTACCCTATTAAGTCCGTCAGTCCTCTTTTGCTAAATTTCATAATTAAATTCACCCCCAACGATGGCCGCCCGAACCTAGGTCGTGCCTTTAGAGGCGCTCTCGGGCGATCGCCGTCGATCCCGCTCAGATCCCGCGAGCTTTACGGGCATCAAATCTTTCATCTATGTGTGGCTCGATGCCCTCTTTTTTCGGTGGCGCTGGAATTGACGTCTGGGTAGTCCAGCAATAGGTTCGTTCGAAAAAAACCCTAGTAAAGTTTTTGGCATCAGTTACATAATCTTGGAACTATATCATAGCGGATTGTGTGACGTGTATGCGACTCCACCCAGTGTTCTAGACGAAACAGAGTAATAAGTATGTTTACCGCAATAAACCCATTGGAGTATGCCTTTAGAACATAAACAAGAGAGGTGGTGTCCGCTTTCGAAGTTATAAACATACTGCGACCGGCTTGGACGTCCCGAACCACTCGCCGATGTCACAGCATCCACAAACAATTCATTGACTTCCATGTATAAAAGAAAACGAAATAAACTAAACACAACATTTACAATATTAGGTAGAACCTTGAACCCATTTTTCGTAGCCAAATGTTCCTGAATGTATACCAAAACGTTCTATACAATTCTCTAATACCATGCCGTCATAGCACCACTTTGACCTTTGGTAGCGCTGGAATTGACGTCCGAGTCAGGAATTAGGTTTTACGAAAAAAGCCATCATAGGTACCGAAAAGGTTATTTAGTTATCACTATTGTTCTCTCCTGCGTTTCTTGCGTGATGATAAGATGTTAGAAATTGTAATATAGCCCTTGTTTTATTTAAAATACTACCTGTGCTCCATCATACTTTCGATAATGTAGTTAATTTTATAATTTAAATTTTAATCAAGCTATACTCAGAAATAATAAATAATACAATTTTGTTCTGCTCACGTAAATACTGCCTTTGTTCGGTATGGATCAATGTTTTATTTTGAAAACATCTACCCGCTAAGATTATAAAAACCTTAGCTGCTGAATAGATGGCGCTGATTTTTGTAGCAGTATCAGATGACTACAGAAAGTGTCTAAGCTCGCAGTAGCACAACGGTATAACACTTACCTGGCAAGTGAAAGATCCGGTTGCGAAGAAGTACTTCTATTATAAATTATTGTTTTACTTGTTATTTTCTTAGGAACACAATAGGAACCATGCAATGAAATGATGACGAACACACTTGTCAATTCCAAAAGTGGCATAACTCTTGTGAAATATGGGAAGAAATATCATATTAGCCATCGAAAGTCCACTGTTAAACATAGGCCTCCCCAAGAAAGGAATTTTGCCGCATTGGGGATTCGTGTTGGCAAGCGCAGAGAGTAGCCTCGCGACGGGGATGCTGCTGCCCATCCCCGCCTTGCATTTGAGGTACACTGTTGGATGGATATATCGCCATCGGTCGGTTCCGCTACCTCAGTCGCCTCTGCTATTATTCTACTCTGCCTAAATAGGAAGTAGTAACTAATTGATTTCAAACTCGCTAGATCACTTGCGTATATCATGAGCTCCCGGGAGGAGTCGATGAAGTAGATTATCCCTAAAATGGAAGTTATTTAACATCCGTTTTAATTACTACCTATAAACTATTACGTTGTAATCTGAACCGAACTAGTCATATTTTCTACCTACGAGTATACCCACCAGATCTAGTATCGTGGGCCAGGTCGCCCCTGCTTCCGAAGTGAGCATGGAACACAGGGAGCGGATCCCCAGGAACGTCGCTCAGCACTCTTACTATTAGGGTATCCATTCGGCGTCCTTGAAATGGTTGCCACATCAGTGTTTAATAATTTTTGCACTTTATAACTGGTTTGACGAGTTCTACATGTTGAAGGTGATAATTATAAATTTTTTGATTCCTTGCCTAACTTTGCATAGCCTTTTTTTTAAATCGTATATATAGAAGAAACTAGAAAACCATGCATGTTCCCTGAATTTTATTTGGATTTACTTGAATAGTATCAATATATAGGTTTAATATAAATTGTTCGTCATAGTACAATAACAATATTGTTTTGTAGGGCGCTGAGCTGCAACCTAAAAGACGTTATTCGACCCTGCATGTCATCATAACATCATGTTCACTGCTGGACTTAGACCTCCTAAGATTTCTCCAATTGAATCAATCATCTAGAGTTTTGGTTATAATTGGCAGGCGTAGTCGCTAACGCACAACAGAGCTTCACGACGAGAATGCTGTCCATCTTCGCCCTATTAGATTTGAGCTACGCAAATTGGGATG
Organism: Heortia vitessoides; assembly: GCA_020976665.1. Taxonomy (NCBI): domain Eukaryota; kingdom Metazoa; phylum Arthropoda; class Insecta; order Lepidoptera; family Crambidae; genus Heortia; species Heortia vitessoides. The sequence continues at coordinate 11,806,598 of JACJUM010002496.1, forward strand.
GATATATCACTATCTATCTGTTCCAATACACGGGTCGCTTCTTACGTATATACCTCTGTATATGTAGATGAAAAATGAAAAATGTAGATGTAGACATTTTTTGTAGAAATATGATTGATCTCGCTCCACTCGACTTACATAACTAGTAGCAGTGCTTTGCTTCTGCAAGAAGCCATTACTGTTTTAATAGAAATTGCAGTATAAATATACCTACCACCTATAACCATACTATCTTATCAATCTTGTAGATCTATAAAGTAATGCAATTGTAGCCCTTGATTAATTTATAATCTATAATTGAATATAAAGATAATATTACATCTAATTGATTAAAAACAAAATCAACCAGAAAGTTTACCTTCGTCCTTTCTCATATAATTGTAATTTATATCTACACATTGATAGAAGAATTCATTTTTTGTTAAACGTCAACCGGTAAATAATTTGGCACTAAATTCGTGAGGTGCGACGTGTTATAAATAAATTTAGAATAAAGGTGCTCTAATATTTAAACAATTGTGATATCACTAAACTAATGGCTAAGTTTATTGAGTCTTTACGTAAGCATTAATAAAGGTACAAGGTAGGTAAATAGTGCAGGATTGCGTTTAAAATTCATGAAGTGCAGAAAGATAAGTAAGTACACATTTAGTCTGTAGATTGAGAGTTTTATTGACCAAGTATCGGCAGAACATACAAGAGAGGTGGTAGATAAATGATAGGACAGGTTATTGTGAATTTATTTATTTAAAAAAATGACAAAATGTCTAATTACATGCGAGACTTAACACATCTGCAAGAGTAAGTAATAGTGAAAGAAGTGCAAATATTTTTTTATGACCGATCGAGGGCCGATTCTTTTTAAATAATTTTAATCTCTTAATTAAATGCATTTATAATACAAATTAAATTTGGCACTGAAAGATATAAAGCACTTTCTCGGTCAGAGGCTTCAGTGTTCATTCTAACGTATACAACGATCTTTTCTATATTTATGTATACAATTCCTTTGTAAACCATTAAAAACAAACATGCCTGAAGAAGTAAGATCCGACTGAAAATTACACAAACCCTCAGATGTATTTATTACAGGCATCAGCTAGTTTTTCTCTTCTTTACAGATGCTCATGCATTTTTGAAAACAATTGAACAGAGTAGGGACTGGAAGAGGTTTTGTGTTCAAAGATGCAGACTTCCAGTCAGGCAGTGCAGTGCAGTGCAGACTTACTTGCACTGGATGTTCCAGGGGTCGTCGATGTAGTAAACGTGCAGTGAAATGATTCCATAGGACTCTCCCCACTCTCCAAGACAGGGGGGTGCGTAGGGGATGATAATCTGCAGCAAAAAATTGTATCAGTTGACTCATCCTTACAAAAAATAAAAATTATGAATTCACAAACAATTTTAGTGTGTATCTTACTAAAATAACAAATATTTAGAGGTAGATACCGATTAAATATTGACGGAGAATTACTTAACTCAAACATAAGATTTCTATTAAAAGTTCTTTATTTTTTCACACAAGTAATCCAGACATGAAATAACCTGTGGATTACACTATTCTACATATTCGAAGCATTCTTAAAATAATAGTATAGGGTTAATGCCGCTCATTTGTATAAAACAGCGATGTATCGACTTATCCAGGGCTAAAAACAAAAACTGTCGTATTATGAGCAGTCTGGTAATCCCCTTCGTGTATGCAAATGAGGGTTCTCTCCCGGTTTATGGGATATTACGAACAGGCGTTATTAATGGATATACTGACGGACGGAGATAAACCAGAACTATATTGAACTGGTGCGCCAAATTTACACATAGGGCCGATGGGGGATATACAAAAATTAAATTGCGAAACTGTTATTTCAAGTGTGATCCATAGATTTCGATTTTTAGGTATTTATTAAGGAAGATTACGTGTTTAATTAGATCATACTATGGCGTTATGTTTCAATCAATAATCGAAGGCGCTATGTTTTAAAACTGAATAGGGCAAAAAATTAGGGACTGGAAGTGAGAAGGCGGTTTTAATTTCTTTGTAGCAAAAAAAATGATAATGTCCTAAAAGTGAATAGGCATTAAATTTTATCAGTTCGAATTTGTTTAATAAATATCAGTGATATCAGTAAATGAGACTCAATGGAAAATCGCAAACCACTGCAGTTACTGCGACAACGTCAGATATTTATGTCACTCAGTACCTTAGGAGTTCACGTGCATTACGAACTAAAAATCCCCATTTATCACGAGAGCTATATGCCAATTCGCGTAGCAAAGGGGATAAATTTTCTTTATTTGACCAGGTCGACAAACTAGCATACATTCCGCGTAATATCACATGGATATCACACGCGATGGCAACCTTAAGACTTTTAAAAAATATGTCATATTTCCCAGTAATTACACTGTTTCTCTCACCCTGTAAACCGGAACAAAGCGTATAAACGAATCTGTCTGGTATACCTCAGCAACTTGCTCCTGTGTGGGTGGGATCTCAAACCAGTGGCGCGGCTTCTGTGGCGCCAGTTTGCCGAACATGATGAAGCCGGTTCCGATCAGGTCACCCTTGTTGGTAAGCGCGAACCAGGGCAGCAGGTCCTCGCACTTCATCTGGCGCGTCATGTTGTAGTAGTAGTGGGTACCTGGATGATCAGTATTGTTTAGGTACTTGTGGACTGAAGAAAATAAGTTTGTTGTCGGGTTGTGTAAGCAGAGCGTTAGCGCATCCCTTATCCCTTATCATCTTAGTAATAATGTATATATTTATATCTGAATTCGATATATCGCATAAAGCATTTCTGTTACGGTCATCAGTCAACAGACGGATAACAAATACATTATTTACATCCGTATTTAACACCCAGACACACAACAAACATAAATGCTCATCATATTATTGTTTTTTTTCGCGTGGGGATCCAATCCACGAACTTAGCCGCAAAAGACCGGATCACTATCATCTGCGCTATTGGGCCGGTCAATGTTAATTTGTACTTTTAAAAAGGTTGAGTCAGGAATAGATAGAAATTCCAGGCAGACATTTTCCTTCACAGACAAGCACATGTATACTATACCCATGTTAGGAACGCAGTTTTGCTTCGTGAAATCAGTGTTCTTGATCTCGGATTCAGATGTAGGAATCTTAAGCAGTTTTCCATCAAGGCCGGTCACCCACACCCCGCGCTCCTGGAGTGTCGCACCATTTTCCACCTGCGGGCTCGCGCCGGCCTTCAAGGAGTCTACGACAAACAAAATATCCCATTAATAACAGGTATAAAAAGATTCGATGTACTATTAAAGTTAGGATAATAACAAATTGATTTTAATCTTATTGCTGCTATTTAACAATATTTCCAGGTGTATCTGTATTCCGTTCTATCCAAAAGTGACCAAAGTTACTGATCCAACTAAAGTCTTTTGTAAATATATTTTTATGTCAGGTCTGTTCCTATACACCTTCACACGCATTTAGTAAAAAAAATTATAATTTTGAATTACAAACAGACATTTCAGTTTTATTTATATTTCTAGATATACTAGCACAACTAGAGATTTCTCAAAATATATTTGCCTGGCTCATAAGCGGAATAATGAGAGCGAAATAGGGTCAGGCAAAGCCTATTGCGTTAGCAGCCTTCGCATTTCGATTCCGTTGTCATCTTACATTAATTGGGGTAATTTTCTTGGTTTAACATATTAACAAGCATATCTAGATACACACCAGCAGTAACGTAGTATTGAGTGAGGGTCCAGTAGTCCCTGGCTGGTTCCCCTTGGGTCGCTGGCGCGTTCCATTTCACGAACTTCTTCTCGGGCTTGATGGCTAGCGACTCGAACTCGTCTACTGGCAGCTGCATCAAAATTATGAAGTTATAGAACATTACTAGCTATCACTCGTGATATCTGTGTGTCAAGGTACGTTGTTGCAAGGTCTCCGTAAAATCCATTTAATTGTTAATGTATGAAAGAGTAACAGAACTTTTCTAATTTAAACGGGATATGGAACACAGATAATAATACTGACAGTGACAAAAAAAAACCCCACAGTTCGGGCTTTAAATTGATCTGATTTCAAATCTTAAGTTTGTCTTGGTGTTGATTAAAAAAATACAGATAATAAGCAGCGTACGTCAAATAGAACGGGAAATACCAAAACTGATTTTTAAAACTAGTATAGAACTGTTAATTGAACAAAAAAATATAGAACATCCATTTTTCAAACAAGTACTTATTAAAAATCAAAGAAACTTAAAAGTATATAATTGAAATACATAATATAAAAAAACATTTACTCGTAAAAAATACATTTGCACGACTAGTAGTTATTGTAAATAAGGAAGTGTGTTTGTTTATCATGGAATTTGATAAAATTACGCTTAAACCCTAAGAATAGACATAGGGACATTTAACTCTGGAACAGTGTCCATGGATCCAATAGGCTCTGGGCTAGCGGCAGGGTAGAATAATACCTCCCCCTACACCATGTCGTAAAAGGCGATTATGGTAACAGAACAGATAGATGGCGGTATATTCATTCACGCTTGCCCAGCGCGGAAATTATTAGCAAAATACCCCCTATCTTGGGAGGCCTATGCCCAACAGTGAACTTCCAATGACTGGTATGATGATGAAAATAAAATGTAGTCCGGGACGGAGTCGTGGGTAGAACGCTAGTAAACTAATAAGTCAAGACAGTACCGACTGTTAGAAGAAGCAAACAAAAGAATAGGCATCCACAGCGAAACGTTTATTTGAAAAACATGCCACTTATAATAATGTCACATGGGACTATATTGGATGCGAATATTGTTTTGATATCATTATTTTCCATCTTGTTCTGACTGATGTAGTAATTGAAATCCCTTTTGAGAAACCAACTGAATTGAAGTCTAATAAACAGTTTCCTGTATTCATGTTAACATCCCACATTGAGAATATGTGCTACTACATTTTCGCGATAATAGCACATAATGGCACATAATCCGTCAATTGCAATATAATATTAATATGTTAATCATCATCATCATCATCATCATCATCAACATAGCAGAGTAAAATATCGTCTGCTAGACATAAGCTTTCCTAAGAAAGTGGGAATTTTGGGCGGTGGGCTGGCGTGGTGGCAAACGCAAAGCGTAGTTTAACGTCGGAAATGCTGCTGCCCATCCCTGCCCTTTTCCATTGGAGGTATGCTATTTCAAGTGGATATACCGCCAACTATCGGTTCTGGTACCTTAGTCGCTTCTTACGATACCTGACACGGTAGAAGTTATTATTCTAGACTAGTGGTACCTCACGGTTTCTTATCATCAGCGGTGTTAATTCAGCGGTGGATGTTCTACTTGTTCAGATATGCTTCGAACGGTCACTCATTTCCTTTCAATACACTATCAATTTTTTATCCATGACATTAGTAAACATGTTGCCTAGTATTTATTCCGTTTGATAACAATCAGCGAAATTTCCCTGAAAGGGAAAGGACGCGGGTTCGAATCTCGTTTAAAACTTGAAACAAGTAGAATAATCATGCAGTAAGAATTACCATTAAACATTATAATTTGAAGGATTCGGTGGCGTATTCGGCAGTGTTCCTATCCTGTCGTGGGTTCGATCCTTACCCAGGACGGATATTTATATTAGAGAATATTTGTGTTTTGTCTCGTTTTATCTCTAGGCCAACTAAAGATGTTTTGTGAAAAGAAAGAAATTTTAAATGCATAAAATTATATTAAATTCCAAAGGCGACTACATAATTGAATTTGTCGTAATTTTTCTTTGGCTAACATGCGTAAATACATCTTAAGACTTATGACGAAGTCCACTTACAAAAGACGCTGCCTTAAATAATGAGATAAATTAGAAGAGGTCGTTTGATTTTTCCGTCGCCTTTAAGATCACGGGTGGCTCTGGATTTAGCGTCTCTTTATGACTCGGTTCACGACCCTGCAGAGATTGATCTTGTCCATTCAAATAAATTAGATAAACGTCGGCGGAGCGGCCGCGGGCTTGGCGTGCCCGAGCGACTTCCTCGTGTCTGTATATAGCATACATTATTATAGTATGTACTGTAACAGATGCATATGTTAGCAAATATACATCTTTACACGTTTGTTTCAAATATATAATTGATTTACTGTTATATAATTATTTGTTTTGTCTTCTTTCTACATAGATACCTATTAAAAGATTATTTTATGGGTATTTTTATAAAATCTTGTATGTTTAATGAGTTAAAAGACTTACATTTTAGACTAGTTTGGTCCGCGACTTTGTTGACGTAAAAATTGTAATATACATCAATCCTATTCTATCGCTTTGTGGAGAGAAGACAAATCTATTTAATAGATTATGACGTTTTATGACACCTTATCTATCGCCATGATAAATACCATGTTATTGAAAAAATTATTACTAATCTTAACCTATAGGCAATTCTAGACTGTAATTGATCTCTCCTATAATATAAAAACAATCTATGTTTTTCTACTTTGACATCATAAACAACGTACAAAGAGTCATTTTAGAACAAATACATATCTAATAAAACGGCTCATCTGCTATTTTATTTCATACATGATTGATTTTAGTATCGTTAGTGTTCCAATTAGTGTTCCTTGTCAATGATATATTTATTTCAAAAACCGCTATTTACCAAGCAGACAGACTATTCACCGTTTGCTTTAATTTCAATAAAGCATGAATATACTTACAGCAAGTTGTAGACCAGACACGAATCCAGCGGTGTCAAACAGTGGACACACGCCCCTACCCGGAGGGCAGTACATCTTCAGCTCAGGGATAGCTCCAGGTGGCCGCTCAGTCCGCTTCCAGCCCTGCGACTCCGCCTCGTTGATCGTACGCGGTATATTGTAGAAGTATTCTTTATCGGCCAAAGCTTTCGACCATCCAAACTTAGCTGGAATTAATTCGCATTTTGTAGTGATAATCTTAACTCTGGTTGTTAAAACAGAAGGTATATTAAGTATGCTATCCTGAAATTCTTAGTATGTGTTTTCAGCCATCATATATCCATTTGTTTTTAGATAATCAAAGGTATGTCTGTCGCAATTACCTCAAGTACCTACTCCATGGATCTAGAATGACAGATGTCAATTTAGTAGCGTCGCATGAATTATTCAGATTGACATTATGGTATTTGGCATCATAATGTATACAATATTATGTTTACATTACGTTACAAATCGACTTAAAATTAAAACATCAAAATAATAATAAAAAACACGTTTGTATGACAGCTGTCATTAAAATCAAGCTATATTGAAATGACTATCATAATATCAACCATTGGTAGTCCAGTGTTGGACATAGGCCTCCAATGGGGGGATATCAACCATCAGTAGTCCAGTGTTGGACATAGACCTCCGAGAAAGAGGGAATTTAGCCCATAATTGCCGCGCTGGGCAAGCGTGTTGACAACCGCAGAGCGCAGCCTTGCGACAGGGATGCTGTTGCCCTCTTACGACACCTAGTACAAAGGGAGGTACTATTCTACTCTGCGGTACCTGCCGTTTACATATATATTTGCTAGTGAAAATCGTATAAAATCTTATGGACCATATTGAATTATAAATAATGAATTAATAGGTGCTATTACATCCGTATAGTTTATTAAATGTAATATAATAAGAGAACTTGCTTCAGTTATTGCTGTTTAGATGGCTTCTTGGGATCTATAAGAATTTATAATATTATCCGTATATACTCAATGATGATCCGTATATGAAGTTAGTCATAATTCATTCTTAAATAAATTTGGGAACTTATTTTCTTCTTCTTGAGTCGTTTAAGTATCCTGTATGTACCCAAAATTTGCATCAAATCTTATTACTTATTATACTTTATTAAATCCATAGTACCCATACACTTTCATTGCTGTTACCTAATTTTATTCAGAAATTGATAGTGTGTCGTGGCGTCGAGTATTGGTAATATGCCCGGTGCATATTGGGTGTCGATATGTTTCGTCGCGTCGCGTTTTATTAATGTATTTCTGTCTTAAGTCTTATAAGTTGGATCAAATATACCCAGAAAGCAAAAAATTATCAAAATTGGTTCGGTAGTCGAGGAGTACATCCCGGACAAACACCGTGACATGAAGATTTTGTATAAAAAGTTAATGGCGGTGTGGATACATTAAAATTAATTACTTACCCCGAAGGCCATTGTACTGCACGCCTGCAACAAATGATAAACATAATAATTAATGTTGTTCCAGAGTCAGACCTTAAATATCTTTTCATACATATACAATTTTCTAACTAAAGCTTTACATTATGTTAATTAAATTACTCATTCTCAATATATTTGTTAATGCCGCAAAATTTTATTTGTTTATATACTGGAAATAGTAACCTTTTTGAATCTCTTTCAGGACGATTTAAGTAAACAAATTAAAAATATTTTAAAAATACAACCACGACAAGAAAAAACGGTGTTGTAAGGTATAACAAGTAGTTATCAGTAGTACCTATTAATTAATAGACCTTCAAAGTTTGCATTTATTACATACTAGCTGCCCGCTCGCAACTTTGTACGCGAGGTCTTAATCGCATCCCGAAGTAACTCTTGTTATGTCCAAAAAAAATCTACGTCGTTCCTTGCCAGCCAAACCGTGAAAAAACTCGTGCTGATTCCACAAAGAAAAATAAAAAAAGCTAGATCTATCCCGCAGGAACCTGTTTTCAGGATAAAGAGTAGCCTATGTGTTACTCCAGACTATCAATAGCCTATATGCCATATTTCATTCAGATCAGTGCAACGGTTCCGGCATGAAACAGTTTTAATCATACATTCATACTCGCAAACTTACGCGTTTGTAATTATTTACTAAGAAAACAAGACTTATCCTAAACGAATTAGTCTCTCAACTCAGTAAGACAGTCTTCACGATCCTACCACGAAACCGACAAAAACCTTTTACATTCAAAATTACTTATCATCCTTTTTTAATCTAACAAAACCTTCTTCAATTTCCTACTAAGGAGATTCTCGGATTTTTAAAGCATTTTGTGCTAACAGTTCGTGAACGGTATAAAGCCCATAAAGGCCGATTCGATAAAAGCGTTGAATAGAATTACTGATGCGTGAGTCGGCCTAATGAGGGCTGAATTCAATAAACTGAGGAAATGCCTGCCTATGTGCTTTTACTGGAGCCCCGTTAAATTGTTATTTATCTGCCAGCCGTCCAAATTACGACAAGAGATTGAATTTATATTGAAATAGGTTTTGATAAATGATTTAATAGGACTAAAAGTAATATACGATAATATTCATATTATTAATAGATTATGTTACTCGCTAATGATGTTCATTTTTATTAGTGAAAGAGTTTTTATTGTTTTTGACTTCGTTTGTATAAAAATGCAACGTTTACATTGTATCCTATGTTAATCCTGAAGAATGAAGCTTTCTTCGCTCTCTGAAGGATTATATAGAGATAAATTGCGCCAACTCCATGGTTTAAAAATGTAAACATATACTCGTACAAATCTGTGAAAATTTCTTAATTATTAATAAAATACATACTCTATGAAAGGCTTTGTTTACCTAAATGTTATAAGTAGCCAAAAACATCTGCAAGGTCACTAAATATAAAAAAAAAAACAATAAGTAACCTTATTTGTATCAGATAATATAAGTATTTTGAGGAGGATAATCGGCAAGAAGAATTAAAATAATTAATTTAATATTTCAATTTATAAGTTTAATTTTGCCATTGACTTGCATTAAAAACAAAATATTCAAGCCTGGCAACAGAATATAAAAATCATAAACAATACTTATGCAATATTTTTTACGACCAAGTGTTCAAGGTCGCAAGTTGACAATCGGTAAAAGCATGTACAAACAGGTTGGACGCCTTCTTCAACCCGCAACTGCCATTTTCCTGTTGATGTGTTTATCGTTAAGATATTGCCTGTTTTGTTTGCGGGGAATTACAAAACAACGAGTTGTCGAGTTAACGAGCTTTAAGGCTGAATTAGTTATTGGGTATATAAGTTTATGGGTTGTAAATACTTATTAGTAATCGTTAAGAGAACATTCATACTTTATGTTCAGAAACTTATTAAGACACATTTTTCTATAAAAGATTTTATTGTCGATTATTTTATACAGCGGGTTGTAATAAGATTTATTTAAAAATACAAACTAAAATACTTTATATATGCTTTACGTTCCATATTTTTATATAAAAGTCAGACGTTTATAAATATTTCGACTTTTTTCCACATTTTTTGATACGTACATATCATATCATACTAGCTGAAAATGAGATATAAACTATCCTACCCCTCAAGTTGCATAAATACGTAGACCTGATTCCGTAATAAGTCACTTTAAATTTGTGTTTCTGACAACGTAACAAATAAACTACTTCAATACATATATATATATATATATATAACACGCAAACACGGAACAAACATAAATATCATTATGAAAATGTTTGTACTGGTGACGATCAAACCCATGACCCTTGTCGCAGAAGGACCACTACCATCTGCGCCATCGGGTTTGTCTGAAAAACTGTACACACTAAGCGAAAAAATATTGTAATCGGTTCAGTATTTTACCCAGACAAACGTGACACGTATTTTTAATAAAGTATAAAGTTACTGAAAGTTTCAGCCTGTAAGTATTATAGAGTATAAACGTTTGTAGACCGAATAAATAAAGAAATATAATGTGAATTACTTTGTTTGTTAAATTCTACAAATGCGTTTTATTTAAGCGTCCAGAAACTTGTCGATTTGAATCATAACAAGAGTAAATGTTGTTTTGTTTGGCATTAGCATAGCCGATGTTAATTAATAAAATTATTATATGAGCCAATAAAAAAAGAATATTAAAAAAAGAACAAATCCGTATTTTATCTTCTTGAACAGTTTTATCCATAATTGTGAAATAAAAAGAACAATGCTAATTAAATTTTTATATTATTTTGGGTTTTTCCAGTCATCTTATCGTGTGCTTTATAGTATCCTATTTCTTATTGTAACCTCCTTTTACTATTTTTTCAAACATGTATCAATAAATTCAAATAGCCAGTTTTTAGTATAGATTGAAACGAACATTAATTGCCTTCTTGCTACTTTTACTAAAAACAGTGTTTGGAACTAATGTCGAGTTCTTTTTCTTTTTTTTGGAATTAGACATAATATGTCACAATAAAAAGGTAAATTTCAATGTAGATTTGCAATTTTTATATATAAAAATATATTCCACTAGCTGTGCCCGCGACTTCGCCCGCGTGCTGTAGTCTCTTTGGACACCATACCTTTTAAATTTAACTTATATAAACTTTAAATGTTATATTTATTTATATATACAAATCAATAGCCTAAACAAAAAGCTTTAAGCTTCTAGCTCTAACAATAGCGATACATATTTTCATCCCCCTTTCGATCCCTTACAACTCTTATGTCGAATGAAAAAGTAGGTCATGTTCTTTATAAGGCTTTAGACTATCTGTGCACTAAATTTCGTTTAAATCGGTTTAGTTGTTTAGGCGTGATTGCTTAACAGACAGAGTTACTTTCGAATTTATAATATTAGTAAGGATTATGTTGCGAACGGATTCGCCGCAACGCTTCGTGGATCCTACTTTGTTGGTACTACTAGGTACGAGGTAGGTACTTCGTAGGTACATACATGCAGATGCAGGTGGACGCTTAGTAACAAGGCCCTGTACTGGTTGTCCTTCTCACCGGTCACGGGCAAACGAGTTAAATGTGTTTTTACCTATTTTTCAAAAGCTTGTTTGCCAATAAACATGTCCAGTGAGGTTAAGAAATCTAGTATAGTTGGTGTTTTGCGATTGCGAATTTATATACAAACACCATATCCATTCTCCAGAAGTTCAGAATAACTTTTTAATTTCTCTGGACTTCAATTTATATAGTGTCCCATGAGAACTTTTTTCAGATAAAATGTGACTTATGTTTTTCCATAATTTATCAAATTCAGTTCACAGCGAACAAACTGACTGAAACACTTTCGCATGTATAATATCAGTGTGGATACAATAAAAAAGATTAAAATGTAATTTAGTAATAATTAAATATAAGGTAACAACAACGGTTCTTCTTCCATCAAAATTCTGTGACTTTATTCACCTCTATCTTTTTTAATTAATTGATAATCATCGCCTTTAATAAATAACCCTCGAAAATGTCATCGAAATACGTTTAGAACCGGGAACTATATAAAACCGGCTCTTAGCCGATAAGTCGCGGACATAAAATAATAAGCAAGAAACATAATAATTTTTAATAGATTTTTTGTCAAAACTAGAAAAACGCAGCGTTTTTTTTTTAATTTCAATAGCGTATCGATAAGTATTTGGCACCGAGACAAAAATAATATTTTAAATCTAAATATCTCAACGTAGCATCGCAAACCTCTATTTCATTTTGAAATGCATTCTTAGATCAACAAACACCAGAAAGTGCCAATAACGTATTTTACCTAACCTGATAATGACGCGGGTAGATAAGAACGTTTTTCCCTAAGAGTATTAAGAAGCTATTATCTTTCCTTATTTTAATTAAAGTCAATCGGTTTTTAACTACTTTCCTCATCTATGTCATTTGTTAATAACTAAATAGCGAATCACTATGTACAAAAATTCAGCAATTACATATAGGTATACAATTCCCAGCCACTCACCACGAATTTGTCCGGATACATTGTAAAATTGAATCCCTTTGAATTTAGATACCGTGAGTTTATTAAAGAAGGGCCAGGTCAGAAGTACCAAGAAAAAATGAGCGTGTATGACAGGATAAATGCAAGTAAGGGAGCCAGAGAAGTTTGCGCAGATCGTAACTAGTGGAGATGCGTAGTCTCTGCCTACCTCGATGGGACGCAGACGTGATGTATGTATGTACGGTAGTGTATTCAAATATCTTACACTATCCAATATATATATATAGGTCTTTAGCATATAATAAACAACTAGTTTGCCATAAATATAGTTATTGGGATTATAATCTCTCAATCCGGAAGAAATTGCACACAGTGAGCACAAAATTTACTTAAATCAGTTTAGCAGCTCAGAAGGTTATTCCGTGCAAACAACATGACACAAAATGGTTATATATACATATGTAAAATATTAATGTACACAATTTACCCCTGTCTTTGGATGCATCGAATTAACGATCATCAAATTAAGTGTTAATTATACTTTATAATTTTTATGCGAAATAGTTGTCACATAAAAAAATAATTAAGCATTCATAATTAAAAAAAATGAATTTCCCTATTAGATCTGCCATTTTCTGTACGGAAAATAAAAAAAAATAACAAAAATAAGTCCATCTACTCACCCGAAACAATCGAGGCGGCAGCCATTAAAACAATAAGGTATTTCATTTTGAACGTTTTCCTTCAGGACCTCAGAGATGCGCGCGGGAATGGCTCTGCGCGTGGACTGATGCACCAGCGATGTCCAGCCTTCTATATACGGTACTCGAATAACTGCCGCGTCACTACTGATCAAATGAGGTCCAATTTCATTACTCCTCCTTCGGTAGCCTTTTCGAAATTATACAGTACTAGAGCAACTTTGGACGGCAAACTTTTTGAATCATCGCGTGTTAAGTGAGACGAGTGGTTTGAGGAAATTTGTTTTCATATTTTTTTATGATTGCATGATTTTGGTCTTAAGCCGAAGTGTTTGTTGCTCTATTTTTTATACCTTTCAGTACTATATGTTTTATTTACAATGGAGACATCAGGTAAGATCTATAAATAATTATTAATGTTATTGGGAAATAATTAAGGTTAAAGAATCTAACAAATGATTTCTCTATACTTTATCTATAATTTAACTATACGACGGGCCCGATGGCGCAGATGGTAATGATCCTATCTTGTGCGCTAGGGGTCGTGGGTTCGATTCCCACCCAGTACAAATATTTATATGATGAAATCTGTTTATTTGATGACAGGGTGTTAAATGTATGTATTAAAATAGTCTATTTTTTATTCCTCTATTGTCTGGGGTCCGTAACACAAGTGCTTTAAGCGATTTACCACGGCGTCAGGTGTATGCATCTCATGTCATGTGGGAAGTTATTATAATTAATACTATTTTTATGTTAAATATGACACCTAGCTTCATTATTTTTTTCAATTATATCCAACCGGCAGCATTAAGCTTGCATTAAGAATGCATAATTAATATTGTGTAGATTACATCTGACTAACTCAGACCCGCGGTTCCATCAGCGTAAATTTTAAGGAAAACTTGTAAAATATATTCCTTCAAGAGTACTATTTACAATTATAACTTTAAGAATAATATTATATTATATAAATAATATTAGGAACATCACAGTATGATCAGCAAGAGTTGAACTACAGTAAAAACGCCACGAGAACAGGAACAAGCCTTCACGCATCATACAATGCGCGCGTTGTGCTTAATCTTAATTTTGTGACAGAGTTGTAATGACACCATATTTCCTGAAGTATGCATTGATATCGATCGGAATGATGACAAGGGAAATTAATTATTACAAACTATTTGTAGATCCAGAAACAAGTATTCTGTACCGTGAGATATAGACAAGGATATTACTAGCGCGTTGCCAACCTTTTGGCTTAAAGACAATATGTCACATTACTCATAAATTTCACTGTCTCTTTCACACATATAACCAAAACATACCAATGCGTACACTGTTATTAAGCGGTAGAAATAGGTGAGATTAAGGTATGATGCAGTTAAATTTTGCAAGAGGTAATGTATCTCTAATAATTATGAATTACTACTAGTATTTTAAATGAATAACGTAGCTTTTTGAATAAATTATAAGATCATGTTTATAAAAACACCTCTGCGTATAATGCATTATTTTTTAATAAATCTTATAATAATAAAAAGGAAGGCTTAACTATAGAAGTCAACCATAAGACATAGCTATAGCACGTGCCTATGTATAGACATGTTTCTAAAAAAACTTAAAATTTTAATTTATACTACATCTCAAATATTGACCTGACTCTGAGATAAGTAGCTTAAGCGCTTATAGTACGAGTTTTAGGCAACAGGGGAATTACATATATAATAGTATATAAGTAATTAATAACATATGATTAACTCCCAGACATATAAAAAAAATGTTTAACACAAAATCTCATATATTGACTTGAATCATGTGATTTCATCACATCATATTATTATTATCAATTTAAGTTGACAAACACGTTCCATAATTTGTGTCTGGTTCGAGTTGCAGTTTACAATTATACTCTTAGCATTAATACTATTTGTTATGCTTCTTATTTGTAGTATACTTACACAAATGAATTTAGAAAGAATGTTACGAGTATGATATTAACAAAAGTGGTCTACTTTCAGCATCATGATATCAGCGTTGCTGTCATTCCTGTACATGGCCTCATCAAGTGACTTCCAAAAGGGCCGGTTGTATGTTTATCTTAGCTTATTCAGCGCGATCCTGGGGTTCCAGTCACATCAGCGGTCAACCTTGTGAGTGGACGACCGACGCTTGATGGTGCGTCTTCATACGAGAACCTTTAAGAACGTTGTAGGCTGTAAGCTATGCTTTGCCCGTCGCCACTTCAACTTGCTAATCCGCCACATTATGTCGGCAACTTTGGTTTTTTATGGATCTCCTTATTCCTGATTCTCATGATCTATATCAGTATGATTTAATATATTTTCATAGTTAATCAATGAATACTATGCGATAAAATTAGGCGTATTTCATTTCGAGAAAGTAAAAGAAAGAAATCATCAAAATATTTGTCTTTTATTTTAGATTTACATCAGTTCAAGAGGTTATGTACATGTAGAGGGGGGACCTAGATCATTCTAGGGTGATCAAGGCACAGGATGTTATACTACCGATTTGAACTACTATAATAATGGTAGCTAACTTCAGACAACTCTTGCCATCGCATTGGCCATGGCATGTCAGGTCAGGCCCCCCTGGTTAACCAACACATGAGTAACAATTAAGTTTAGTATAGATAAATATTGTTATGAACGTTTAAAAATAAGGAAATTCACACAAGGAAAATGTATTTTGTATTACCTTTAGACCGGCTTAGCGAGTGACTTAATGTTTTTATGCGGGGTGCGTATTCTAAATACATATGTTAGTGGAAAAGGAAAAAAAGTTAACAGAGATTTGTCACTGCATTTTTAAGTTCTTAAGAATGTAGGAATTAGATTAAGCTTATGTTAATGATAGTTAATGTTGATTTTCAATAATGAAAAATAGTTTAACATCGCTACAGTAACATTTGCGTTTATTAATTACTAACAAAAAAAATACTAATCTAAATAACATCTAGTGGTGTTATGATATGTTTTAATTAAAATCGAAAAAAAACTAATAAACAATTAAATGTTTCGTTTAAATTAAATTAACACCAGGTCGACAAACATGCATACATTTCGGGTATGTAAAAGATGTAGTAAGCAGATTATACACTAAGATTTTTTTTCTGTAAATTCACCCTCTAAAGGTAGGTAAACATGGGTGCGAAGGTAGGCTGCTAGGATGCCTAAACTTTGCTGTTTTGAACTTATTCGAATAAAATATTATATAGATTCTTAATTGAAAGAGGTGAAATACGAATAAAATATTTTTTCGAAAATCATCCCTTAAGGGTGTACAAGGGGGGTGCAAAGTTAGTATGAAAGTTACACTATTAAACACCGGTGAAACTGCTTGGTAGCAAGTCGCATAATAAATGTTTTATAAAACCAATGAAAATACGTGTTGGTTTGATTAATTTTAAGGGATTTGATTAATTCTTAAATCAATTCAAGTTTTGCGAATCATTAGTAATTGTTCGATATTTTATTACAAACTCGTATTATGTACTTTGTAATGTTGATTCATATAAAATAATGTTATCGTTTTATTTAAATAGTACTAGATGACCCTGTAAACTCCATAATAGCTACAAAATATATGTAAAATGTGGTCAAAACACATTTTTATCTTCATTAAATCCAACACAGTTATACACTTCATTAATTTAAAGCTTTCTAACATACTATATTATCTGTCTTGTTTCGCTGTGCGTAGATATGTAAGGACTATCCACTCTTACACTCTTTAAATTTCTGAATCAAAATTGTTTTACGTTCAAACATACCAGACCTAATTCCTGAGTTCTCGCTCTTGTTTCTGTTGCCTTTTACAATAATAACTGACAATATTCATTTGAGGTAGTGTAGATATGTTGTCCAGTTTATTATCAGCATATGAATTTAGTTTGTTAACTTTATTTTAATTTCCGAACGATTACAATTGACAAAAGTAATGAATATCTACTTAATAAAAAAAATATAATGACTATAAACTGTTAATATGTGTGAAAAACGAATACATTATGTATGTCCATAAAAACCTAGAAAACTTAAGAAAAGAAGTGCATAATGTTAACATAAGAAATAAATATAAGCTCGCTGTACCTACAACTCGGCTCCATAAAATAAATAACTCATTCAAGGGCAATTTCGTGAAATTAAACCTAGTCTTTAGACTCGTCTGGTGCCTGCAGACTAGTTTATGGTGGCCCTTATTAATTTATCTATTTGTTACATGACTTTTATCACTTGGGTCATCAGGGTCGCCTGTATTATCTAAAATTAAGCTTGTACACTTATTGAAACTATCAATGGTATTATTATTAATTTTTTTATTATTATTTCATTGTCGATTCAAATGTGTTTTATTCTAGTTTTAGTCTACTTGAATATAGTATACTTAACTTTGACTTTAATTATTAAGACAGAATATGCCTTGAGGTACCGGCATATTAGAATAGTACCTCCCTCTGTACCAAGTGTCGCAGGAGACAACTCAAGTATTGCAAAGATATAACAAGCCACAAATTCGAATTAAAGAGATCAAACCTTCTTTCATTAGATGTCACTAACGAAATATGTATGGCATCCGGCGTTTTCGGTCACATGATATACTGTTAATAAAATTACAATTTCATTTCGGAAATTATAAATTAACTGCATATTTATATAGCAAAATAGTGTTTTACTCGTATTTCTTATGGTAGAAAGTATGTGAATATTAATATTTTCATAATTTAATTTTGATAGATGCCCTATTATGTTTTGTTTTTGGGGAAAAATAATTATTATTTGGTTGAATAACGCAATGTAATTATTAAATACATACCATTGATTAGTACAAAAATACAAAAATATAAAAACTGGTTCCAGTTAAACCAAAAACTCAGTCTTTTATAAGGGATGAGTATAAGAGGAGATATTATTCTACTCAGCAGGAACCTGTGGCGGATCGAATATTTAAAATTATATAGCTATAGCATGATGCAAGATTAAAACTTATAAATGTTTACTCACATCATCATAATTAAGAATAAAATTAAAGAATTATTTAGTTGGAGACTTGATTTATAAGCGGTATTTATAAAATTGCAGGAAAACTTATGATTTCAATTACTTACTTAGGTTATTTCATGTATAATCAAGAAAAATGCACTTTCTAAATGTAAACCCTGCTACTCTTTATTTAAGAAACCAAATAATCAATAACTCCTTTATGCCCTTATATTTAAGCAATTTGCCCACTAACAATATCTTATTGTAACTTTATTTATTTATCTTTACATCACAGAACCTAACAAAATAGCGAGCAACATTCACCTAACAATCAAAGCTCCTTTGGAGCTTTAGAAACGACAACACAAGCCGATGAAATTGCCTTTATAAAAATGAAGGCGTTACTGTGAATGATATCTTGCTCCAAAGTTTATCCAGTAGGCTAATAAAAATTGACAGTGGAGGGCCGAATTTTAATTGTGTTTGCATGCAAACGGAGGGTTACTTAAATAAATATTTATAACCGGTTCCCGACACAACGTTTCAGAAGTATTTAATTATGACTATATGACTTACTTTGTACCTGCTTGATTCACAAATACGTTGCAAATGGATGAGTTAATTTTGTACGTAAAGTAATACACAACAATTTATAATAATAATGGTTTAAAGAAAGTCGCTAATGGTACAAATATATTTTTGTAATTGTTTAGAATCATCATTATTATCTCCCCAGATAAGGGTGAATTTCACTCATAATTGCTGCGCTGGGCAAGCGTGTTGGCAATCATAGAACGTAGCTTTCGCGACGGGGATGCTGTCGATCGTCCTCACCCTGTGCGCTACACTGTCTCGGATGGATTTACCACCATCTGTCGGTTCTGGTACCGCAGTTGCCTGTTACGACACCTGGTACAGAGGGAAGTATTATTCTACTCTGCCAGTACCTCACGGCACTTATAATAGTAATTATTGAACAAGTGTACCGTAAGTTTTCGTATCTTGTTAAATACGAAAAACGTTTTTCTTGTAGTTCTGAGTTGGTGTCTGTGTGCTTTTATCAACCGCATTCAAACTTCTATAGTGCACATAAAATAAAAAAAAACATTAATCTCTTTCAAATATGGCCGACGCCATTAAATATGAGAATCATAATTCCTGAATCGCAGTCGACGACGTCTGCTAAATACTTTATTTTTGCGGCGTGTTTCGTTTGCTAAAGCTGGACATTTTTACATATTTCAAACAGAAAGGCACGTAGGTTTAAAACGTGACGTGTCACGTTAGAAATTATATGCGCAAATAAAATTTACGTACAGTACCTAAGTGTTATTTTCCACGGTATTATTAAGTATCTGTCCAATTTATATTTAATAATCGTAGACAATTGACCGTCCCAAGATAGGCAAAATGTTTTAGGGCGGCCTATGTCTAACAGAGGATTTTCTATGGCTGATATGATGATGATGATGAATCGTAAATAAAATAATAATATCACATCATCATCATCATAAAAGGCGCAAAGCACCCACCGCTGAACATAGGCCTCCCGAAAACAGGGAAATTTGACTACAATACACTACACTGTTTCTGCTGAGTATACCGCCATCTGTTGGTTCCGGTTCCTCAGTTGCCTCTTACTCCATCTTGTGCAGGGGAGGTACTATTACACTCTGTACCACACGACAAATTTTAATAACACATTATGTTAGTGTATTTGGAAAGAAACCAAGTATTTTAGTAGGTCGATTTAATATACTTTTTAATTCTAGGATTTGGAAAGTACCACCCTAACATTTTAGTTATTTTTGCTTGTTGTCGTAAATCTACATTTTTTTTTAATATTATGAAGTCAGCAAACAATCGTACGAACTGCTTGATGGTAAACGTGACCATAGCCAATAGATGCTAGTATCAACAACCCAGTGAACTGGAGATGCTATGTTATATTTAGTCAGTAGTTTCACTGCCTCTATCAATCTTCAAACCGGAACACAGCAATGCGAACACTGCTATTTGGCGGTAGAAATAGGTGAGAGTGAGGTACCAATGCAGGCGACCTTTGTAAACGCACTGCACGTTTTCCTTTTAAGGCTAGAATGATAAGTAATTTAGTGGACCTATTTATACACATATAATCTAGATTCTATTTAATATATCTGATAAATTTAATATATCTGATAAATTTAATATATCTGATAAATTTAATATATCTGATAAAATGCATTCACGGATTTACCATCAGCATTCACGGAACCGGATCACATTACAGTATCATTTTTATTATTCAAAACGAATTTTAATATTCTGGCATCGGATAGTTACACATAACTTTTACGCTCGGGTTCCCCCGCGTCGCCACCCGCAGGGACCGATCCCGGAATAGCTTTGCTTGTGAAACTTATTGCTATTCTATTGTAGCCAACTCATTGTTGGCGGGACATTATGATATTCGATTGCAGAACGTCGTTACCATACAGTTTGGAAATGAACAACGAATTCGTCTTTGTGGTGTAATGAGCTTTGACGATTCGTTCCGTTCGCGGGCTTTTAAACAATGGAATTATCGAGTATTGCGTGAATTAAATGCAAGTTTATTTAACCGTACGGTAATTATGTGGAAACGGAATAATTTGTACCAATATAGAATTGGCATTACCGACAGATTGAAAACAATGTGCTTAGAGACAATTTGAACAATAGCCTTTAGATTTCTTAAGTAAATACATTAAGAATTTTACAAGAAGAATTAACAGTTGGTAATTAACACTTCCGGCAGCGTTTCCTCGTTTTCAGCTTTAGGTCCAGTAGTAAATATTTATAATGGATGCATTTAGGGATGTTGAACATTTTAGGAATGTTTGTGTATAGTAATAGGATATGAAGTTATTTGTAATAAGTAACCGTGGAATACCGGCAGAAGAGAATCTACCCCTGTACAGGAGGAGGTACTATTCTTCACTGCCAGGTTTCATAAAAGATGACTGCGTTACAGTCGAGAGACACAAATATATCGAACCGAAACAGTTAATATCGAATGCAACGGGGCGGAGATGGGCAGCATTTGTGTAACGAAACTACGTTCTGCGATTGACATCACACCTTTCCAGCTCGACAATTTTGTAC
This sequence comes from Heortia vitessoides, assembly GCA_020976665.1. Lineage (NCBI taxonomy): Eukaryota > Metazoa > Arthropoda > Insecta > Lepidoptera > Crambidae > Heortia > Heortia vitessoides. The sequence goes on from JACJUM010002496.1 coordinate 11,828,100, forward strand.
AAAATTAACCCATTTTGCCTTAAATTAAAATTATGCATAAATATCGTAGTCTTCATTATGCTATAATACACATACTACAAAAGATTACCTATGGCGTAATAATATTATATAAAAAAAACCTAATCCAATTTAATGTTAACGAAAAGAATTCCAAGTTCTTTTATAAACATTTGGCTGTTCGTTTCATTCATTTATATTTCTAAACGCGTAAGCAAGTCAAAACACGACTATCACCGCAAGCCAACAGGACACGATGAAGGCTTACGTTACCAGCCTAGATCTAAGCTGTACGCAACCAGGATCTGAGGATTGGGAAACCCAAGAATGTCTAAGGTCACTGTTGTTCATCATGACACAAATCTCGATCCGGCCTGCTAGCGATTGAGTCGGCGAAAAAATTGCTTCTAGTTGCAACATGCGGTAACTCTGGGTAATACCGAATTTGATTGACGCATAATTTGTATGGAAGGTCTAGTCATTGTTCGGCGTTTTTGTCGGGTTTGTGAAGCATTTGGGATCCAACCATTAGCTTCTCGCCCACAGCCTATTACTTAAAGAGTCCTCGCGAGAGGCCTTTTGGGTAGAGTTAGTAGAAAATAGTTAATTAATTTTTTTGCGCAATCTTACCTTCTTTATCTATCTGGCTGGACTTCTTAGACGTCAATTTCTGCGCCATCAAACTCGTTAGTGATCCTGTGCCCATATTCACCTGCATGCGCTGCCCCAGCAGGGCTCGCGGGATCTGAGCAGACATATATACCTACCTACAAACATTTTGTGTCACTAGTATTTAGCTCACTGTTAGCTTACTAGCTCACTAGTTTGACCCAACCTGAGACATAGGATAGTTCACATCTCAATTTATAGGTAGAACCAATATTTGTTTTTATTGCCGAACGAAGTCGGGGCGGACGGTCAGTTTTACATAACGTTTTAGGTTTTCTACAATCAACTTGCTAAAAACTTATTTTTTAACGGAATTAAATAACTGTATTTTATATTTCGACGTTTCAATTACTTTAACGCAACAGTTTTCCACAGAATAATAACCATCAATGTTAACAGTTAAATAAACCTCATTTTTATGCCGTAAGGAAAATTGCTATAATGGGTACGCGATTATTAAATGAACGCAAAGATTAGAAAATGCTACATTTTGCAAATGGGTCTACAAAACCCTTGCATGTTAGCAACACCGAATGAGTATATAGTCTTTAATATTTTGCAATAGTCTATATTTATTTAAATAAAATAATACAATAAATTTATTTAATAAGTTATATGTCGACGCTCATAAATTCAATTGTCGTCGGGAACAATATGCAGGTTTACAGTAAGAACAAAAAAGTAAATAAAAATAATTAATTCGTTACAACTTTATTATTTGAAAAGCTATTTTTTTACAAATATTCTTGAAATTGAATCCTCTTTCACTTAAAACTATTGACAAAAGTCGGAAATAAATAAATACGAAAATGTTTGCCCATATCCCTCACGCCAATTGAAATTCTGACCGACGATATATCAAGAGTTTATCGATTAAAAATATACAAACATTCTCCATTTATGTTTAATTATGTAAGCATTACAGCGTGGTCTATAGTGCAACGGAAAAAATGTGTAAGTATTATGAGTTCTGCTCTAGTTTTCGTATGATGTTAACACTAATCGTTAATGTTCTATTAAATATGAACGTAGCAACACTTCAAACATCCATACAAGTTATATCCAAATGCGAACATAACTTACGACCATTAACATCTTTTTATCAGTACCTACATATCTAGTTATGATACTTGCGTTTTAAAGCCGATAAAAGAGATTTTTTTCTATGTGGTGCCGTGAGGTACCGGCAGAGTAGAATAGTAGTTTCTCCGTGCATCAGGTGTCGTAAAAGACAACTGAGGTACCTAAGCCAACAGATGGCGGTATATCCATCCGAAATAGTGCAGCTGAAATTCACAGAGTGGGGATGAGCAGCAGCACGTCGCGAGAGCTGCGCTCTGCGATTGCCCAGCGCGGCAATTATGTGCAAAATTCCCATTTTCTTGTGGAGCCCTATGTCCAGCAGTGGACTTCCAATGGTTGTAATGATGATGATGTAACTATTTTAAGTATAGTACGCAAACGCAACATTTTAAGTGAATATACTTTACAATTTTGAGCATGAGAAAATCAGGTTTGTTTATTTCTCTATTAGTTTTCAATCTCTAGTGCAGCCTTAGTCACATTGACAATAATACGTGTGATTCATTGGATGTGGGTACCTACACGTACAAGTACCACCATCCTATGAATTTTAGGTCACATTAAATCCTGCCACTGGCAGAAATTTCTGTTTAGAGAGCTTTCCGTTCCAATTAGCCGATGATGCCTAACGCTTCATTGGATTTCATGATGGTATATCTGGCTCTCTATGTTTGGATATATTGGTTCGATATTTGTAAATGTTTTTCGAAAGCTGGTAAACGTTAGCTAAAATATTTAGAGATTTAAGATAGTTATCAATTAAAAATACGTATAGGTATTTGGAATTTATAATCATATCATGCCCGTTGGACGTCCACAGTGGAACATATGCCCCAAGAAAGGGGGAAATTTGCCTTTAATTGCAGCGCTTGGCAAGGGTGGTGGCAATTACAGAGCATAGCTTTGCAACGGGCTACGCTGTTACACCACCTGTCGGCTCCAGTACCTTAGTGATTAATATAAATTCCTACAACATCTCATACATTGACTCCGTGATAAATCGCTTAAAGCACTTGTATTACGGACGTCAGACAACAGAGGAATCACAAATATACTACTTAAATTTTACACTTTGACAAAGAACGAATAGAAATATAATACTTATGCAGTATTTTGGTGTGATGTGCAAGATTATATGATCACAGATCGAAGGCATATTTAAAGTAGAATTAGGAAACTGTTATATAAAACGAAGGGTATAAGTACCATTTGGGAAATCTAAATCTCGAAGAATCTACGCTGATCCAAATGAAGATATTTTTAAAGAGGTTGGAGAGTTTGAAGAGGTTGGAGAGGATAGAACCAAGGATGCTTTGCGTCGTTATTGAAATAAGTAAATACCCCAATCTTAATGCAGAATATGCTTACTAACTACTACCTGCTTGGAATGCCATATATTTAATAAAAAAAAAGCCTAACATCATACATAACATAGCACTGCCAGATCATAAAACACAACGCACCTTCATGGATAGAAAATCGAATATTCGAAATTTAAATTTAAATATCGAACATGTTGAAATACTGATTATAAACATCACACATTCCGACATAACGTCTTTGTCACTTGCCTTTCGTCGACATAAATGTAAAAACGAAATTGACAATGTTATATGTTGTTAAAATGTAGTTTTTTATACAAAAATTTAAACCTGGCACACGCGTAATTTATTAAATATTAATTGCCGCATGGTGCAGATGATAGTAATCCTGTCTTGTGCGCCAAAGGTCGAGGGTTCAATCCCTACCCAGGACAAATATTTATATGTTGATATTTATGTTTGTCTCTTTGTTCTCTGAAATCCGTATCACGGAATAAGGTCACAGTATAAGATGTTGCGGGTATTTATTTATATTTATTTATTTGTAAGTAACACATAAATCATGATACAATTAAAAATAAGAGTCGTAGGCATGTTGCACATAATAGCATGCAAAAAACTAGCATGACGGATTCAAGGGTTGAAAGTTTAGACGAAGGTCGAATTACGGCGTGTCTGTGTGAATACGTCCATATGTTTACCAAAGCCTCATAATTTACATGATTACAATATACGCGGCAATGAACCAGATACCCCGATGACTGTATTGTTATTGAACGTTTAGTAGAAAACACATGTGACATTACGCAGAAGGTCGACGGATTTTCCATTCAGTCAAGAGCGATTGAATTATGCTTTCAACTGATGGAAATTATGCAAAATTATGTTGCGTTCCAGTAATTGACTCTGTTGTGAGGCTCATCATGAAGTATACAACTATCTATGCTGAAAAAACTGAAAATCTATTGATTTTAAGTACCTTAAAGTTTTTGAACAATTTATAGTGCATTAAACAAATGAAGTGGTTAGAAGATCTTTCAATGGGAATCAATCAACCTGCATCTCAAGTAACTATGGTATCTAGTCGCGAGGCACCAGTATAATTGAAAAGAAGATGGAGGTAGAGCTGACAGAGGTACCGGAACCGTAATTGACAACATTCATCCAAAAATAATTGCGTGGCTCAAATTTAACTAATTCTTAAAATTCGCGCTCAAAAATATTTTTATTAAATTTAATCACTTTTGAATCATTAAAACCAGTAATATTTTCTGTAAATAGAAATTTATTAAAAATAATATTGCTGAAATGATCAATGACCCTGGTGAAAGTAAATATGTTAAAAGTAATTTGAACAAATATTGGTCATTACTACTATACTGCAGTCTGCTCAGACACTACGAATTATTATTAAGAGTTGGAAAAATTCAATATTCATATTCTATTTATCACTGCTGGTGAATTCAGCTGTAACATCTCCCTAAACCAAATCTTTGATTCATATCGGAGTGTTCTGTTCTCTCAGGGATCCTTTACAAAATTTACTTGAATAGCTGCTAACGTTTCAACTGCAGCAAATTCGGGTAACATTGAACTATTCGGTTGACTTTGAATTATCCTTTTTCGGAGACTATAAAATGAATTCAGCCGATATTTAAGTTTTAATCTATTGCAAAAACTTTTCTCATGGTTCAATATTTTAAAGATTAATTAATACGAGTATTTATACTAAAAAAGGACAAAGTTACCCGGATAGTTATGTTGCCCTGCTTGACTGTACCCGCGAAGTAGTAACCAACAGCCGGTGAAAACGTTGAATCAATGTTGTAGTACAGGTGGACATCGGGTGATGGATGGTGGCGCCCTCTATAAATAGGTGAGTGGGCCTGGGTAATTGGCTGGAGTGCCCTCGGCTGACTCGGCAGATTAGCGCCCGGCGGGGGGGGGGGGGGGGGGGCGGAACGCAGCCGTGATACGTGAACCAAGGTTGTTTTCGCGTTATCTATCTATATATTGTAGGAACACAAGTTAAAATTTTGTGACGACTACGACGAGATTTAATGTTGTAGTAGGTTTGGCTTTCCCTCAAGTTTGTACCAAATTTTTGTCTAGAAATAAACTAGCTTTATTTACAGTTAAATGAAATTAATGACCATAATGTAGTCTTCATCGTGCAAAAATGTATCATGAAAATATTGCTGACTGGGAAATTATTATTTCAATAATTTTGTTTTAAGTGTAATTTCCGACAATTTCTAGTTACATATTATAATATTTTTAATTATGCATGTATATTTCTAGAAAAAAGTGTATAACTAAACAAGTTTTACATCGATATTGTACCACATTTTAATCATCATATCAGGCAACGAAATCGACGACAAAAATTATATATTAAATACATTTTCCCTAATTCTCACATGGAACATTCTTAAAACCTTATAGCTTAAAAACTTTATAGCTTTTGCTTCACGCATACATAAATATAAATTTGCTGCTTTCTGAAAAAAGGCAGCAAAACATTGAATCCTAGAAATGGTAGCATTTCCTACGCGGCGGGCGGGCGGCGGCGGGCATTCCAATCCCGGATCAGATTAGAGGCTTTTCCGGCCGATAAAAGCTTTGCGAATGTTCCAGGTAAAGATACAAGCCTGTTTATTTCTAAAGATAGATAGGGTATTAGTATTGCGTGTTTAGTTTCGAAGAGAAAACGTTTGGACGGAATGTCAGAATATCAGTTTATTTGGTAACAGATATATTGTTTTTTCAAGCCGTAAGTTTTACCGGCTGAGTAGAATAGTACCTCCCCCTGAACCAGGTGTCGTAAGAGGCGACACCTGGTTGTGCTGCCCATTTCCACCCTATGTATTTTAGCTACACTATTGCGAATGGCTATAACGCCATCTGTCAGTTCTGGTACCTTAGTAGCCTCTTACGACACCGCCATGGCTCTGCCGATACATCACGGCCCTTTGGTCATGCCGTATTTGCGAGTTTTGGTCTAGCATAAAGTTGCAAACCTATGCAAATTCCAATAAGAAATTATTTTCCATCAATAAATGTCTAAATATATTCAGCATCTTCAGACTTTTTCCGTAAATAGAATACATGTATCGTTAAATATAAGATGGTATTGTGTGAACTAATCACCTTATTCGAAAACGTTATTTTGTCAGTATTTGTTGGGACGCAGCTGCAGAGTTGTTGACACTGACGGATGGAGTCAGTATAATTCACACTCCTCCATCAATAAAGGGATCCGCCCCTGATCCATCAAGAGGTTTATTCCTTTATACTTATATAATAACTTAATTTTTATATTGACAATGAGGAGGAATGTATTAAAAAAACAGGGATTCATGAAAAAAAATCCTGAAAGTCACTATACCCGTCAAAGGCACGTTCCATGCGGATGAATTCGCGGGCACTGCTAGTAAATAATTAATAAATTTACGAACATCTTATACATTGACCTGCTTCTTTTGCTTAAAAGCATTTGTGTTACGGACACCAGACAGCAGAAGAATCACAACTTTAATACCGAAATACATATTTATGATACCAAAATACAGAACAAACCAAAATATTCATCATATAAATATTTATTCTGCATGGTGATCGAACCTACGACCCTTGGACGAGTATCCAAACGTGCAGTAACGTAGCCTATAAAAGTCCCCAAAGATATTAATCACTTCGTCAAGGTTTTCTTTTACACTCTTCATATTAGCTACAGTTGTATGTATGTTTGTAACCGACTCATTCGAAGTCGATTTTGACCCACTTTAGACTTAGTAAATATAAAGAATCGGTGCCAATATAGTATTTGAGCCGTGAGGTACCGGCAGAGAAGAATAGTACCTTCCCTTGTACTGGGTGTCGTAAGGGGCTACTAAGGTACCAGAACCGACAGATGGCGGTATATCTATTCAAAACATTGCAGCTCAAAATACAGAGTGGGGATGGGCAGCAGCATCCCCGTCGCGAAAACTGCGCTCTGTGATTCCCCCCTTTTTTGGGGAGTCCAACAGTGGACTTTTAATAGCTGGTGATGATGATGATGATAGTATTTCGATAAGATTATCTCATTATCTTGATCAGGATAAAGAAAATCCTCTGTGTAAGAGCGAGGGAGTAAAAAAGAAAATTATAATAAAGTGATACAAATGATGAACAAAAAATACCAGTAGTATGCTGAAGAGAGCGTGGGGTGCATTGTGCCATATATTTTGTGGGCATAGCCAACCCGCGATTTTTTTACTTTCTAGTTTGACGTAATTCAAAAGCGTATTTTTTTTAGTTTTTCTTTAATATATTTTTTATTAGTCCAAGTCGTCAAACAAGCAGTAAGCGTCTCGGCAGCCTATAGACGCTTGTAATATCACAAGGATATCACTAAAACGTTGCCAAACTTATGACTTGAAGATATATTCCCTACCTCTCTCGCCCTTTATCCGGTATAAACACAGCAATGCGAGCACTGCTATTAGGCAGTAGAAATAAGTGAGAGTGAGGTATCAATGCAGACGACAGGAGTGAAAGTGTTGTACCGACGACGGAGAGGTCAGCTAAGAAATACATGATATTTATAAAAAATACCAATTTGTCAACGTCCACTCCACCTGATATCAGATGGTCCAAACTTGTTCGTTACACAGATTTATCTTGTCATGATCAATCAAGCTTTCCGCTTTCGATCGACATAATCCAATGAGATCCGGGCCCTTGTAGTTTGGGAAACATAAGTAATCTTATTTTTTGAGTTGTAGAGTCCATATGGACCTCTATGGTGTAGTCACTCTAGTGGTGTGGGCCATGTGGATTGCAATACGATGACAAAACTCCAACTATCACCAGCTCATGGTCATCATGCTGTAATGGGCCATGGGATCTGGCCATAGAAGTGTGACCTTAAGGAGGAATGCTTGGAGGGTCTTGCGAAGTACATAAAGGTGGGATGTATTGAAGTTTGATACGGTGATATCGCCAGTTTTCTAACCTGACGGTGTTATATAAAATAACAATAGATAATTTCACGGGGCCCGATTGCGCAGATACAATCCTTTGCACCAAGGGTCGTAGGTTCGATCCCCAGGAAGTATTATATTTATTATTCCTCTGCTGTCTGATGTCTGTAACACAAGTTTTTTAAGCGACTTAGCTCGGAGTCAGGTATGACATGTGTGAATATTATTATATATTTCAATATGGCTTGCAATGACGTGTGTGGTACTAGGACAAGAATGGGAGGTGTTTCTGATGAAACGTGTTCCAAATAAGCAAAATTCTTTTTTAAAATGTCTGTAGCAGGCACCGCACCGACCGTGTGTGTCGTGACACTGACGAATTGTGTCAGGAATGGCTCGTTCCTCCACTATCAATCTTGACCCTTGTGTGCAATCGATCTGCCTATTCGATATATTTTGCTTGTATTCTAGGCCGTTGTAGTGTGTACCAGGTAGGAACAAAACTGCGTGGAGTTCATATTACATAATGTTTTGGAGGAACTTATATCCTGTAGCTGGATTCTTCGGAACAAAGGTTTAAACATTTCTTTTCTGTAATAATGTTAAATTTTATTTTTATTCGTAATTTATTATTCGTAACAAGACAAACGATAGAAGGAGGGAAGATGGATCTAGCTACATCCGTTTAGATCTTCCTCTAGGGATCAGGCTATATATGCTATTTTTTTAAATAAATAATGGTTAATCGGTAAAGGCGTGAAAATGCAATAAACATTAAGCAAGAGTGTTAAACAGAGACAAAACGCATTCCACATTTATAATATAAGCATAAATTTCTTTATTGAATTTACACCTATTTACAAGACCTAACTTTAATAAGTAAAAATCAACAAGTCTCAAGAAGTTTAAATAGGAATCGAAACCACCACCTTTACTTTACGATAGTAGCGTATTTTTACTTCAACCGAGGAGGCCGAAGAGTTTACAGCTGCAGCTCCTGTTCTGAATGTAAACTGGGCAATATATAAAGACCTCTTGACCATTTACTCTTGATATCATTGATAGCCCTCTATGTAGAGCTTGCCTAAGGGGCGAGAAAACATTCAGTCATGTCACTGTCCTGGAGTTGATTTGGAGATTGTTGAACTATACAAAGGAACTGAGCTGGCAGAAGTGGACAATGCGTCGAGTTCTCTAGTAACGTAATGCACATCTTTCTGACATTAAGAAAGACTTTTGCAATTGTCATTTTCATATTTAAAGTGGACTAGCTGACCTGACAGACGTAGTCCTGCCTTAACTATGTGTATCATAAAAGAATATTACGACTATAAATTGAGATTTAAACTTGCTATTATAATAATTTGGACCATTACTTGTGAAGACCATTGGTGTTCACAGTAAGCAAAAATATTAAATTCGTTTCAGTAGATTATAGGTTAATTCCGGAAAAACACCGTGACGACACCGTGACGTATAAACTTTATATATAAGGATCTGTCTCAAAATATCTTTTAATATGGCTTCAGATTTGTATTTAAATATTTAATTTTATGGAACCGCTGAGCGTAAACGTGAAGCGTTTTAATCAGAAACGTATTGAACCATTCAATTCCTTATTACGGAAGAGAGAAAAAAATCAATCTTGTTTACAAGACGCACGGTCTAAGAAAGAAATGTACAAGGTCGGATGGATATATCATCATCATCATCATACCAGCCGTTAGGAGTCCACTGCTTGACATCGGCCTCTCCCAGTGAGGAGGTTTTTGACCATCGCTGCACTGAGCAAGCGTATTGGCAATCTTAGAGCGCAGCTTTCGGTACGGGGATGCTGCTGCCCATCCCCACCCTGTGCGTTTGAGCTGCTTCCTTTGCATCCATACTTGCGTAGGTCAAATGCAATAGGGCGGGGATGGGCAGCAGCATTCTTACTGTAATGCTACAGGTTGCGTTTGCAGCCACGCGTGCTTAGAGCTCAAATTTGAGCAACGCCTCAATATGGTAATAAATCACTCCGACTTATGTTCTGCAGTGGAGATTGTACAGCTGGGATACTGGGATAGCGTAACTAGTAGATACTTTTTCGCATTTATAATCATCATTATCATCATGTCAGCCGCAGGACGTCCACAGCTGGACATAGCTCTCTTCAAGTGGTTTCCAATAGGACCGTTTGTGTCTGGCCTGCGTCCAGCGCGATTTTGTTTTAGTCAGATCGTCCGTCCATCTTGTGGGTGAACGCCCTACACTGCGCTTGCCGGTACGTATTCTCCATTCCAGAATCTTAAGACTCCATTGTATATCGGTTCTGCTTGCAAAGTGTCCTGCCCACTGCCACTTCAAATTGCTAATCCACACGGCTATGTCGGTAACTTTGGTTCTTCTACGCCATGTAAGTCCACTGCTGGACATAGGCTTCCGCAAGAAAGGAGATTTTTTGTCTATATTTTGTATTTGGCAATCGCAGAGAGCGGCTTTTGTGTTTTAGTTTTTTTACGGATCTCTTCATTTATAATATTAGTGTATATTTCATTAATCATATAGTATCCGTAAATATACTAATGATAAATAAAGTTATTTGCTTGAACATCAATAAATGAGGAACTTAGATGTTGCAATAATAACAAATAAGCCAACGCTATATTAGTTCCATACCAAATTCAGCCAGGAAGGCTTTAAAATGTCGATTGCTCACTCGGCAATGATGGGTTCAGCGAGATACATCAATTTGTTTTATTATTGGCGGGCCTGATGGCGCAGATGGTAGAGATGGTGTCTTGTGCGCTGAAGGTCGTGGGTTCGATCCCCACCCAGGTAAAATATTTATATGATGACAGTTATGTTTTTATCTGTGTCTGGGTGTTAAATATATGTATTTTAAGTAGTATATTTGTGATTCCTCTTTTGGAGTCCGTAATACAAGTGCTTTAAGCGACTTACCACGGAGTCAGGTCAATGATGAACGATGTTGTGGGATTTTATTATTATTATTATTATTTATTAATTCCCAAACACATCTGGCCTGTCCGGTGGTGCAATCAAATATTCAGTTTGGAGAACTGGATATTTGAATTAATTGTTGATGAATATGAAATATTTAATATTATTTTGGCCATTGAAATTGTTATGCAAATCAAGAGGTTATGCGAACATAGAATTTCGAAACACTCACCTATTTCTACTACCAAAGTCCGCATTGCTGTGTTCTGGTTTTGAAGGGCAGATACGGTGAAATTACTGGGTAATGTGACATAATATGTTCAAGGCACAAGGTCGGCAACGCGCTAGTGATATCCTGTCGATATTCGGCTACAGTGACGCTTCTAACACGCGGGCTGTATGCTTGTTTGTCAACCCGCTTTAATAAAAAAAAATAGATTTTTGTTAGGCTACGTCCATTAAATGCATGGATCTAAACACGTCGAAGCCATTGTTCTTTCAAGCTTGGAGGGCGGTGGCATGAAAAGAGGTTTGCGTAAAGGTATTCTTGTCATTCGCCATATTGTAATGACATTTTTTATTTTTTATTTAAACGAATCACGATCAATATATTTATCGAAACTAGATTAAGTTTCGTTATAATATTAATTTTAATGTACAATACTTTATAAATGAACACAGCATGCACAGAACAAGAAAGAAAATTATTTGAAATCGTAATTTAACATAAATAGAAAGCGAAAAAGTTACGCTCAAAAATCAAATAAATGAAACTTTTTTAATTTGTGACCGAACGGTGTAACGAAATATACTCAACGACAACTCAAACAAACGTTGTCGTCAAAATGTTGGAAAATGTCATTAAACAGTTTGCTGATCTTGATTACAGGCGAATTAGCTAATAGTTCTCCTGAACTCAACTCCAAAATAAATTTTCTCCAGTAAAATTTAATACAATTATCATTGTAATTGTTATAGCAAAATAATTTTTGTGTGCTTATGTTAATGACAATTGTTTTAGCAACGGGAAATACGGGTGTAACCGCGTTGCACTGGTTGTGAACAAAATATTGTGTCGCTTTTTAATAACAAGCAATTAATGTCTGTTTATCTCAGTTAATATGTCTGTATCAATTTTGGCGCTACGTTGGCGGCGTAACCTATGGAGTAAGAAATAACATGTGCTACTTTTATTGCGATTCTGTAAAAAAATATCAGAAGCCGTAGAATGTTACATATTATCCATTTAAAATAGAGTCGGGAGGACTAGGTATTAATAAATAAACTAATAGAAGTTTTACAAAAGTAGGTTGGTATAGATTATAGATCGATGTGCGCTTGCATTGCACGCGCCCGCGCCCGCGCCCGCCTCTTCTCCCGCGTCCGCATCCGCACTCGCCTTTGAGAGGCGAGTTCAGTCTTACGTGTTATTTTTTGTCTAAATATTTATGATTGGCAAAGAAAACGCTTTTTATGCCAATCATAAATCTAACAAAAATAAATTTTGATTAGTAAATCGGATTAATCCATACCCATATTATAAAGTGAACTTATTTGTATTTTTGTTTGTACTATATATAATAATGACTGAACTGATTTTGGAATTTTGTCACTGAGGAGAATCCTCAGTGACAAAATAAACCTAAACTTTCTATTTTTCTGCAGGAACTAAAGCTATATAGTATTTACAAAAAAAGATTAAATCCTAACCTAAAATTTAAATATACTTTAAACTGGGTTTGTATTTTTAAACTCAAAAGTTACTGCACCGATTTATAAACTCATTTGCTAATAGAAAGTTAACAAAACATTATATTAGGTAATGAGTTTTCATAATAGCGAATAACATTTAGTTATATTTTATCCCCATATTCTTACGGGAGATGACACTTCGCGGTGTAAATGTGGAGCGCTGCTAGTTTTATATAGGCACATTTCGATCTGCAGAGCCTAAAATAATTTATAAAGACTGGAATAGGCTTGAATGATCGATCTAATTCTGTATAATAATTTTAGTAGGACTCAGCGTCCATTCTTCCGTGGCGCCGCCCAAGTGAATGCGGAACTAAAATGAACTGCATTTGACATTATTTGTGTGTGAATGACTTTAATTCACTTGGTCGATTTTTTTGTGACAGGTGCTTATCCATATTTTTTTACTTATCAGTAGAAATTATCCAGAACCGACTGGAGCGTATTAATGAAGATATAATAGCAACAACATTAGGGCCATTGCACTTTCACTGTCAATTAGCTCATGTGTTAATCATTAGGTGTTTGTCGGAGACTTGTTAAATCGAGATTCTGCTTTGTAATCTGATATGCTTAAAGACTTGTAGGGTAACCAAGCGGTATTCTTTTGTGACCCTATATTTATATTATTTATCATTAAGTTTTCGTTACCATTACTTAAAATGTTTTTCAGAGTCAAAAAGTTTTTTAATTGCCATGATCACTTGAGTAGTCTTAGCCGGACTATTTTTTTTTCTGCAAGTTTCTATAAGTTAAATCATTATACATACTATTTATTTGCATTGAAAATACTTGTTATCCCTTGTATAAGAAAATAAAATTACAAGTTTATGAATACTTCACTACTGTGTCTTGACCATAATAGATAAATAAAAATTAATAAAATTATTTTGTATTCCATTTATACAGTGCTCGTTAATTATATAACTATATAATATAATAAATAAATATAAAGATATATTTATCAAATAAAAGAAACTCATTTACATAAGGAATCTTTAGAACTCTGCCTCTGTATATGTCTAGTATTTTTTACATAGACTCCAGTTCTTAAGGTATCTGACATATTTTTTTATACTATATAAAGAATTTTATATTATATATAAAGAACTCATTAGCTACTGACATATAAATAAATCGAGTCTAGTCGTTTAAATTCCAAGTTTAGTAAAAAATCAAGTATTTTTAAAGGACTCAGAAGGCTCGAAACTCGCCCCACACTAGCGTGTGGCGACCGCTGGCGTGTTCCACCGACCCGGTTTCACACGGCGCCGGACACAAAACGACTAACGACCATATTTGGAACAATTTCTCCACAACTTTGACCTTTGCGGTTTCACTCGGCTAATACATGATACACATAAGGAAATTATAATTCTTACGCGTATAGTGCTCGAAGCAATGAACACTCGATACTTATTCTTTGTAGCATTCGTTAAGAGGAAAATCAAATGCTTATTATTATTACCGATACTAATAGAGAGTAAATCTTTACTTTCAAAGTTTTTATGCATAGACAATGCTGAATTATATTTAGAAAACATCAACTCGTCTCAGATGTCAGGCGGGACTCGATCTTTTCCATGTTATTTTCGTAGTGAATGGGGGGAAATGGTGGGGTACCGGCAGAGTAGCACCTACCAGGTGCTGGTAGCAGGTAGCGAGTGTAGTAAGAGGTGACTGAGGTACCGGAACCTACAGATGGTGGTGTATCCATCCGAAACAGCGTAGCTAATGCAACAGGGAATGGGTAGCAACTTAATTTGCTTTAAACTTGTAAAAGTTTTACATTTGAGTGTTTGTATTTGTAGGTAATTACAGTAGGTAAAGGATATGGACCTTATATGCCACCGTGTAGGTCTAGTTATTTTAAAAGAATGGCTGACAAATGATCTTTACTATCCTGACTAATAATATAAACGCGTAAGTTTGTGTGATTATTATTGATAGTCTGGAGTATATGTTACTTTTTATTCGGGATAAACATGTTCTCGTAGAATAGATTTGACTTTTCTATTTTTCTATCTGGAATTGGCACGACTTTCTGCACATTTTTGGTGTCAGGGAGTGACATAGAATTTTTCTCGCAATAACATAAGTACCTCAGTGATGCGATAAAGTGCTCGCGGAAAAAGTTGCGGGCGGGAAATTAAATAATTTATATTTGTTATTGGCAGGATGTCGGTGACATCCCAAATATTAAAGTGGCGTGTTTATTTTAATAAAAAAACTGAAAAAGAAAAGTTCTCATAATTAAATAATACTAATCGATATAACAGCCGAGAGGTAACGGCAGAGTAGAATAGTACCTCCCTTTGTACCAGGTGTCGTGACAGGTAACTTAGATACCAGAACCGAAAGATAGCGGTATGTTTATCCGAAACAATGCAGCTTAAATGCAGAGGGTGGGGAGGGACAGCTGCATTCCCATCGCAAAAGCTGCGCTCTGCGATTTCCAACACACTTGCCCAGTGCGGCAATTATCGGCGAAATTCCTCTTTTCTTGGGGAGGCCTATGTCCTATGGCCTATGGCCTATGTCCAGCAGTGGACCTCAAATGGCTTTAATTATGATTATGAATCTTTCGGCCTACTACTGGAAACTGTATAAAAATATCTTCGGTGACAGACAAGGAATATGTTTTATTAATTATTATTATTCTATTAAATGTTATTGTATGAAGGAGGAGCTAGTTGAAAACGAGTTTGAAATATATTTTGCATCTGTGGTACAACATTGCATGTCATTGTGCCAATCCAAGTCTGTCCGTCTGTCCCAGATAACATCGGGACATGTTCGACCAATCGCAGTAATGGGATATTCACATATCTTGAGACGAGACAATCGCAAAATAAGATCAGTAGAAAGAGCTTGTAAAATGTTCCAGATAATAAATTGCAGTATTTTTATCAAGCAATTTTGTTTGCATGTCTTGATTTTATCTGGCGAGTAACGAGAAGCCTGGAGCAAAATAATTCAAAATATCCTGATGAAAAAAAAACTGACAACGGCTTTTGAAATTTCATCTTTGTTATGCATTTCGAACGCGTGTTGTTTTTCGACTATCAGAGTTTGATTAACGGTGTATAGTTTCAAACTTCTTATATCTCCAGTGACACTTTAATACCACGTACGTAGTATTAGTGATTAGGGAATTCCAGCATTTTTAAATATGCTTATGCATATGCTAATGACAATAACGGTGAATTAAATAAAGTTGGAACTAATAAGAAAATAATTATGGTCGAATTTCGACCACCGGGCGACCAGTAATATTAGGTCCTTACATATGAAATTAGCGTTTTTTATGTTTTAGGGAGAAGCAGCTTTAGGGAGGAATAAAAAGTCTATTTCTTTTGTAAAATATTTTTAATTAATCAAAGTATGCGCCTTTGTTATCTATGTCATCTTGATACTTTTGTCGTCTGTGATCCCTTTACTAAAAATGCCATGGGAGTGAGAATAAATAAACTTTTTGAAGGCGGTGTGGACTGCCGCATCGGTGATGATTATTATATTTAAAAAAACTTCCATAAAATTATTGCAATGAAATATATTCGTGTCTGGAGTTTACAGTACACAAAATGATATATGAAAAGTTTTACCATAAATTGCGGGCAGCGTGAAAGGATATCGCGTCGCGACGAATCAATATTACCATTAATTTGATTTATTTGTTTTATAGTTGTCGGGCCCGATGGCGCATCCGGTAGTGTCTCTTTTTATATGCTAAAGGTCTTGGAATCGATCCCCACCCAGGAAAAAATTTATATGACGATATTTGTATTTGCTTTGAATTTGAGTGTGATATACTTATATCTACGTATTTAAGTATTATATTTGTGATTACTCTAATGTCCAATATCCGTAACACAAGTATTTATGTCAGGTCGATAATATACTGTGTTGTGTGAATTTAACTCTGTTAAGAGGACTTTATATTATCATCATCATCATAACAACCGTTCGCCGTCTACTGTTGACCTGAGGCTTTCCCAAGAAGGGGGAAATTTTGTTTATTATTGCCCCGCTGGGCAGGCGTGGCGGCAATCGCAGAGCGTAGTCTCGTGAAAGAAAATCTGCCCATCTCCCCGTTGCATTTGACTTATGCTATCTCGCGGCTGGACATTCCGCCATCTGTCGGTTCGGATACCTCAGCTGCACTTGGTACAAATGGAAGCACTATTTTACTCTGCCCATGACATTACATAATTTAATACAGAACAATATAGTTAGATTCCATTCAGTCGTGATAATGCACATGTTTGCATGTACAAAAATGTGCTTAAAGGAAAAAACGTTTATTTTTTATACTTTTATTAACTTACTGTTAATTATGGCCGCGAGGTACCGGTAGAGTAGAATAATACCTCCTGTACCAGGTTTCGTATGAGGCGACTGAAGTACCAGAACCGATAGATGGCGGTATATCCATCCGAAGCGGTGTAGCTCAACGACTCTTATGGCGTCGCAGGGTCATCTGGGTGGACTTTATTATTGACATTGGTTTTAGTACTTCCATCCAATATTTATATTATGGGTTATTTATGGGTTTAATTGATAAGGATATTTGAGTTTGTATAGTAAGAGTAGTAGGGGGGGGGGGGGGGCAAAGTTTATATCAAAGTTCTACTACTGTATGAATGAGGGCGAGTATAATTGTAGCCCTTAGGTTTTGGTCCATGTTTAAGCTTATATATAATACAGCAGGTACCACCAGAGTAGTATAGTACTATTAAAGAGGTAGACTATGAGGTCTCCTTGTATGAACAAAGGTCGTTTACATTCGTATCTCAATCTCACGTACTGTGTTCCGGTGTGAAGGTTGAGAGAGGCAGCGAAATTACTGGGTAATGTGACATAATACATTCAAGTTAGTTGACGCATTTTATCACGCGGATTGGTTATGCTATTTGCTTGCTTGGTAAGTCTAATAAACAAAAAAAGTACGTCCGATGCTACACGGTGTTGAATCAGTCGACTGATGTACTGAAACCGACAGATGGATTAAGTACAACAGGGAGGGAATGAGCAGCAGCATTCCCGTCGTGAAGCTACGCTCATCGATTGCCACCACACCTGCCCAACCGGCGAAGCCATGAAAGAGTAAATTTACTTTCCCATATTGTAAGAGTAAGATATATAATACTTGTATATTACATATCTCGGGATACAAGACCCCAAATGTAAAAAAAATATGATGCCATTTCTCTTCCACACCGCGGGTCGTCTATATTTACGGTATCGATAGATCAGCGAATATTGTCGTCCGATAAACCAATTTACGAAGATGCACATTCCTTCTTTTATGGAGTACGATTTGTATCTCCCACTCGTGCAACGGGATGGGACTGATAGCGGAAATGTCAGCATTTCCTGGGAACATCAAGTTTTTTGCTCTTACTTCGTCAAATTCGCTAGATCATAAGTATACAGGCCAGACTGTTTATTTATTGAGTGACTTCATTGCCGCTCGTGTCACTAGCCGTGAGCTACCAGCAGAGAAGAATCTCCCACATCGCCAGTGGACTTCGCCAGTGGAATGGCTGATATAATGATGATTGCCGCTTGTTTATTGAGAGACCCCATAGCTGTTTGTTTATTGAGTGAACCATGTCTAAGCACCTGCGAAGTTCGAGTTTATCGAAGGGGTCATGAGATCTCAGAGAGACTGAAGTATTACTCACATGGTACACTGCATTTACGTTTATGAATATTATCATGAATTCAAATTGTTTATCGCCTTTATAAAATTAGACGATAGCTTCTTTCTATTTAATATAATAAATCGATAGACCGAATACTAATTTATAATATTACGTTAATTTCAGTTATGATACAAACATCGTTATATTATCGTAATGTCAAACGGTCCACTCACCTGGTCCAATTGGAAATCACTTGCACGTTTACTATGTGTTAGCCGTGGAGAAACACAAGTTTTAATATAACAAGATAAATAATTACCTGTGTGTGAAATGCATGTAATTCGAAAATTTAATGATTCACAGAGTGCCGCAATACTAGAAAAGGTTAAGGTCGTTCGAGAAAAAAAAATAGAATTGTAACATAAATAAATATAGACGAGATTTGGTTCTAACACTTTCCGATTGTCTTTAAATTTATTTTGTTTATCCCTAACTGCTAAAAGTATAACTAATAATTACATGCTCTATTAAGTCTGGACAAAATTAAATATCTCTTATAAATGCATGTTTTGCCTTCAATGTTAAGGATCTGTCCTATCAATAATATGTATACATATGTGGAATCCATGATCTAACTAGATTTATGAAAATTCATTTAGGCACAGAGTACAATCCGAAGTTAAACGGACTAACATAAATACCAATTTAGAAAGTAGCCCGTTAGTTCGGGATTAACGATTATTCCATCTCAAAAATAAACAAAAGTTAATCAACTTTTATGGGTTGTAGTAAAGAAATAGTTGCACAATTCGAAAGAAAAATAGTATTTTCAAACACAACTCAACTACAGCGAGTCGAAGCGTAGTTTTAACTAACTTTTTACGACGGCAATTTAGTCTTGGTCGCTATGAGATGTCATCGACCCGACGACATCTCATAGCGAGACTGTCTATTGTTTACAATGGACAATGCCAACAGCTCCATTCAACTTTGGTCTTTGTCCTTTGTAAGATAAGATCGTTGCCAACAAAACGTCAAGCGCAGATAAAAAGTTGAAATCAACGAGAAATGGCGCGAAAGGTGCATTTTTCTCGTTTTATGATTTATGGTTGTGCTGTTTTGAGGAAAAATCTTGTAACTATTTTAAATATCTTACAAATACATATAGTAAAATATATAACTTTAAATGTAGTATTATTAAAAATTATGCATACTGTTAAACTAATTTGTAATATTTTTAGAAATGTTCATATCTTTAAACACATTCTGACGAATTCTGCCTAGACTCTTTGGACATTAGATAGGCATAGATAAAATAAAACTACTTTCACACACAACAGTTTGAATACACTTATAATGACATCGAAAGGGTGTGACAGACTCGTCATAATTGCTCATAGAAAGTGTAGACGTAAAATGTATGTAAGTCTTCTGCTGCTATGATAATGATGACAAATTGATGAAACGACCGACATTATGCCCGAATAATATATGCAATAATACTCATATGACAGAATTTTACTTGCCCGAATGTTTCGTTTACTATAAAAAAAAATGATATACACTTGTTTGCTCGTACATTAGAATCTATCATTATACGAGTGCCATGCGTATTGTTTTCTATTTTGTTAGTTGCTTGCTTGATGCACCCGACTTTTTGTCACTTCGCCGCTCGCCGCAGCGGCACGCACACAATGCTTGTTCGACTCTCGCGTTGACTTTTATGTTCTAGCCTAACATAATCTAATAGAACCTCAACATATTGATCGTTTAGTTTAAACTGATTTTATGATTTTTTTTAGAAGCATTGCGATAGCAAACGATGTTATGGCATATGATAATTACAACGTACAAGGTTTCTGAAAACAAATTTATTCAGCACGGTGAATTGGAAATCACATATTTTCCTACCCTTTCGCCAATGAATTGTAATGTTTAATCATTGTATGTGGGTGTGTATATGTGTGTCTATGTGTGTATATGTAAATATTTGTATATAAATATGTGTGTATTTGTAAATATTTGTTTATAAATATGTGTAGGTATATACATGTGTGTGGATGTATATGTGCATATATGTATGTATGTATAATGTTTTTTTGATTTTTTTGTTTTCTCCACAGGGACTTACAAAACTTACTTATACATATACATATAGCAATCTTAAATTTGTAAATTCCAATACAACTGGAATAAATATTTATTATTCGTATAACTCGAATATATTTTTTTTAAATTAATCTATATTCCATCAATTATTCTTGCTGACCAATTAATTTTATATTTATAATTAATATAAACATAGTTGTGGCAATCTTATCCTCGACTTATATTATTAAGATCATAACAAATGTTTTTAAAATTGACAAATGAATTATGAGAATAAATATTATGTCTTATGACCAATATAACGGATTAAAATATGGCAAGTGGGTGTAACCATCTTGGACTGTGATCTACTTAACATATTTTGTGCTTTATGTATATCAGTCATTGGATATCCACTGGACATAAGCCCTCCGAGAAAAAAGTTTTTTGTTCATAATTGCCGCGCTGGGCAAAAGCGTGTGTGAAATCGCAGAACGCAGCTATCGCGACTGCTAATCACCGCCCTGTACATTTGAGCTGCAATTTTTCGAATGGATATACCGTCATCGTCGGTTCTGGTACCTCAGTCGCCTCTTACGACACCTTGTGCAGTGGAAGGTACAATTCAATTCTGCCATGTCAATAGATAAGATAATAACTATGAATTATGTATTAGATTTAAAAAGGCTCTGAATCCTTACAGAGTGTCAAGAAAAAAAAGCGTAACCTTCTTTTGTGCATGCAAATTTTAAATGTATGCTAATCGAAAGAGGAAATAAAGCTAAAGGAAATTCCTGTAACGTACCTTTAAATATACAACTAACTAAATGTAATAAATGTATAAATATAACTAAATGTAACTCTATTATGTAGTGATATCTCATACAGAATATTAAACTCCGTCCGGGTGGACTGCCTATTTCATCACGAGAACTTTTATAGGATTTAAAGTAGGCTTATGTTTCTCCTGGTTTCAAGCTAGCTATTAATAACACTCTTTACAATTTTATATTTCTTTCTATTTCGTCAACGTGAAATAACATAACTTTATTTTTGTTTATAACTGATAAAGATGACGATTGTCAATTATATTATTTAATCTCATCATCTTCATATCGGCCATAAGCCGTCCACCGAAGGACGTGATCTATAATACGACCGGCCCGTATCCAGCGTGATTCTGCTGTTTTAGTCAGATCGTCTTCCTGTCTTGCGGGTGGACGCCCTACGCCGCGCTTGTACGTGGTCTCCATTCCAGATCTTTACGACTTCATCGGCCATCGTTATTTATTGTTAAACAAAATTAAATAAATATAGTCTATTTCATATTGTTGTATAGTACGCTTTTTGGAGTCACAACATTACTAGATCCTTTAGACTTTATGAATGTTATGTTAAGGCTTCGTTAAGAGTCCATTATGAAATAATTATAATAAATTCACAACAAATTCCATGCATACATAATATATTGCCCTGACCCCGAGAAAAGTCGCTTAAACACTTTTGTTACGGATATCACATAATGAAAAAATCAATCAAAATAATACTAAAATACATATTTTACATCCAAACAAAGAACAGACTTAAATATCGTCGAATAAATATTTGTTCTGGGTGGTAAACGAGCCCACGAACCCTGACGCACAAGATAGGATCTCAACTATCTGCGCCATCGGGCCCGTCAATTCAATGTATGAAATGTTCAGACGTATATTTGTTATGGCATCGAGAAATACCTGGTGATCAATTAGGGTAATTTAATCCGGGTCAACCTGCCACCTCGACGTTTAATTTATGGACCTGCACGGCTATCGGATTTCTCCGACAAATATTACCTACCAGCAGAGGCCAGCGAAATTTATGAAGCTTGTGCAGCTTCACACGAAATTTTATTTTGCAGTTCAGAATAGTGCCTTCCTACGGTGTCGTAATAGGCGGCTGGCATCGGAATCGACAGATGGCGGTGGGCGGAGATGGGCACCAGCGTTTCCATCGCAAAGCTACGCACTGCGATTGATACCACTTCTAAGTAGCGCGGCAATTATGGGCTATATCTTCAATTTCTTGGGGAGGCTTATCTCCAGCAGTAGACTTTCAACTGCTGCTATAATGATTATGATGACTAGCGGCCCACCCAAACTTTCTCCGTGTCCACAGTTGAATTATATCCCGTTGATCCCGTCACCGTAAGTATATATATGCTATATATTATGTTATGTATGCAATTAGTAGTAAGTAGTATAAATATAATATTATATAAGTACGCAAATAGAAACTTAAAGAACTTATAGTTAATTATGATTATTTATCATGGAATTTACAATTATTTTTTTCATTAAATACGAAATTAGCCGTGTGGTACTGACTAAAATACCGGAACCGACAGATGGCGGTATATCAATCCATAAAACGGATGGGTGGCAGCATCCCCGTCGCGAAGCTACGCTCTGCAATTGCCAACACGCTTGCCCAGCGCAGTCGTTATAGGCAATATTCCCCTTTTTTAGGTAGGCCTATGTCTAACAGTGAACTTTCAATAGCTAATATGATAGAAGACGAAATTGTATTGTATTTACCATAAAAAAAAACGTTTGTGGTTGTTACGATTATGGTTTTTATAGTTTAATTATTTTCTAATTTCAAAATTGTACTATATAGTACTAGAAGTACTATTAAATTTAATTAATTTCAAAATTGTACTGTATAGTACTAGTAGTACTATATAGTACAATTTTGAAACTAGAAAATACTAGTTTGGGAAGTCTGAGGCCTGTAGCACAGTTTTCAACTAACACAGGCTTCAGAGTTGCAATAGAGATTTTTCTCTATTGCAACTCTGCATGTAACTTTTAATGAGTACTAGCAGTGTCCCGCGGGTTTGATCCACGTTAATCCCCCCCCCCCCCCTTTTCCCCCTTTATAGGAATGATTTTCGAAAAATGTATGTTTTACTCATAGAGGAAGCATTATACTGAATTTCATTTGAATAACTCCAAAAACAGAAAAGTTTGATACTAACTGCGCGCCTCGGTTTTTCCCATTTAAGGAGTGAATTTTAAAAAATCCTTTCTTAGTGTTGACTCACGTTATAAACAGAACACTTATGTAAAATTTAAAGTTTATGCCCTTATAGTTTATGCCCTGCGTTTATATGCGTCAGTCGGTCAGTCACTTCAATTCTTCTTATATGTATAGATATGATATTTCAAACTCCAAACATTTTTACAGATATTTGTTGGCAAAACTCTTTTTAGAAGAGGCTCTGCGAACAACGCCCATATGAGTAGGGTAAAACGGGATGCATGGTGATTGATAATGTCTGTACACGCTCGGCTTACCCTAATTCGGCACCACCTGAGGAGCCATATGGACCCTTTACATTATCAAAGAAATAAACGCTTTTCGGGATTGACGCTGATATTCTCAGCAAACAATTGACTTAAGAAAAAATTTGACGTGTCTAGTAATATCTCGGTAGCACAACTGTACTGCAGTCTCTAGGTAAAGGAAAGATACAGGTTCGAGTCCCGCCTGAAGCTTGAGACATGTTAAATTTATTCTAGTTAATATTATCCTTAATTTAAAAGTTTTACACTTGTCTATGTACAAAAAATAAAGTTACCATTAGACAGTTATTTTATATAATTCAACTAATTTCGAGAATAGTAAAAATATCTTCATTACTTGCGTAAGCTGTAGCATAATAGTCAATGCATACAGTATTTAATTAAATTAAAACTTAACTAAATTAACTGGCTGGGTATTAAATATTAGTGATTACTCTGCTAAACCCAGGAATAAAAAATATAAATGCCAGATATTTAAGATTAAACGAGGAATCTTAAAGTAATTTATACAAATGGCTGCGCAGTTGGATATACTAAAGCAGAGTACGAAATTGATTTAAAGATGAAAGAAGGTATTTTATAATAAATTTGACGGGCCAGCTGGCGCAGATGGTAGTGATCTTATCTTGTGCGCCAAAGGTCGTGGGTTCGATCCCCACCCAAGATAACTATTTATATGATGATATTTGTGTTTGTTATGTTTGCGTGTTAAATATATGTATTTAAGTACATATTACATTTAGAAGTTCTTCTGGAGTAATATATTATCATCAATTATTTATCATTATAGCAGCCGTAGAACATCCACTGCTAGACAAAAGTCTGCCTAAGAAAAGGGAAATTCTGCCCATAATTGCCGCGATGGGCAGGGATGGGCTGCTGCTTATCCCCGCCCCCTACTTTGAGCTTCGCTCTCCCAGGTGGATATACCAACATCTGTTTGTTGCAAATTGGATGGGCAGCAGCATTTCCGCATATCCAGCGCGGCAATTATCGGCTACATTCCCCCTCAGACAGGCTTATGTTGACTGTAGTAGAGACTATACTTACTCTGGGTAAGTGGTACGAGTTTGCTAAGTCATAAAAATGTAGAGATTTAGAAATTGAGTTGTCGTGGATGTTTGGTAGTGTGTAAAGGTCTTTACGGCTGTATTCACACTACCCAGGTAAAATAAATTGATATCGGTTGACGCGGCTAAAAGCCTGCCCGCATTAATGACACAATTCCCAACAACGACAGATCTAACGAGCCCTGGAATAAATTATAAACTTCACGCGCATGTGTAAATACTACAGTTGATGTTATGCTTCGAGCCTTATATCGTTATTACTAAAGTTAATAATAATAATACTCTATATTGTACACAGATAATTGCATAAAGAAAAATAAAACTTAAAAATATAATACAATTGGCAGCCTTATCGTACAGAGCGATCTCTTCCGGGCAACCTTTGGATGGACATAAACGAAGAAAATGTAAAAGGGTACTTCGATGTGTACTAAACTTATATAGAAATAAAACAAAGTAAATTAAATACTAATAAATAATATATTCATATAATATTAAAATTACATACTAATAAATACATAAATAAAAATACAACTTATTTTGACAAAAAAACACATATATATTTAAATAGTGAATACTGTAGTCTTCTGTTCGATCAATCATGTTAGTAGGTATTATATAAAATCATTTTTTTTTAATACTTTCGGTAGTGGTCGTGGGTTAAATCCCTCCCAGGAAACATTTTGGGGTTAATTCTTTGTCTGTATGTTATACTTAAGTGTTACATTTGTTCTTTAAGGTCACGAAGTCAGGTCTACTTATGGTAATAGATTGTATATTAATTTATTATCATTCTATTAACAAAGACATACGTCGTGTATGAATCCCTAATGCCACTCGCACAAAAATGTTTACCTTTACAAACTGAGACTATTTAAGAATCTCCTAATTTTAAAAGATAAGTGGAATTTTTACTTTCTACATTTTGAAAGACTGAATGTAGATACATATAATCTGTGTCAAAACGGGGACAGTTTTTAAATAATACTTAGTTAATTCACGCGCCTTTCATACACTAATTAGGCGCATTTTCTCGATGGCCTTTATGATAAGGCTTAGCGATAGTATCCTTACTTAAGCTTTAAGATTAATCAGTGAGTTATCTCCTTAAATTCTTTCTTTGCTATTTAATCAAATCTGTAAGTCTACACCTTGATCGCGTTTTGTCTTAACGTAGTATGTTAACGTTATTTTTCAATTCCGATTATCTATGGTAGATGACTTTTTAATCTTTTTATTTATGAGATTTGTAATTAGATGATATAAACAAAATCATCAGTACATTTTTAGATAACGCCAGGTTTAGCAATATTGACTGTGTAGTCGTCGTGTTATTTTTTGTATTCATGTCGACCAAAATTCAAGAGGAGTTCCGGGAGAAGAAGCTAAGCTTAAGGGTCTTCCCGAGGCAGCCAATCGAGAAACAACCGTAGTCTCTGGGCAAAAAGGGCTTTGTCATTAAGTCATAAAGATGATCAAATTATAATAAAACTGTTGCTTCCATAGATTTTTCAAAGATGTCTTGATGATGATGAGTTTCCCTCTTAAAATTGTTCAACCATAGTGCAGTTGTTTCCACGCTTAACACAAACATCCTGTCCTGCAGATCTGTTCAGAAGTTTTTAATATAAATTTCATGACGTTATCTAACTTCTTTGGAAGTTGTTGTTTCGAAAAGTTCCCCGGACCATTATGAATACCAGAGCATATTGTCATAATATGCCTTTCGACATTAACTTTCAGGTAATTACTTAGGATTTAGATATAAACCCGGATTTTTGGACATATTGAAAACGTTATGATATGACTTTCTATATTTTATTCAGTTAAGTGAGTTTGTTTATCTTTTGCTTGTAGAATATTTCAAATTTATATATATAAATAGAATGTCCGTCGTCGGGTGAAAAAAGCGTTTTGCCTTTTTCACGGGCAGCGTTATCAAGAATGAAACCATCATTCATTTTAGTCTGCAGACAATTGAAGAGGTGAAAAAATGACGCTTATAAAACAACGTTATCCAAAATTACGTCCATTTGAGCCTTATTTTTTAACATACATATAAGCTCGCAGAGAAATAAAAACCGAGTACTTAATTCTCAGAGTCTTGCATGAATTACAACTATGATGTTCGGCTAGAAGAATCGTTTTCGGTGTTCCATCAGAAAATACTTTGTTTTTTTATTACAATCCTATATTTACATTTGATCGTTTATTATTATTTCTGTGTTCCATTATATAATTTTCGGTTTTAAATAACTTTACTGAGCTAAATTTTTGTTTTGGATGTGATATAGGCCTGAAATTAACTGTGCTTTTACACTATTTTAGGCTGCAAGTGTATACACTATTAATATTAATGTTACAATCGTTGGTGTGTTAATTAATAATTAAAATAGGTGTAGAGACGCAGAAACCGTGGTACGCAAGTACCGAGTCTAGTATTTTTTTCTTACTATAAGCCTTTATCCAATTTCGACAAAAGTATTACCACAAAGTAATGCAACAACTCAAAACCCGATGACGTCCGCTATCTACGATTTCACAAAACAAATGAATGACTTGTGAGGTTGTGCTAAATAAATAAATAAAATTTAAAAAGGTGTAGTTATGCAGAACCCATTGTATTCGAGTCCAAAAGTACTGCGCCTGTTTTTTTGCCTATCTCCAATTTCGACATAGGTATTACCACAAAGTAATGCAACAACTCAAAACCCGATGACGTCCGCAATCTACGATTTCACAAAACAAATGAATGACGGGTGAGGTTAAAATTCAAATGGATCCTGTTCCGTGAACAGGGTCACGTTTCAAGGTCACGCCGTTCAATGGTTGTGGAAATTATTCAAATAAGTGCAAGCACGCAATCTGTCCATACGCGCCGTGTGGGCAGTACACGCGAAACGGGGCGAAGGTCACGGGGAAAACTTACGTAGGGCACTTATTACAGGCGGTATAATGAAGTGGCTTCCTGAAAGTTACTTTCTCATACCGTTGTGCGACGGCGAATGAATTGGCGCAGATGGTAGTGATCATATTTTGTACCCCAAGAGTCATAGGTTCGATTCCCACCCAGAGCAAGTATATGATGATATTTGTGTTTGTTCTGTGTCTGTGTGTCAAATTTGTGTATTAAAGTAGTATTTTTGTGATTCCTCTGTTGTCTGGCGTCCGTAACACAAGTGCTTAAAGCGACTTATTTCGGAGTCATGACCTGACTATGTATGAGATGTTGTGGGAAAATAATATTTATTATTATTATTATTAATTACGTAATACTAACATTATGAAAGTGTATGTGAGGATGTATGAAGTGTTGATGTCTGGATTTTTGTCACTCTTTCAAGTCATAATGACGGACTACATGTTGCACATGATTTTTACTAGAGGTAGACCTCGTACAAAGGTCGTCTGCACCGTCACCTTACTCTCAACTATTTCTACCGCTAAAGAGCAGTGTTTACATTGCTGTGTTTCGGTTTGAAGGGTGCGAGAGGCAGTGAGATTTCTGGGTAAATATGATATTGTATCTTCAGTTCACAAGGTGATATAATCCACAGTGATATATTTGCGATGACACGAGTGTATATAAGCTGCGTGACTGTTTGCGGATTTCATAACACAAAAAAGGAATGAAATGTTTTTGAAATCTTGTTTTAGTCCTGTGGAACTGCAGTGCCCAAAGAATAAATATTTTTCTTAAAAATGTAACAATCATTTGTCTGCCTATTCACTCAATTTAGACGTACTGGCATATAAATTTTATTCCGTTTTATAAAATACGTTTTTCTAACCACAATGGTGGAAGAGACCAATAACCGAACTAATGGTTATAAGCGGTAGTTAAAGCGAGATATACTTGCACCCTCTGAACTGGAGGTACGAGTATTATCTAAACTACCTATTTCTACGTATTGTTCACAAACGTCTCTTTACTGTATTGTGTATTGTTTTCCATTTCTTCTACTTTCTATGGTTTTCGCACAATCATCAGCTTTACCAGATTTAAGCAATAAATGTTGCGTACTGGTGATTGTAGGGTGTAGAGCATCTCAGCCCTGTTGAGCTGAACTATGCTGTTTCAGATAGATTAACCTTTTTTTTATTAGACCAGGTCGACAAACAAGTAAACAGCCCGCGTCATAATAAGCATTACTGCAGCTTATAGACACTCGTAATATCACGAGGATATCACTGCCACGTTGCCAACTTTGTGACTAAAATAAATCTGATCATCAGACCAGATTGTCATATTTACTCATTAATTTCACTGCCTCTATCGCCTTTAAATATCGGAATACAACAGACGCAGTATTTGGATTGTATAATTGGCGGTAGAAATGGTGAAAGTGAGGTATGCAGACGACATTTGCATGAGGTCTACCTCAGGTAAATGTAATTCAGCCATCTCTTTTTCTCAATCTGGGCCATAATTGGACGCTGGGAAAACGTCGTGTTATGGATACTTGTGTTATTTCTATAAATAAATTATTAATATTAAGCAAGTCATTTTAGTAATAGTAGAAAAACACGCTGGAATCAATTGATACTTACATTTTACATAGTTATGTTTGTTTTCAATTAATAGGCAATATATTACGATAACAAGCATGATGTGGTTTGAAATTCTCAATTATGAGTTAGCGATCCTATAAGTTTAATAGTCGTACGTACGTTGTTAATTGTCAATTTTTAAAAAAAATCTTGGAATCATTAAAAAACAAAACCTTTGATCTCCAAATTAGCAGCAAAATTATTTTATCTTCAGATATCCGTGATACTGTTGCTTTAAAATTCTCATTCGAAGTCGGATATTGACCAGATTTCGAGATAAGTAGCTTAAAGCTTAGGTGCAAATTAATGTTATCTATACCGATGTATGAGTGGTGTGAATTTATAAAAACCTTACAATCCTTAAAAATCATAATTTTATATTTAATTGTCACTATTAATTTTGTAGCATTCAAAAGGTTTAAGTACATAACATATTGTTTTTAATATTCCAATCTTTGGATGTAGCAATTATATACATAAATATAATATAATTAATGTATCGAAATGTTCTTTTTCAGAATGACAATGTTTAGTATAAGATCGTATTTTTAATAAAATTAAAAATGTGCTTCCTTTGTTTTGTACTCGATTTTTGATTTAAAATACGACCGAAATTTATACAAATTATACACCGCCTTAGGAAATTAAGAAATTTCCTTTGTTTCCATTTGGAAACGCGATATCGAGGGTCCATAATGAACATTGATGCACAAATACTTAGCTCCGTAAGTTGTTTCTAATTAAAATTAATTCCGAAAAGTTTCACATTGAACACCAAACAATTCCTTTGTTTCGAGTGGTTGTTGTTCTTCAGCGTGCCAAGTTTACTTTTGATAATAAATCGCTCTTAAAACTTAACGCTTAAATTTAAAAGGATTTATGAAATTAAAATTGACCTACGAAGCAAAGTTCACTGCAAAGGCAATTTCTTAAATGTATACTCGCCGAGATGGTTAATTTAAAAGAAAATCTTAAATCAACTACGTAACTTAATATCTTTGTTCACTTGAAATTCCGAGAACATTTCACAACAATGTCAGAGGCGACAATGTGAACTCTCTTTTTTAACATCAGATTTGGCGCCTCCGGAACCGGTTATTTCACTTTCCATAGTCGGGTCCATTGACCAAAACAGATATAACAAGCAAATCATCGGCGAATGAGTCAGAACTATCAGTTTTTTGGATGCTTTCTCCCACACCTGTCCGAAAGGGGCACGGATCACGGATACAAACACTTTCCACTGGGGGAAATGGGACCAGCGTTTTGCATGGCCTTGATACGAGCAGCCGAGCGGCGTTGGCGCGCGTCTGTGCCAGTCTTTGTCAGACCCCGGAGCGGTGCGCGCGTGTCGGAGCAAGCCAGCCCACCGTAAACACGCGACGCGAGTGACCAAGTGCTACAAGTGCTAAACAGTGCTATCTAAGTGTTTTGTTACCATTCGGAGGATAAATCGACCAAATCTGGAGCCAAACAACTTTATTAGGAGGTCTGTTATTATTTTATAAGTTTCCATTTCGCGCGCTCGCGTTTTGTTTTTTTTCCTTTTCCATGAATGAGCTTCGCGCCCATTGACCAATTGGAAAATATTTTTTATAGCCTCCGTCGTTTTTATAGCATGCGTCTACATATTTCAACGTGGTTGATTTAGTTCTTGTAGGCGACGTAAAAATGTGAAAGTTTACGTCTCGCTCGCGTAAGAGTACGCGTATCGCGATCGAGTCATGCTATTTTGATTTAATAATACTATTATTTATTGCCGACTTCTTGTTAATTTATTACTTATAACGCAAACTTAATTGGTCACGATTGTGTTGTACCGGCTTCTTTAGTTTAATGGAGGTCGTCTTCTAATTGGCGCGTAAAATGAGAATGATAGTAAACGAGAATAATGTCTAGGTGGTAGGTATCGCTCATTTCCTTCAATGTCAGATTTGCGTGTAAACGTAAAATTTGTCTATAAGTATTAAAACTTCGTCTAGAAATGAATTTATATGGATCATAAATCAAGTCTGTTGAAATATTGTGTGGTAATTCTCCGAGGAGTCGAGTATATTCTCTTTGTGTTAATCGTTGAACTGCTCGCCAGCGACAACTTGAGTATATCTCAGGAACTTCTGAATGTTCTTTACAAAGTGATTAAATCCTGGATAAGTTAATTTGCTGATTAAAGACCGTCGAAGAACTTTTATGACGCTCTCTCCGAGCTTACAAATTTATCTGGCGCTCTGAACTTTCGAGCAGATCATCAGTTTTTTTTTAAATAACAGGTTGTTTTTATTTCGCAAATTAAACTTTGTTTTCACATATATTTTAGATACACACGAGTACAAGTCGAAAGTACTTCCCGCCGCTAAGATCATTATGCTTATTTCGATCCAGACCTACTTAACATACTTCCTCTAAATGCACACATAAATAAAATTTAAGTGTCCGTTTGTAAACCACTTTCCACAATAAATTAACAGCTATTCTAAACTATTATTCTATTCTATATATATCTGAACTTATTTTTAAAATGCTTGCCTGTCTGTCCGTTTCTTCTGACTAATCCGGCAAAAATTATATTAAATAATAAGAAATTGCTTTACTCATAAGTAATTACTTTATATTCACGGGAACGAAGATGGGTGACGCCGCGGGGCGCAACTAGTCTCTCATATAAACATAAAATGTATAAATAGTCCAGGTAAATAATTAGTATAATACATAATATACATAGTTGAAAAAAGTTAAACCATAAAAAATACGACGACGACGTAGAAATATAACGACAGGGAAATCGGATAAGTTAAACTTGACGACGAACTTCATTTGTATTAGAATGTCATCTTGTTATATTTTCTAATATTTATCGGTTTACAACTCATAATACAATTACTTTATTAACGGCTTTAAAACACGGTTTATTTAACTTGTTACATTTTTAATTTGACATTTTGGTTACCATGCGGCAACCGGTCTCAAGATTGACAAAAGATGTTGTGTCAGGATTTGATAGTTAAATTTAATACACTTTCTAATGTTTATTTATTTTAAGTTTTTAAATGGGTTGAAAACGTGAGCGGACAATATTAAAATATATGTTTACATTTGCGTTCCGCTAGGTAAGCGAAACGTCAATTTAAAATGTGAACAATTCAATACACCGCAATTTGAGGGGTGAGAGAGGCAGTAAAATTACTGGGTAATGTCACAAGGTGGGCAATGCGCAAGTAACCTCCTTTTAATATTACGAGCGTCTATAGACTGCTTTGGCGCGTACAGTATGCTTATTTGAACACCAAGTCTAATAAAAAATATATAATTCTAGAACACATTATTTTTTCAAATATTATT
This sequence comes from Heortia vitessoides, assembly GCA_020976665.1. Taxonomy (NCBI): domain Eukaryota; kingdom Metazoa; phylum Arthropoda; class Insecta; order Lepidoptera; family Crambidae; genus Heortia; species Heortia vitessoides. Next base: position 11,860,876 of record JACJUM010002496.1, read on the forward strand.
TTTTATGCAATGCAATGTAAGTGACAGAAGTTCTAAAAATAGCTTCTACATATCGTGTAGATAATCTCGTAGTTCGTTTCGTTGTTGGTTTCTTCGACTACTTTGATAAGTATCTTAAAGGAAAGCATAATGGGTACACAAAATAGTTTTATGGTTTATACGATTATTTCACATAAATATTTTATAAAAATGGGGCACCATTATCACCGAGTAGGATTTTACAAACATATAGTTAATAGATTTTATCAATATAAACGGAGTGTTATCAATATAAACGAAGTTTTACACAGACAAACGCTTAGAGACCAGCTAGTAATAAATAAGAAGTAAAAATATACATGGAAATACTAAAAAAGCGTCAATCAACTCAAATCAACTCGGCAAACTGCGCCTTGCATCTGCCATTAAGACTGCCCGGCAATTATGGGCAAAATACTCCTAAAATGTTTTCTTTGGGAAGGCCCATCTCTAACGGTAGACAGTTGATAAAAAAATAAGTTGAATCTGTCAAAATTACAAACGATATTTATCTTCAAACACGAGCTATCGAGTTCTCAATTGACTATAAAATTTTGACAAATTCGTAAGATGATCTGTTGCTGTGTGTACAAAAATGGCTCGTAACTTAGCTCTAGCTTGTTTTTCTTGTAAAAATACGCCGAGCAGAATTATGTTCAATAGCTTAAATTATATAGCCAAAGATATCGAGCAGAAAAGTATTAGTTCTCAAAATAATGCTTGATTTCGTTTCTTTAGTACACAGAAATGTGTGTGCGACGTCAAGTAAAACATAAATTGGATTTACTGTAACGACTCGAGGACGATGTGTCCATTACATATTTTTGGGGACAAAAGGTAAAATAATAACACACCGGGGTACTATTTGGCACTTACCCGCTGTCTTAGGTGGGATAGCGGAAAGACCGATGCTATGCGACCTATTTTGGGAATAACCGAACCGTATCGTCTCAATTTGTTATTGTTAATACATTTGCTATACATCGTATTGCATTTGTCGAGCTTAGGACAGGTATACTCGCTTTGACTGTATTATATTTCATAAATTTAAAAACAGGTCGCAAATATGGGAGTCTTAGGGAACTGCTTAAGTATCTATTATGCCACCTTGTCCGCTTCTACCAAAAGATATTTTAGTAGAAAAAAAAATTATATTTTAGTTCATTTCCGTGACGACAGATAGTAGAAATATCCATAGAAAATGTGTTTTTACTAAAATACGATGTTTATAAATATTTTTTTTTATTAGACCAAGTCGACAAACAAGCATTCAGTCCGCACTATAGTAAGCGACACCGCAGCCAACCTATAGATGCTCTAATATTACAGTAAAATCACTAGCGCGTTGCTAACTGTGTAACTTGAAGATATTTTGCCATATTACCACGTAATTTCACTGTCTGTTTCACCCTTCAAACCGGAAAACAGCACTGCGAAAACTGCTATTTGGCGGCAGAAATAGATGATATAGTGTAGGTGTATATATTATATTTGATCTACGCTTTCATTAAATAGTCGAGTGTTATTTGTCGTCTGTGCCACTCGCCCGCGCTTTCTTAGCATGATGCACGCACGGTCGAGTTATTTCGCGCGAGACGTTTAATTTTTTAATTTAAATTAATTCAATATGTTTTCCACACATTTTCCTTGCAAAGGTTGCCTGGAAGAAATCGCTCAATGCGATAAGGCCGCTAATTTTTTCTTCATTATGTATTATATATACTATAATACATAATGAATTAATATTGTTCGTAAATTTAGATGTACAATAAAGTGTCTTATTATTATTAACTTTAAACGGTGGTGTACACGCTCCGACGCGTCCATCACGTAGGACAATACGTTTGTAATTGAGAAAGCGAGCAATAAGTTTGTGTTTCCGCCCACCTTCGTCGCGATATTTGAAGGCACATGCGTGCGACTCACATGGGAGTTTTTGTAGAAAATTACTCTGTATCCATATTGTTATTTCCTCCTCGTGTTATTGTATTTTTATACCTTAATATGACGGGTAGGAAAATCCTTAACTGTTACGAAAAACTACACACTAGAATCCATCAAAATGATTTAAAATCACGTCAGTTTGACAGCTGTAATTTTGATCAACTTGTATTTAACGTAGTAAAGGCAACGGATAGACATATAGTATATCTTTATTATCTTATATCATTTGCCTATACATATGTATATTGCTGAATCAACAAAAAACCCTGGCGTAATAAAATAATTTTATTAGACATTTTTGTCATGTACTTTGACCTAATTAAATGTTCTCCAACGCTTTTTGTCTTTTGTTTTTCTTTACGATCGTTATTTTTAATTTACGGTAGATGATCTTTGTTTTCTTTAAATATACATTGGTTTTTAGGTATTTTCATTTAGATACAGTGGTTAAATAAATTAAAGTGTTCTCTAAAAGTTCGTTAATAAAAAAAACATATTACAAGAAACGTAAAATCGGGTGAGATTTTAGATGAAGACTGCCCAAAACTATAATTTTATGTAGACCGTTGGAATTTTCGTTTTTTTTATTACACCAGGTCGATAAGCAAGCTTAAGTACAATCCGCGTGATGTTAGGCGTCACCGCAGCCTAAAGACGCTCGTGTATCAGTAGCGCATTGCCAACATTGTGTCTTGAAAATATTATGTCACATTAATAAGTAATTTCACTGCCTCTCTCACCCTTCAAACCATTATACAGCAACAAACACTGCTATTTGGCGGTAGAAATTGATGAGAGTGAGGTACTAATGCAGACGACCTTTGTATGAGGTTTACCTCAAGTAAAGAGTTTAGAAATTGTTAATAAGAAAAACTTTGAGCAAATCAATGACATTATTATACCCTGCCATAGGTAAAAAAAGATTATAATACGAAAAATTTTAGAGCTAGATTTAACACAAGGTATGTGTATAGCATAGGTATCTCTCATATTTTGCCGGGGAATCTCGACCTCGCAAAGGGCTTTAAAAGGGACTCTTGGCTCACAACAAAGCCTTTGTTAACTTTGTTTTTGAGGGCTCGCTGCAAATTTGCAGCTGTGTGCACACCTCGGCTTTGCGAGTGTCCAATTTTGTAACCGAGACTCTCTAGATTTTTTATGTATCTGTTCAATATTAACGTATTTTAAAATATTTTAATCTTTTATATATTAAATCAGTCTTTGCCGTATCTAAACATTTTTATTGCATTGACAATGCAAATTTTTATATCGAGGAATGGAATCGAAATACTCTGAAACATTGATTTTTTTTTGTAAACATTTGCTTTAGCATATTTTTTGTGATGGGCCCGAACAAATGATAAAATACAAGAAATACATGACGTAAATATTTCCTTTATTTCTGGTAGCTGGGTGAGAGGTACTGAGCGAGATCCAACAAAGCTATTGTCGGCTTTGTTTTTGTCGCTGAGAACCTGTCACTGGCTGGGCGGGGGGTACAATGGTGTCATGTACACCTTGCTTTTTCAGCGGCCTATTTTTACCGTATTGTATATTGTTATTTTGACTAACATATTTTTCTACCAGATTTGTGCAATATTAAATAGGAGTAACGGTATAGGCTAAGTGGGCCGTGATCTCCCCAGATTGGACTGGTGCTCACCTGAGCTACTAATTCGAAATACTGATAACGGTAGCTTACTTCAGATAACTCTTGAAGAGTTTTTTATATTTGCAGACTTAATATCTTAATTGCTCTTGATGGAGGCTAGGTCCACCCCCCCCCCCGCCCCCCCTCTCTGGAAGCTCACCCTAGATACGCCAATGAGTAACAGTACAATGTTATACTTTAAAATTATATGAATAACCTTTTTTTGCTTGTATAAACCGAATAGAATAGAATTTCTTTGTTACAAATGTACACAAATAAAAATTCTATTTTATCTTACTCTCATTATTATATCAGGAAACTGGAAACCTACTGTTAGATATACGCCTCCCCAAGCGGGCAAGCGTGTTGGCAATCGCAGGCAGCGCAGCTTTTGCATGTGCATTTGAGCTACAATGATTCGGATGGATATATCCGTCCGAATCATTGTACCCATCTGTTGGTTTTGGTACATTAGTCACCTCTTACGACACCTAATACAGGGAGAGGTACTATTCTGCTCTGCCGGTACCTGACTTTCCGTTTATATATTTCCTTTTTTTGTAGTGATGTTCGGTTTTTTTGTAAATAAAATATTGCCTATATTACTCTGGAAGAATGAAGATTTCTATGATTGAATTTCCAAAGATCGTTCAGTAGTTTTGAAGCCTTTTTGTTACAAACAAAAATATTTTTTTTCTCCTTTAATAACATTTATTACTATATATGAATCGTGCTACTTCTTAACGAAGATCAGAACGCATTTGCACTATGAATATTGAAATAAATGCCTGATTATATTCGCTAACACTATAACATTAATTATTTTTACCAAATCTCACGACATCTGATAAACAGGATAGTGTTTCCGATGCTCGCAAAATCTTTTGTATTATGCGATGATAATAATTATGTGATTACCGGATATAACATGATATCACAATCACGATTCACGCTTCAAGTTCCGCTTTCTAAACTCACAAAGCGGCCATTGTTTTATACAGTGCGATAGTTAAAATTTGTTTAATAAACCTTTGAGAATAAAACTATTTATATTGTTCTAGTGGTGGCGTGGTGGTCACCCGTAATTCAAATAAATCATAAGTTCGAATTTTTTTTTCGTCGTCATCTTATCAACTATAAAAAGTCCACTGTTGGATGTAAGCCTCTCCAAGCCCTATATTTTTTTACCCATAATTGGCAAGCGTGGTGGCAATCTACTAGTGCATGCGACTAGGATTCTGGTGCCCATCCCTAGCCTCTAGTATTTAAGCTACACTGTTGTGGATGTTTTCGCCATATGACCGATTCCGGTACCTTAGTCACAGTCACACCGGGAACATAGAGAGGTACTTTTCTGCGCCGATACCCCACGGCAAATACATATAAACTTTATTTATTTTCTCGTTAAAGTCATTTTATTAGCATTTTCAATTTGTCGTTCAATAACACCAAAGAATAAAGCTTGAATTATTGAAATAGATAAAATTAATGTTTACTTCATTTAAATCTTTCAAATTGTATTGTTGTAATGTTTAGTTTAATCGATTTAATTTATGTGCATTAAAAGAAACAATGAACTTCTTCTCTACATTAACTTTAATGTGTCATATTTCACTATTATCCCTTCTCGCAATTTTCTTAAAAAAATACTAAGTTTTCGCTTCACTTATTTATTTATAGATTATATTCATATAAAGAATAAAATAAATAATAATATATTTAGTCTTGAATATCAAAATCCTCTCTTGTACGTAAATTGAACAATTATTTTATAATGGATGGGCTGTCTGTGATAAAAACCGTCACGCAGACGTAGTCGCCAGCAGCAGTTAGTTATGTGACGGGGTAAAACCGGATTGAACCGGATCACTTGTTGCGGTGACATCACTGCTAATATCTGAAATCCTTTTCTTGTAATTTATTTTAAAACTTTTTACAACGGTTTTGTATGGTTTTACAATTTTATTTCAAGGTTTATAGCGCGACTTGAACCCGCATCATTTATAATTCGTAAACGTACTTTACAATAATAAAAAAAACAATAAAAACAATCAATTACTTCTTTACAGACTTTGTAATACGAATAATGTGTAATATATAATATATTAAAATTATAAAAATAAATTGTAAAAAGATAATATAGGTGAGTTACCGGTTGAGTAGAATAGTACCTCACCCTATACCAGGTGTTATAAGGGGCGACTAAGGTGCCAAAACTGACAGATAGCGGTATATCCATCCGGGTTCATCCATATGGGCTGCAGCATCCCCGACTGCGTTTGCCTACTCGCTTGCACAGCGTGGCTATAATTGTATAATTGGCAAGACCCCCCCTTTTCTTGGGGAGGCTTGTTTACTTACCTTTACTTACTGGTTTGATGAGGTAACGTACAAGTTATAGTTTGATTATGGATTGAATAGATGACGTTGGCTTCTTAGCTTAAAGATAAACTGCTTTTTGAGAAAGGAAATAACGCAACTTTAACTGCCCCTATATTGGATAACTAAAATTTTCTTGATAAAAATGCATTTATAAATAACCAACGGCACCCTGCGATTTCACCAAAGTTGAGTTGTAACAAAACTAAAATTATGATCTATATCTTTATACTCCGGTGTCATTGATCTTAGCGTGTTGTTATATTGAAATTACTTTCAAAATTAAAAAAAAAACTCTTACCTTTTACCCTTTTAAGAAATGATTTTAGGAAAACATATTTTACACGAGTTTCATGATTTTTAATAAAGAACCTTTATATTGAATTGTATTTGAACAACTTTAAAAACAGCATAGTTTAATATTAACTTTGATCTCTCGCTTAACCCCGTTACAGCGGGAAAAGTCAGAAATCCTCTCTTAGCGTTCCTATAATTTAGGTCAGTCAGTCAGCTTCTTTTTTATGTATAAAGATTCCGGCAACGAACAATTATTCCCCATATCTCATTGCGTCAATTTCGTGCTATGTTGCCATGTTAATCATGGGGTTCAATTACAAGCTTATGGCAGCGCGCCAATAACGCTGTAAGGAATGCTAGCTGTTGGCACGTACGACCTGGCTCTGTTTGAAAATGCACATAATTATCCTCCTGGCATGTACTTAATTGTGCCGGGACGCTTACCATGGTCAGAAGTAGAACACACCCTTAATGGCACATAGCCATAATCCTTATTTTTTCAGTTCGATTTATTTTATAAGCGTGGATTTTAATATATTTTTTTCACTTTTAAGATCGATTTATTATCAATGAATATTAACTAGATAAGTATTTTATCAGGTAGACGGTACGCATGCGCAGGCTTCGTGGTCTAACTTGCACTTGCTTCTCACACACAGAGGAGTTTCTTTTATCCTGAGGATCCAGATCAGGATAATAAGATAATCTTATTGAAATATTGTATTGGCACTGATTCTTGATATGTGTACAAAGTTTCAATTAATTCAATCTTATTTAGATTACTAATCGAACTCAGGGGTTGCTTATTAAAGACTGGCTTAAAAAATGAGTTTAAAACATTTTTGTTAGAAAAATGCTTTTAGTGTAGATGAGTTCATTGACGGAAGCAGGCATTGCTTTTAAAATAATAAATCACGTTGTTAATTTTAATTATTTTTAATGTTTTATTGATTTTTGACAAATACTTGTATTCTGAAATTTTACTCTTTTTTTTTCATTGACATTTTTATTCAATTATTATTGTTAATAATAATATTAAAATTATATTTTTCGTATATCTGTGTAAAATATTCTATCTATTTTTATGTAATTTTGTGTGTATTATATTGTTTGTTTTTCCATATAATGTATATTATTCTGAAATAAATTGAATTGAATTGAATTGCAGTCTAACAGATTCCTAACACACTTGCCCAGCGTGACAATTAAGCGCAAAAACCCCCTTTCTTGGAGAAGCCTATTGTTCAACAGTGGACTACCAAAAGGCTGTAGCGATGAAGTCTGCCCGTCTAAAGTGGTTCAAAATTGTGTTCGAATGAGTCAGTTACAAACATGACAAATACACACATACAAACAACTGAAGCATAAGCTTCAGTTCTGTATATTATTAAGGCGTGGTAAAAGTAATATCTCTATGTAGAGCCACTTTAAAATTAATATTGGAATTCATGTCTGAGAAGTCTTGCCAGAACTGTGACCAAAATGTTCAGTGTTTTAGTACGCCTATCGGGTCTAGACCGTGCCGTGACAACCTATTAGGTTAATAGCAATGTTACCTAACTTAATTTATCGCCAACCTCGATAGCGACCTCGCTATTCGATACGTAATTTTATCAAAATTAAATCACTTACCTTAAGTACCACTAGAACCAAGTAACGCTGTGTTTTTATTTTTCTTTTAGATAAAACAGCTTCCATTTTATAGGTTCATACATTAATTCGACTATATCAGGGAGGCGATGGGCAGTAGCATTTCCTTATTGAAGCAACGCTTTCGAATGCCATCCCGCCTGCCCAGCGCGGCAATTATGGGCAAAATTCACAGTGGATTTGCAATGGCTGTTGATATATGATGATAATTAGATGAAATCTAATATTAGTAGAAACAAAATAATGATAACTTGGAAGATATATGAATACAAAACAGAAGGGTATTGGTTACGAAATAGTAAACATACTTATACGGAACGTTATATCGGATTTAATATAGGGAAACGGAGAAAGGCACGTGAATCCAAGGAATTCACTTTGGCATATAAAATATTATTTCATATTGATATCAGATGTAAATCGCTTGCGATCCGTCTTGGTATGCATGAAAACGCATGCGTGCAATATGATCTTACTTTCTGATCTGAAAGCGTTCGCTGCTCATAATAAAACAATTTTTTTAGCAACAATATTAACCTGCTCCGGCTTCGCTCGGATGCAATGAATGTCATCACACCATAAGGGTATAAAAACAGTAATTGTGGATTACCCCTAAGAGACAGACATTGCCACCGCGGACTTTTTTGTTAACCTTCTGCAGGCGTACAAATCTATTGTGCATTATTTTGATCTATCTCGTCGGGTTCAGCCACCGTTTGCAATGTAATCGCAAAAAATGTATTAATTTACGATATTACATTAGAATATTCCTAAACTAGCTGTGCCCGCGACTTCGTCCGCGTGGAATAGTTTTTTGGGTACCATACCTATTTACTTCAAATTATATAAACTTTGAATGTCACGTTTATTTATATCGAATCAATGGCCTGAAAAATAAGTTTTAAGTTTCTAGCTCTAAAAATAGCGATCCATGCAAACAACTTTTCATCCCCCCTTGCAACCCCTTACAACCCTTATTTCGAGTTCAAAAATAGCCTATGTCCTTTCTTAAGGTCTAAAGATTGTCTATGCCAGATTTCATCAAAATCGGTTGAGAGGTTTAACCGGGAAAGCGTAACAGACAGACAGACAGACAGACAGACAGAGTTACTTTCGCATTTATAATATTATAGTAGGGATTATTTGTGTTTTTCAACAACTTCTTTAATGTATTGTATATGTTGCAACTATATTCTGAATCACACTATCAGGACAGACAGTGAGAATCGACTTTGTTTTATAATGTGTAGGGAAAATGTAGAAACCTCTCACTTTTGAAAACGTTAGGAGTCAGGTAATGGAAATGTCAAACAAGATAGGTGACCGCTACATGAACAGCGTTTTAAAGCTGTCATGAAAAGTATGTTTTATTAACGTATGTTTTATATGTTCTTAAAATAATTTTGAAATCAGTTTAAGACGCTTGACAAATATCATTGTATCAGCCATTGGAAAATCACTGCTGGACATTGCCCTCCCGCAAACAAGATAGAATTTTCCCATAATTGCCACGCCGGGCAAGCGTGTTGGGAATCGCAGAACGCAGCTATCGAAACAGGGATGCTGCTGCCCATCCTCGTCTTGTTCACTTGAGATACACAGTTCCGGATAGGTCTATTCTTCTCTGCCGGTACACCAGCACTTGACAAATATGTTTAAATATTATATTAAATGCAAATGACTTTCGAGTTCCTTACACAATCGAATTAAAACTGCCCGGATATAGATGTAATCTGACATTACATTATCACAAAGACAGTGTGGATCAGGTATGTGGGTAGATATTTTGCTATTTGGATTACAAAGGAATCAGGGACGATGTCGCTGGTGGAAACTAGCGGTAAAAGTTTTATATCTTAAATCGTTCTTATCCGATTACAAGACAGTACACTATAAGATAAAGTGCTTTCATAAATCTGCTTTAGTTAGTTTAGCTTGGAATCGTACCTAATTGATTCATTATTTGGTAACCCAAACTACGGGGATTAAGTTACATTAACGGACCAAAAGCGATCCAAACTATAATGGGTTGTTCAGGGCAAAATTGCTCTCTATATACCTAGTATAAAGCGAAGTCGCTGCTAGCGGTTGGCTGTCTTTCTGTCCCTTTGGAGGCTGAAGATCTTTTAATCGATGTTCTGGATCCTGATGCGGTTTTTACTGTGATATAGGTAACATGTTCCAGACAGTTTGTTTATCTAGGACTGTCATTTAAAGATACGATCATATCAGCTATAGAAAGTCCACTGCTGGACACAAGACTCCCGAAGAAAGGGGAAATTTTGCCGATAATTACGCGGCAATGTTGGCCATCCCCGCCCTGTGCATTAAGGCTACATCTTCTATCATCTACCGGTTCTGGTACCTTAGCCGCCTCTTACAACACCTGGTACTATTTTTCTCTGCCGGCACCTCACGGCGCGACAGAAGATATAAGATGATGTTTGAAGAAGATGTTTTAAACAAAACGGAATCTTTATTTTGAGTTGTTTTGTCTACATATAAAATAATAGAGTACGTCAAGTTATTCGCTCCTTCTGTAACCTTCAAAAGGTAACCAAACAATTTCCACATAAACCTCAACAATCATTTACAACCAATCAGAATGCATGTGGGCATTCATATTAAAACGAGCATACGGCAAAACAATGCGCTATGAGCGTACCAAAACGGTTGACAATTATTGTATTTATTAATGTATTTTCGACTTTATTACTAATGCTATAAAGTTTCGATGTTCACGAATACCATATGTGTTTGTATGATTAAGTATAACAAAGGAATATTTTAGTGCAGCGGTCGGCAACCTCTTAGCAAGAACGGGCCGCATTATAGTAAAAGGTAATTTTAGAATACATAATGAAATTATTAATATAAGTAATATTAATTCATAATTATTTATTTAATTTCTCAAACAAAATTAAATATATTTAAAGTACATACACACACATACATCACGCCTGTGTCCCATCGAGATAGGCAGAGACTATGGATCTTGTAACGATCTTGGCATGCTTCTCTTGCTTCCCTTACTCACATTAGTCCTTTCATACATGCTCTTAATACTTCTGTCCTGGCCCTTTTTTAAAACCTCCTCTACTTGGATAAGATATGTTCGCCTCGGTCGTCCTATACCTACTCTTCCTTTCACTTCCGCTCTATATATTTGTGCAGTCATTCTACTTTCATCTGTCCTTTCGACATGTCCAAACCATATATTTTATATTGGTTCTCTATTGAACGGCAACGGCAGTACAGCAATGGAGAGTTAAACTTAAGTCAGATAGAATAACAGAAAATTTTAAGTGACAGGGCTACCAACCGTATATAAATGAACACAAATAATTACCTGTTCATCTCAAATATCAACATTTGTTTCTGTAACGTTGCTCTATTTCTACATTTGAAAATTAAAAGTCTGCAAACTATAACTTTAAATTGATTTAAAAAGTTTATCCGATTGGTATGGTATATCAATATACGCTAGTAACGCTAAAACTGACGTTTAGGTAAATCGAAGTTAAGCTTGTGAAAAAAAAGGTATATGTAAGAGACTGTTTGTGATTTTAAACTAACAGCTTTTCACTAAATTACATATTACATAAATTACCATAAATACAAAATACCATCCGTCTTTTTCTTTCTGTAATCTCTAAAATGGCTGGAACGATTTTAACGAGTTCAAAGGATGGAATAAGAAAAACGTAGATTACTTTAATAATTTTTTGTTTTCACTGGAACAGAAATTCGGGCCGCTACTATTTTCAAATAATATCGTGGGCCGCTAGGATGTTCATAGACCGCGTGCGGCCTTCGAGTTACCGACCGCTGCCTTAGCTCATCGTCGTGGATGCGTGGGCCAACGTTGAAACTCTGCCAAACACGCCGTTCCTGCTTCTCTGATGCTCGAATATGAAACAGGCTTTATTTACTGGTTCGTCTGCCAACTTATCTGTTCTTGGCACTATAATTAGGCCTTGAATCTTCGGGATGACATTCACAAAACCCAACCGTTTCGTTGCTTCAGGGTTAAAATGGATTCAGCAAGCCTGTCTCTTACAATTTCCTATTTTTCATACTGATCCCGTCTTTGCTATTACATAATAAATAGCGGTGCCCTGCGGTTTCAGCCGCGTTAAGTTGTAGAACAAACCTAGTATCATTTATTACTACTTTCTAGTCATTATTATTATCGTTTAGTACTTTGGACCCCCCCCCCCTTTTAACCTATTAAGGAATGATTTTTAAAAATCCTTTCTTAATGCTCCCTTACGTTACATCAAGAACCCTTGTGCAAAATTGCAACTTTCACACCTTTATAGTTGAGGCCCTGCGTTGATGTATCAGCCAGTATGTCAGTCAGATGTATATGTATATTTATACATAAAAACAACAGACAAAAATGAGCAAATACAGATTTAAATCGGTTTGTCGGTGTGACGCAAAATTTTTATATATTAAACATTTATGTGACATTTGTGTACAGATGGAAATCTTGTATGTGCGGTTCAGAATTTGTATGGCGTTACGTGGCTTAGCATGACTTCGTAAGCGATGCTAACGTTATCTTTTGACGCTATGGACAGTTAGTATTTTTAAATGTTCAATTATTCACCATCCAAAGTGTTTTTAAGATCTCTAGCAGGGAGACCTATTCAATTCGTTTGATTCACTAACTTAAATATACGGAAGACAAACATTTTCCGGATTCTATTATTCCGGACCACAAATCAGTCTCAAAAAAATTCTACAAAAGAAATTATGACAATATAAAGAGCTTAAACAGGCCGTGCACAAAACTCATTAAGTCTATTAAAAACCAATTTGCCAAAACATCATAATGGCATAGGGTAATGTAATGGCGTAAGACATAAAACTCATTAGAGGTCGCGGGGTAAGGAGGTAGGGTTGCTACTCAACGACAAAAAAAACACAGTTATCATATAAAAATATATGACCTATAAAAATGTATTTAGTTATTTAGTACCTAAAAAAAGAATTAACTATTTATGCTAGTAATGACAATGAGATATTCATTAGAATATTTGTTCTTGTGTCTGTTTATCAGTGTGCCTAAGCGTTTGAGCACGATGGTCTGAAAGTTTACTGGACAGATATGTATTGTAGATACATTGTTCATGTAATGTTATTCAATGTTGGTAAAGTTGTTTAGTTTATAAGCTGTATTTTTTACAGATGTTTATATATATATAAACATATATATGTATATAAACATCTGTAAAAAACGTACATACATCTGTATAATCATATATATATATATATATATATATATATATTATATATATATATTTATAAGAGAAAAGTCGAAAAGAGGAATAAGAAGAAAAGATATAGATATTCTTTTTCAATGTACAATGTTTAACACAAATGAATTTGCTGGCAAGATTTATATTATAACAAATGTAGAGAAATTGAATATTACTTTAGAAGATCTAGTAATAAAAAAGTACAATATGGATTATACGGACTACTATATACTAAGGCGTATACGACTTAAAACTTTATCTTACCTCAAGAAAATCGCGCGGAACGGTTGACAACCTTATTTAGTGTAGAAACCAGGATCGCGTGCATAGTAACATTAAGGTTCTGCTGATGCATTTCCATTGGCAGCGGCACATCTATGTTGTACTTCGTTATTACATAATTTAGGGCCGACAAAGTTTTGCATGTTAACCACGACGCGACGATTCGAGAATTAGAGCAATAAAATAGAGTTGATAGTGTGCTGTGAGCAGGGTACCGGGAAAGTAGAACATAAGTCTCCTGTACCAGGTGTCGATAGAGGTGACTGACGTACCGTACCGACAGATGGCAGTATATCTGAAACAGCGTAGCTCAAATGCAACTGATCGCGAAGATAGATATTAGTTTTTTTTATTCAATAAATAAATCTGACTCCAAAATAAGAAGCTTGAAGCACTTGTGTCGTGGATATCAGAATACAGAGGAATTACAACTATAATACTTAAATATATATAACAGCCAGACACTGAACAAAACCATGTTTTCATCGTATAAATAATTGTCTTAGGTGGGAATCGAAACCAAGACCTTGGGCGCACGAGACAGAATCACTACCATCTGCACTATCGGCCTCGTCATATTAATATTCCCGTCAAGCACCTATAGTCTGGGTAACCACTACGCCTGCCTACCTGCGCGTACACATTTCAAATTGAAGGTCGATCTCCTACGTAACACCATAATCATCGTCAGAACAGCTGTAGAACGTCTATGGCTTGGATGGCATGGTGCCAATCGCAGAGCTTAGCTTCGCGACAAGAGTCCTTCTACCCATAATTGTCCATTAAGCTCTGTGTTGGATCGCGCTACTCGTCGGTTCCGGTACCTCAGTTCCCTCTTACTACACCTGGTGAGGGTACAAATCTAAACTACAGTTACCGACGGCATCAAAACTGGGATAAATTAATAGAACTTCCATACAAAAGTTTGATGCCGCAAACACGTGGGAAAGCTAAGTTAAGGGCATGAAACTTTTCCAATTTTCTGTTCGACTTGTGAACATGTTTGCACCTTTATCAAATATCTCTGCTCCTGTATTGACGCAGATGAAGAATTTACAAGCATGTTATGAATTACATTTGTAGTACTTTTTTTGTTTTCATTTAAGAGTTATGGAGACATCAGAAGGCTCTTACGTTTTCACTTTTCTTTTCATATCTCCATTTCATTTACTTCTTGTTTTCTCACTTATCCATATCAGGTATAATAATAGTAATGTGTATATGTATATGTACATACATATTAAAATAGCTTTCAAATATGTATGTATATAACTTATAATCATAATTTAATATTTCTAAATGTGTTAATTTATTTTTTATGAGTATTATACCTTATCTGTTTGCTGTTTGGTGGTTGGTGGGTAGAAAATCCCACTAGTTACCAAGTCCTCCGTGTGAACATTGCATGTTTGAAGTGCCAAAAGTTAAATAAATCCATAAATGTTCCTTCTCAGTGATCTATCTATATAGTAAATTACATTACAACTGTGTCATTTTGAAAGGCTTACCAAAAAGTCTCAAAACGGTACATACATATATATAAATAAATGAATTCATACAACTTCTCGTACATTGACCTGACTCTGTAATGCGTTGCTTGTAGCACTTGTGTTACGGATATTAGACAACAGAAGACTCACATATTTGACTAATTTGGAAAACAAGCGACCGTTCCGCGATAGGAAGCGTCATCGCATTAACATCATGCCTGCTATTGGAAGTTTACTGCTGGACATAGGCCTCTCTAAGAAAGGAGGATTTTTGCCCATAATTGCTGCGCTGGGCAATATATATTATGTAAAAGTTTGTCCTGGGTGGGATATCTATTCTTCCAAAGTGATGATGAAAGTTAAATGTTATTTTTCTTTTTTTCTTCATTTTTAATTTATCTATATTTGAATAGATGTAAGTAACTGCAGTCGTGGTGCCTCTATAATTAAATATAAATATTTCTCGGTTTGGATGTGGAGAGACTGGTGATCTGTCATCGTGGGTTTTCCTAGTACGGATGCCAGTCTCTTACATAGACTATATTGTAATAAGTTTATAGTTAGCATTTCGTGATTCGAAATTATTATTATACCGGTTAAGAATCGAACTCGAGACGTTCCTCGTCTAACGCAAAAACTGCGCCGCGGCGCTAACTAGGCCATCAAATTGCAATCTAAATAATTAACCGAGCATTGATGTACTGTTATAACGGTTCCAAGAATTACAGAAGTAAGTTCCAACAAACTGAATGGTAATGAAAACGATTGGATTGTATTAATTTTTTTTGCATTACTTTTCACACAAAGTTATTGTACCTCGGAATGGCGCTGGACGCTGGCCTTATACAATCGGTCCTATTGGTAATCATTTGGAGAGGCCTATGTCCAGCAGTGGACATCCTACGGTAGATGTGATCATCATCATCCCCTTTACAGCCATTGGAAATCTGCTGGATATAAGTGTCTTCAAGATAGAGGGGATTTTGCCCATAATTGCCGCTTGCAAACGTGTTAGCAATCGCAGAAAGCAGCTTTCGCGACGGCGACTACATTTAAGCCACACTGTTACTAATGGATATACCGCCATCTGTCGGTTCTGGTATCTTACACCTGATACAGAGGGAGGTACTATTCTACTCAGCCGGTACCCCTCGGCTGCGGCTGAAATGATAATGGCTATCTTTAGCGTACATAACATTTATCAAATCTCGGTTTTTGTTGGGAAATTCCATTTGGGAGGTAGGTATAAAGAAATAAATCACTTTTATTTTTTGTGAGATCTGTATACGAACTGTTATTTCACGGCTAGTTATTAATCGTATCGCGTTTCATTTGTTTAGCTAATTAATGAAGGCACTATTAATCTAGAGTGATTGATGACTTTGTAATGGGACGGTAGGTTTTAATCGCTAGTAAGGTTGTGTTGTGGCCCGGGAACGCTTATCTTGATTAAACCTTTAAGCATGGTTAATGTATAATACATATTATCACCTTAATAAGTAATTTATGCTTAATTTTATTTTTAAATTTATTATACCAGGTCGACCATCAAATATACAACCCGTGTGTTAATAAGCGTCACTGGAGCCTATAGACGCTCGTAATAACACAAGGATATTACTAACGCTTTGCCAACTTTGTGACTTGAAGATATTATGACACATTACCCAGTTAATTCACTACCAATGCCCAACAATACGAACACTGCTATTTGGCAGTAGAAATAGGTGAGAGTTAGGTAATAATGCAGCCGACCTTTTATGAGTGAGTTCTACCTTATTTCTTTCTTTTACAACAATTTTAATTCACACAACATCTTATACTGACATCTGACATCGAAATGATTCGCCTGTATTACGTGCATTAGATAATACGGAGATCACAAATATAAGACTTGAAAAAACAAACGCGAAACAGACATAAATATTCATAATATAAATGGCTGCCCTGGGTGGGGCGACCCTTGGCGCATAAGATATGAACACTGCCATCTGACGTCAGTTCCAGCGTCACTGAGGATAGATCTGCATCTTTGGACCCTTCGTTGTAAGGATATTTTGTTATTCTTTCTCGCCAGACTGGCTGAAGAGATTTGTTTCAAGTTTGGTACATATATAGGTTGTGTGGCTATGGTTTTTAATCATCATATCAGCCATAAGACGTCCACCGCTGTACATAGACCTCCCCAAGTAATCTCCAATAGGACCGGTTGTATGCGGCCTGTCTCCAGGGCGATCCTGCGATTTTAGGCAGATCGTCTGTCTATCTTGCGGGTGGACGCCCTACGCTGCGCTTGCCGGTACGTGGTCTCGATTCCAGAACCTAACTACTTCATCGGTCATCGGTTCTGCGTACCAAATGCCTTGCCCAGTGCCACTTTAACTTACTTATCCGTTTTTAATATATTTTCGGAAATCTATAGGTTTACCACTTGTATCTGATATACTTTTTAACAGCTTTGAATACGATGTATTTAATATTTACAATTTATGTTTTCAAGAGAGACAATGATCATGCATGAATGCAGCGCTCCGAGGTTTTAACCGTGTTAAGTTGTAGAACTTTCATACCGACTTTGCACCTCCCTTGTACTCCCTTAAGGAAGGATTTACAAAATATATTTTACACTTGTTTTATGACTATCAATGATAAACCTTTGGTATGAATTTCATTCTAATAAATACGAAAACAGCAAAGTTTTATACTAATTTTGTAGTGCTCCTCTACGTTATAAAAAACCCCTATGCGAGTTTCTAATTTTTATAGTTTAAGCCCTGTGTTGATATATCAGTCAGTGAGTTAGCATCTCTTTTGATATACATATATAGGTTTACATTCTGTGTGTTGAATAGGTACAATAATCGAATGAATCCAAAAGGATACTAGTATTGATATCATTGATCAAATAGCTTATAATAAAACCTTCAAACCAACGAAGCAGCGGGCACCAGCTAGTCGTACCTAAATATAATACGGTTCGTGACAAAGCAGATAGATACAAGAAAGCGTCAAAAGTGTACAGATTGCGAGGTTATGCGAGGTGGCACGCGACAACTTATTTGTTTTGAACTACTAATGCCAAGAGTTACGGTCTGGTTACATTAATACCATCCACAATCTGTATAATGGTGGTTGCTAGAAAGATCTTTGTTAATTAAAGATTTTCAAGTAAAACTGATAACTGCGTAATGAATAAGCATTTATGACGCCGAGGCCTTCTCATTAGGTAGACCCTCAAAAAAAGGTCGTCTGCACTGGTACCTTACTCTCATCTATTTTTACCGCAATGCTGTGTACCAGTTTTATCGGGTAAGAGAAGCAGTGAAATTTCTACGGTTGTGATATTCCGAGTGTCTGAGTGTGACGGATCCTCCGTCCGCGGACCTGAAGTTATCGAATCAGGAATAAGGAGCACCGTACATAACCAACATAGCTTAACGGATGAGCAAGTTGGAGTGCAGTGAGAATGAGCACATAGCAAGCAGAATGCTGATGCCGTCGGTGACAGCCTATGAGGATGAAAGTTGAAAGAAATGCCGGCAATGAACCGGCTAGTGCAACTTAGGCGTCCAACCATAAATAAGTGGAACGATCTGATTAGATCAGTGCTCTGGGTGAAGGTGGCAAGCAGTCTTATTAGTCACTTCAGGAGGCCTACGTCCAGCAGTGAAATACCTACTGCTGATATGATAATGACAATTGTAGGCAACGAGAATGCTGCTGCACATCCTCTCCTTGTTTTATTTGAGCTACACTTCTTCGAAGTGGATGTATTGCCATTTGTCGGATCCGGAACCTTAGTCGCCTCTTGCAACACCTGGCACAGGGGGAGGTATCAATTCAGTCTGCCGGTACCACACGACCAACAGAAATGTGTCTTAAATTTATTTTAAATTTAATGCATTTATTTTTTTTCTCCGTGTTAACTTAAACTGTCACACACTTCACAGTCACTTCATCAGTTTGTGCAATATACTTAAAAATGTTAAATGTTATATAATTTTAGCTTCACGTTTAAATATAGATTCTAATTGATGATAATGTTAAATAATATATAAAGACAAAAGATTCCCATCATTTTTAAAGGAAGGTTCTATAGAAATACCTCTGATGACTACCGTCCGCTTAATTGAATTCTGTTTCAAAAGATTCATATAAAAGGCACGAACTAGGCACGGAACTATGCTAAACTGTCAGTAACTTGCGTGTCGATAAGAAATGTTGGTATAAGCCTTCACGTTTGATCCTATAGAGGTATTTTTTTTTCATTATTCACACCACATCTTAGAACTTATGTTACGGACATCAGTTAACAGAAGTATAACAAATGCAATACTTAAGTACATCTAAAATCTAGGCACGGAGCAAATACAAATATTCATCATATAAATATTTGTCCGAGGTGGGGATCGTTAAGTGACATAGGCCTGGACTCGAAGGTTTGGTCTAGATATCTATTTCATTTGAGGTAGCAGCATTTTGTCTTGTCTTTGGTATAAAAATACCCCACGCCCTTTCCTCAGGGTCCAAATTATCTATCCACGTGTCTAATTAATTCTAAATACGTTCATTAATCGTAACTTACCCGCAGATAAATGTTTATTGCGAATCTTTTTATAATAAGTTCTATATTAGTCGGAAATAATTTATTTAATGTAAGTTCGACATAATAATTGTATATATAGTTTTGATAATTTACAGGCCGGAGTGACTTTCTTTAGTAGATACCTATTTAAATACAAATGTATGTACGCGTGTAACGACTGCACCAAATTGGTTAATTCTATTTCCATTGTGTTTGCAATTGACAGGACTAGCACCGGAAAGTTTTATAGAAAAATGAACTTATATTTGTATATGATAAATTATATAGGTATTTTGGTGTTTCATTTATCTATTTTTAATTTATATTCCATCATATTTTAAGTAGGTAGACTTTACACAGCGGTAGTCTGGTTTGGTACCTCACTTTCACCTATTTCTACCGCCAACTAGCAATGTCCGCATAACTGTGTTCCGGTTTGAAGGGAGAGTGATATTACTGGGTAATGTGACAAAATCTTCAAGTCACAAGGTTGGCCGCGCGCTATTGATATCCTTGTATAATACGAGCGTATAAGCTGCTGTCACGCTTACTATCACGCGGACAGGATGCTTGTTTGTCGACCTAGTGTAATAAAAAAGAAGTATACCTGAAAAATAGCACTGAATACCATAGAATAAAATAATGGGGTTCAGCTTGATCGTGCACACAGCTGTAAGCTATATAAATACTTTCACGCAACTGATAATGGGTTCTTTGGAGAATAATTCTTTGTTCTGTCTCGAAGTTGTATAATTCAATGTCAGATGCAGATTATAGTTAAATATCAGCTGTCTTCCTTCCTTCAATTTTCTGAATTAGCATTTCATCCTCACAATAGGCAAAAAAACTATAGTTGTTCAGGGCCTAATACGTCTAGTCACGCGGGAAAGTACAAACATTCAACATCGACAAACTAAATAGATAGTGCTTTCTGCACATTAATATTCAAGGTATTTGGGCGCACTTTCTCCTATTTAAATTGATGTCTTAATCTCGCAAGGCTTGACATTTCGTTGGGAACAAAGGGCATTCAATGTTAAAGCGACTGAGGTGGGCAGGCATCTCATATGTCCATGGCATTTCCTGCGGCTTTGTGTGCGGTTGTATCGCATACTTAAGTGTTTGACTCATCGTTGTCGCGTAGTTATAGTACCTTAACAGCAAAATGGAAAGCCGGTATATATTTGTCGATAGCAAGTGTCTTAAAATAAAATCTTTACTAAAATTATAACGCTGAAGAGTTTCTTTGTTCAAGAACCGTTAGTCCAATTTGAAAAATTATATCAGTGTTAGATATTTATCAAGAAAGACTATATAGTCTCATTATTCAGGAAGGCTACTATACCACGCGGATGAAGTCGCAGGCACGGCTCGTGAACTATATCACGCCAGCCGGTAGAGTAAAATAGTACCTTCCACTACACCAGGTGTCGTAAGAGGCGACTGCATTCCAGAACGACAGATGACTTTATATCAATCCGAAACGGTGCAGCTCAGATGCACGGGGAAGTGATGGGCAGCAGCATCCTCCTCGCGAAAGCTGCGCACTGCGATTGCCAACACGCTTGCCCAGCATTGGACCTTCAATGGCTGGTATGCTGATGATGATTACTCTATAAGAAATCTCGTCAACTCATGTGTAAATTCAAGTATTGTGTTTTGTCATTTATCTATCTTTATTGATCCACTTGTAAGTTTCATTCCATTGTTGTTCACGATTCTAATAAATCGCGTTACGCGAGCTATGGAATTATTTGTGCTGGCTGTGAGCGAACATTCATCAAGCACTGGCCAGTGAATCGAGTACAAACTGCAGTTTTGATAGCTCCCTTGATTGGTTTTTACACTATTACAACTGTATATTTCATTCGGGAATATTTAAAGAAATAAATAAAAAAAATCCACAACATATCATACATTGACTTGACTCCGTGATAAGTCGCTTAAAGCAATTGTGTAACAGACATAGACAACAAAGGAATCACAAATATACTACCTAAATACATATATTTAACACTCAGATATAAAACAAATATAAATAACATCATATAAATGTTTGTTCTAGGTCGGTATCGAACCCACCCCCTTTGGCGGACAAGATAGAATAACTACCACCTGCGCCATCGGGGCCCTATCTTACAAATGAACACTTCAATTTTAATTGAAGTATAGATTTATCTATTAACATATTCTTCTAAGGTACATACTACGTTTAGACATAATTATACTTAAAGACTCCAAGCGGATAAAACATAAGGGGTCAGCAACAAAATATTTTAATATGAAAATGTTACTAAGCTTAAATGGCAACATTGAGCAAGAACGACGATATTACCAGATTGTGAAGAAATACCAACCTAACATTTAGAAATCGTGTTACAACTTATTTGGTATCCATAAACATTTTTATTGTTCACATATTTTTAAATTACCTAAGCAAAGGAACTATATATAAAAGGCATATGAACGTGCAGTTATTTTAAAACAGTAGTTTATGCGGAAAACTATAAACTGTGTTTCTCCGTTAAAGTTTACCGCAACGCGAACTCGAGCTGCGTGGCTTCCACAGTTGTAAAGGTGAGTTCATATGACGGGGACGGAGCGCGGCATGCTGCATTCTAATTTAAAGTCAATATATTTTTAACTAGCTGTGCCCGCGACTTCGTCCGCGTGCAGTAGTTTCTTTGGGCACCATACCTTTTTACTTTAACTTATATAAACTTTGAATGTTATATTTGTTTACAAATCAATAGCCTAAATAATACGTTTTAAGCTTCTAGCTCTAACAATAGCGATACTTCCATACGAATTTTCATCTCCCCTTTCAACCCCTTACAACTCTTATGTCGAATGAAAAAGTAGCCTATGTCCTTTCTAAGGCTTTAGACTATCTGTGTACTAAATTTCATTTAAATCTGCTCAGTAGTTTAGGGGTGATTGCATAATAGACAGACAAAGTTACTTTTGGATTTATAATAATGGTAAGGATAATAAGCTGTGAGGTACCGGCAGAGTAGACTAGTACCTCCCACTGTATCAGGTGTCGTAAGCGGTGACCGAGATACCAGAAACGACAGATGGCAATGTATCCATCTGGAATAGGGTAGCTCAAATGCACAGGGCAGCAGCATCCCCGCCGTGATGTTGCCGATACGCTTGACGAGGGCGGCAATTATGGGACTATTCTTGTATATGATGATAAGTAATGTATAGACATCAGTGGAT
The DNA here is from genome assembly GCA_020976665.1 of Heortia vitessoides. Taxonomy (NCBI): domain Eukaryota; kingdom Metazoa; phylum Arthropoda; class Insecta; order Lepidoptera; family Crambidae; genus Heortia; species Heortia vitessoides. Next base: position 11,883,664 of record JACJUM010002496.1, read on the forward strand.
GTCCTACGGCTTTTACAGTTATACATACATATACATAAGGCTGGAGTTTAAGCGCGTGGCCATTATTGTGACTTGAGATTATTATATTACATTACCCAGTAAGTTCAAAGTCTCTCACCTCTTTTAACCGAAAAACAATAATGCAACCACTGCTGTATAGGCATAGAAAAAGATGAGTGAGATACCAATTCAAACAACCTTTATATAAGTACCTACCTATAGTATATTAGTACCTCCCCCTGTACTAGGTATCGTAAGAAGCGAATAAGGCACCAGGACCAACAGATCGCGGTATAACCACCCGGAGCAGAATGACTCAAATGCTCAGGGCAGGGTTGGTCAGCAGCATATCCGTTGCGAAAATTGCGCTCTATGATTGCCAACACGGTTGTCCAGCGAGGCAATTATTTGAAAATATGCCACTTTGTTGTAGAGGTCTATGTCTAGCAGTTAACTTCCACTTTATGACGGTAGTATACTTGCATAGGGCGAAGTACTATTCTACTCTCCCCGTAATTAGAGACAGGCAACTGTCGCATATTTTTGACGTATTCGATACATTCATGCTCATAATATGTTTTGGTAACAATAGCACGTACTTAGCGAATCTGGAACACTGCGCTATTGTTCTTCATTCAACTCCTAATTAAACCGCAGCAAGAATATTTCCTGCAAATGCCACGTGTTGCAGCCGCGCCATGTTCGCACTCACCTTTACTGCCACAACTTTATATTAAAGCTCCGACTCTGCAGGATAATATTCCGACCACTAATTTGACAAATAACACGTATCTCTGATTGTGTTTTATCGTCCACCGTGGTTGCAACTAATTATGAAATATCGTTGGATTATGCTTGGTTTCACTCAAATCATGCAAAGTTACGAAGTCCGAAGAAATAAATATTTACGTTTGCAATAATAATATTAAATTTGATAAGTCACTTAAAGACAGACACAGAACAAACATAATTGATAATTATAAATATTAGTGTTAAGTGGGAATTGAATCCACGACCTTTCGCGCATAAGACAGGATATATCATATCTGTGCCATCGAATCCGGCAATGCAATGTATAAAAACCGATAAAATCAACATAATAATGATTTCCTCATAATAATAATAATTATATTTATTGTCACATAAAAAATATGGTACATAGTTGTAATGTAGTAACTGACCCCTATATTAGGTTAATCACCTCATACAGAGGTCAGTGCCCTCCTTTAATGAACTAGAATTGCAAACTTTATGTTAACAATATAACTAATAAATATTTTTTAATTAATTACACAAGTTTAGTCGTACAGTAAAGACTTAACTCCCTCCTCTCTCCCTGAGTGACAACGGATAATGGTTTTATTTTTCTTCTTTACTAGATCTTTACTAATATATTCACATTTGTTTATGGTTTTTGGTATCTATAACAGAAGAGAAAGTAGTGAAACTCTACATAGGAAAAATACAAGATAAAATTTTGTGTCTATTAAGATAACATTATTTGCGGGGCAATCGCTCGCGTTATGCGCGCCCGGTTTCAGCATGAAATCTGAGAAGTCTTTTTTTCTAGAAATCTGCCTTTTATAAAATCTAGCATATTAAAAACAATCAAATGGTTCAACGAATGTTGAAGGTCGCTGATAATCTCAAACTCAAAGCTAAAAGAGATTTTCCGCGAACCCAGATAAAACCTAGAACAGCTACCCGATAGGCATTAGTTGAAATTCTTCCTGCGCGAAAACGATTTGTATCGCTTTGAGTGGTTTCAGGTCAAGACTACGGATAATTTTCTTAAGCAAAATATCCGTGATCCATAATAATTGTGAGAAACCAAAAAAAAATTTAAGAAGCGTCTGCAATTATGGGCAAAAATCCTCTAATCTGAGAAAGGTATATTATATTTGGCAGTGGACGTCTACCGCTGATATGGTGATAATGATAACTATAAAAAACATACTACCATACCTATAACTCCAGCCGTATAAAAACCGTAGTATGTATGTTATGTACCCCTGGATCTAAATTACCTATGTGGATTCTGATGAAGACGCCATATAGTTTACTGGCGCCATCTGTAAATAATGTCGGGGTAATATTTACTGAACAGTTGAAGTATGTAGGACATCATATCATATAGTCATATAAGCTATTAGCAGTACACTGCTGGACCTAGGCCATCTCGAGAAATGGGAAATTTCGTCCATAACTACCGCCCTGGGCAAGTGTGTTGGCAATCGCAGAGCGCAGCTTTCGTGACGGGGACGCTGCTGCCCTGTGCATTTGTACTACACTGAATGGACCGCCATCTGTCGGTTCTGGTACCTTAGTCACCTTTAACGATACCTGGTACAGAGCGAGTTACTGTTCTACTCTGCCGGCACCTCACGGAAAACATAAATAATTTTGTTTTCTAGCAGTTCCTCAAGTACCTTTGTCATGATGACGCTAGAGGCTTCATGCAGAAAACATGTGTAGTAAAACTAGCAACTATTTTTTCACGGGTGGTTGTCTTGGTAACATCTATCGGAATCATGGAACATTAGGAAATATTTAATTCAATGTATGTGAAACTGTTTCCAAGAATTGGAATTTCCCACCCACTTCTCGCTGCAGAGATGCTTTGGAATTTTGTGATTGGCTTGTGGTCTGTGGTCGCGGTGTGCTTTGATGCACTCGGATAATCTCCATCCGCATTGCTTAGAGGTTATGTTATCTGGAAGATGCCAGTCAAACACCCAGCTCTTCCCACTCAGTAGTTCTGTAGATCGTTTTTGTTTATTTCATTTACTTCGTATGAGATTCAAATCAGTTTCTTCATGGAAGTAGAACAAAAATCGGTCTTTTATAACAGGTTAAGCTCCAACTTGATGCGAATTAGTTAGTACTTTAACTGGATACTTTAAGGTTATTACTTGTGTTATGATAATGAAACTAAAAAATTGGCCAAGTGTTTTAAAGGCAGTGTAGAATAGTACCTCCCCCTGTACCACGTGTCATAAGAGGCAACTGAGGTATTGGAATCGATAGATGGAGGTATATCCACTCAAAATAATGTAGCTCAAATTCAACTGGATGGGGATGGGTAGCAGCATTCCCGAAGACGAACCTACGCTCTGCGATTGCCACCACTTTTGTCCAGCGCCGCAATTATGGGTAATTTCCCTCTTTCTTGGGGAGGCTTATGTCCAGCAGTGGACAATTTATGGCTGATATGATGCTGATAAATATAACTTTATATCAAATATATATTTGTTATCGCAAATAGGACATATTTGGTTTATTTACAGATAAAGTACAGTCGAAGTTAGAAATTAGTAAAGTTGATCAAAACATGGTTTCTCATAGCTACCTACACCTGCAATATTGTTTTTGAGCTACACTTATTATGACTATACCGCCATCAATCGATTCCAGTACTTCAATTAGCATGGTATAAGGAGGGTTACTATCTAGCCGGTATACCACGGAATGGCCTATGGATTCGTCAGTCACAGAATTAGTTTTGCACCAATCAGCGTGAATCGGATAAAGACCGAAGTTAGCAGCGCTTCGATCGTGACAATACGAAGTTGGCGAACAATCATTGTTTGGGCGCGAAACTAATCCGTTTCCTGGGCGCGCAACTAATGAGTTCATTCTGCTAGCTTAAGGCGAGTGCAGGCTTTCAAGTTTATTTATTTTGATATATCGCACTCTTAAATGGAGACTATATCAAATAATAATAAATTCCCACGACATCTCATACATCGACCTGACTCCGTGGTAAGTCGCTTAAAGCACTTGTGTTACCAATGCCAGACAACAGAGTAATCACAAATATACTACTTAAATACATATTTTTAACACCCAGACACATAACAAACACAAATATCATCATATAAATATTTGTTTTGGGTGGGAATCTAATCCACGACCCCTGGTGCACAAGATCCATCCCCAGGATCACTACCATCTGCGCCATCGGGCCCGTCAAAAGCAAAATTATGATGTCCTACAATTCTGGAAACATTGCCATTTATTCGTAAATTGAAATAAAATACCTTTAGGAACATTTCAAGAGACATTATTTTTAGGAACAATTCAAAAGATTACGGCAATACTCGTACAAAACATTACAGTTTTGAATTGGTGCAGTCTCCATCTGTGGGTGCGATATTATAAGTTTCAGTATAACACATATTAGTCTGGTTTGGATTATGCAGATATGACAAACAGATCCCTTGTTTCATATTCTAACGATTTTGACGTTCCTTTGTTGACACAAAACGGAAAAAAGGAACGTAATAATCGTTTTGATAAACATAGCAATCTAAATATAATTTACAAAATATACAATATATATTCAATCTTCATAATCACGGCAGCCTTAATAACGTTAACTGCTGAACATAGGCCTCCCAAGAAAAGGGTAACTTGTGCTTAATTGCCGCGCTGGGCAAGCGTGGTGGCAATTGCAGAGCGTAGCTTCGCAACTTGGATACTGCTGCCCATCCCCGCCCTGTTGCATTTGTGCTACTTTATACACTCGGTTAGATATATTCATTATCTTTTTATATTCACTTTATACTAAATGAGCAATTGGGTCAATTATCATTGGGTATAAAGCAATAATCATTTCAGAAATGAATATATTGATGATATGACTTGAAAGAAACACATTATTGCTTCAAGTAACTAGAGATAAGATTAACAACAATTGTCCAAACCTCCATACATTCAACTGATTATAAATTTATAAATAAATGTAACGTTATACGGAATTAGCGTTATTTATCTATTTAATAATTTATTAGTACTATTGGGCTCGTGAAACAACTCTAAATAGCCCAACGAGCTATAGGATACGAGAGGGCAGGAGCATCTCCACGCACAAACTGAACAGATGATCTGACTATAAACGCAAGATCACGCTGGACACATATACTTGTCTACAAACGAAATAAGCTATAATTTCCTAGCTATTTAGCTAGTTTTTCACAATTTTATACTAAAACACAGTACGTGATGTATATATGTTATATCACATGAAACTCTTACATATATAGTAGAGTAAGAGTTTCAAGTTATCATTCGCCTTAATTACTCGTGACCGTTTGATTAAAACTGTAACTGGCCGAATGGCCTACTGGGAGACGAAGCCAAAACGGCCGGCTCTCCACACAAAAGTATAAACCGTTTAACGAAATCGACTTTTATTACTCGTCTGGGACAAATCTCTTGTAGTAGGTGGCCAGATAGTATAATAACCTTGGAACTTTTAATTAATAAGCATTTAATTAATACAACACTAGTATTGTATTTTGGACGAATCTAATACTTTACTACTTAGATGTCAAGTTCATCGCCAGCGGAGGGCAGTGGCGTTAGTTAGTCAATGAATGACGTCCACGCATGGCCTACGGGGGGAGTCCCCGTAAGGTTACTGGAGAAGCTCCCGCAAATGATTGACCAATTGGTTTTGTACTATATTCGCTGACACTATATTCATAATGGCTTTCAGTTCATATTCATTTGTCTACAGAGCTTGGACAGTGCTTGAATTCGACTTCCAATTTTTGTACATATACTCCTGCACAAAGAAGGATTTCCGCCATAATCGCCACACTGGCACAGAGCGTAGTTTCACGACAGGAATGCCGCTGTCTGTCTCTATCCTGTTGCATTTAAGCTATGCTGTTTCGGGTGCGTATACCGCCATCTATTGGTTCTGGTACCTCAGTTGCCTCTTACGACACCTGGTACAGAAGAAGGTACTATTCTACTCCGGTACCAGTACCGGTACTTTCCAGTTAAATCAGTAAAAAAAGTTTTCGCTATGTTTTGCACTAAGCCATGTGTTTGACATCAATAATTCCACGCAACTGGTAATTATTTTAGAGGAGTAATTTATATTTTTCGTTTCGGTATTTTTTCACTTCGGTTGTAGTTTAAAAACGCTATTTTTTACATTTTTAAATTAGCGGAAAAGCTCACGGCAAGCTTGATCGTAAACATGACCGCAGTCTATAGACGCTAGTGTGAACTGAAAATACTACGTCACATTACCTAGTAATTTCACTGCATCTCCCACTCTTCAAACTAGAACACAGCAATGAAAACACTGCTATTTTGCAGTAGAAATAGGTGTGAGATATAGGTTGAGTGAGGTATCATTGCAGACGACCTTTGTAAGATGTCTACCTCTAGTAGTGCCATAATGTATATCTCAATTTTGCTCCGATATTTTTCTTACTGGCATATTTTTATGAATACTATTTACGTATTCTCGTCAATAGAATATTGAAGTATTTTCACTTGACAGTCCTAGATTTTATTCTATCGATCGATAGCTCGCTCGGCTTAGCGTTTGCAGAACATTTCGAGGTATATAATCGGCTTACATCCACAAAATTCAGAGTTTTTCCTATGCATGCAGCGTTAAAAACTATATTTGATGAAAATCTTTACAAAATCGCAAACAGATTTTAATATTTGATATTGCCCTTTAATGGTCGTAAACCTTGAGTTTCTTTTGTAATTGAATGCGTAACTAGTAATTAGATTCAGTTGCAAAATCCAAGATTACCTGCCCTAGATTCAAAAACATCGGAATTAATTCCCGACAAGAACAAATTTAAAGTTTGTTTTAGGAAACCATTAATAACATCGGAAGTCAACTACTTTGCCTCGAAATGCCACGCTGGGCAAGCGTGTTGGCAATCGCAGTGCGTAGCTTTCACAACCGGGATGCTGCTGCCATCCCAACCCCGTGCACTCCAGCTACACTGTTTCGGATGGATATACCGCTATCTGTTGGTTTTAGTACCTGGGTCGCGTCCTACGACATCTGGTACAAAGGGAGGTACTATTCTACTCTGCCGGTACCTCATGGCTAACGACAAGCTCGTTGTATTCCATAAAGAGTGCATTGGTTTCATATTTGTGATAAATTTTCAACGAACAATTTCATATTTGTGAACTAATACCCAAACTACACTGGTTCCATGATACGCAGCCCCCATTATGAGCGGGCAGCGTCCTGGAAACCGCTGATAAGTCGTGTTACCGACACTCGAATGGATTAACACGTAATTAAGCGCCAATGCCTCGCCCTTCATATGTCTACCTAAAGATTTAGCTAGACATGTTAAGTGTGGAATCTTCAATGTGTGCCAATAATGCCAGGCACACACGCGTGCCCTAGTGACGCAGGAATTGACGTCAGAGTATTCCTGCGATTCGTTTTGATCGAACAAATACAAAATATAATCGCACGCAGTACGCTATACTGTGTACGTGCCTATTTATGGATCGTAATTTTAATTAAACCTTGCAGTACTGCAAATTAGAATATTAGGTACCCACCAACACCATGTTTGTAACAGGCGATTAAGGTACCCGCTAACGGCGGTATATCCATCCATGCTTAACAGGATAGCATAAATGCAACAAGGATTTAACTTAGACAAATGCTTGGTAGCGGTATCTATAAATAAATAAATTCCCACAACATCTCATACATTGACCTTATTCTGTGATAAGTCGTTTGAAGCACTTGTGTTATGGACATTAGATAATAGAGGAATCACAAATATACTACTTAAATACATATATTTAACACCCAGATACAGAACAAACTTAAAAATCATCTCAATTTCAATCAAATATTTGTCCTGGATGGGGATCGAACCCACACCTTTAACGCACAAGACAGGATCACTGCCATCTGCACTATCGGACCCGTCAATATATCGCGAGGTTATGCATTGACATTGCCATTACACGATCCTATTTCTTGAAGAAGCCTATGTAGAACAGTAAACATGTTACAATTGATATCATAAAGTAAATATTAAAAAGTTATGCTACTTTTCCACTTAAGGGCAGAGTCCCGCGGTTTCCTGCGTAATTTCTATCCCCGTAAGAATAATAAGATAAATAAAGCTCTGGTAACTCTATGATTATATCTGTATAGTAAGAATAAGAAGCTCTTATTTATAACATTCAGCCATATAAAGTCCACTGCTGGACATAGGCCTCTCCAAGACAAGAGGAATTGAGCCTATATTTGCCGATCTGGGAAAGCGTGGTGGCAATCATAGAACGCAGCTTTGGCGACTGTGATGCTGCTGCCTATGCCCATTCTATGCATTCCAGCTACACTGTTTCGGATGGTATACCTCCATCTATTTTTACCGGTTTCTTACTCGCCTCTTACGACACCTGGTTCAGGTGGAGGTAGTATTCTGCTCTGCCGGTATCTCAAGGCTAATGTAGCTTGTTATTAGTATAAGAATTAGTAGTAGTTACAAATGTACAATAATACAAAGTTTGCTTACATTGTCCTGCAGTAGGTGTGAAACTAAGTTACTCGGGAAAAATGTAGGTTTCTAATGCTGTAAGTTCTTTTTTTAAAAGGTTGAGTGGTTTTTGATTGAAATGGTAAAAAACTCTTTTGAATATTGTGTAGTTCAGGATATGTTGAAGTGCAATTGAAAAATAGAACGTGTTAAAAACTTATTGTATGACCTTAGAAGAAATACGAAAGATGGTGGTAGATCACATAGGACCAGACGTTAATTCTATTATATCTACCTCAAAAAGTAAACATTCGCTTGTTTCTGAAGAAATTCCTCAGCGCTATATTAAATTCATTGCATTTAATTAAATTTTAATTAAATTTAGCGAACCGTCTATATAATGTGAAACAGAGAAAATCTTGAAAATAATTAAGCTTCCCTCGTTAACCAGACCTGATTAAATATACAAATATTTTAGGTAACGAATACTTATTAAGTTCCCGCCAAAATATTTGGAAATTGTCGTTGTGCGTACGAGATATATATGCTACGATCACTTCGGCTGATTATTCCATGGTAATAGGTTTAAATAATATTGGTATTTCCTATATTCCTATATGAGATTTCTTATTATTTGGTCGGGGGCGGGACGTTCTGTATCCGATAGGATTCCCATGACGGTCTCTCGATCAAAGCCAGAGTACCCTTCGAGGTACACTCGATACACTCCGAGTCCTCACCGAGTTTTGTTCGAGCTTAGCTAGCGGAATTGTGGATACTCTTGTACCGGAATAATAATAATAATAATACACTTTATTGTACACCTGACTTAAAAATAGACACAAATTTATACATAAAGTCAGCTATATAGAAAAAGTCTGTAAAAATATTAAGGTAGTTTGTGATGTATTTAAGAAAGGCAACAAAAAATAAATACAATTCCCTATTATATTTTTTACCAGAGATGACTTATGGCAGCGAAACGTAGCCTTTTACCATTAGCTTTCTAAGCCAACTCAAAATAGCTCAACGAGCTATGGAGAGGGCAATGCTGGGAGTCTCATTGTGCGATCTAATCAGTAATGAGAAGATTCGTAACAGAACCAAGGTTACCGTTATTGCCCGGCGGATTAGTAAATTAAAGTGGCACTAGGCAGGGCATTTGGTACGCAGAACCGATGACCGATGAAGTAGTTAGGTTCTGGAATCGAGACCACGTGCCGGCAAGCGCAGAGTAGGGCGTCCACCCGCAAGGTGGACAGACGATCTGCCTAAAACCGCAGGATCGCGCTAGACACAGGCCGCATACAACCGGTCCTATAAGAGACTACTTGGGGAGGTCTATGTCCAGCAGTGGGCGTCTTATGGCTGATATGATGATTATAATTCTTACAATTTAACAGCTCTAATAATCCTAACATTTCTTACTATATGCTTTATACACAATACGACAAACGAATTTCAATAAATCTATCCAAATGTTGCAATCGATATCAATGAAATCGCGAAGCATTGAGTTAAAATTTTATTGTGATATCTTGGTAGTTTTATACGGGTTGATTGCTATTTGCCCTGTGCATTATCTAACTGGTGAGTTATATATAAAAAATTGCCCGTTATATACTAGGTATATACTGTTTGTTATGTACTTTTCAATTTGTGTTTAATAACATTAAGAAGGTCAACGGACGTGGTGGGTTCCGGTGTAAAACGTATTAATGTGTTATAAATAAAATTGTTTCACCAATTACGATTTAGAATGTAGGTGAATAGATTGGTAGGTATATATGGAACTGTTAGTAAATAGTGTATTAGAATTCATCATCATCATAACAGCCGTTGCAAGTCCACTGCTGAACATAGGTCTGTCTAAGAAAGGGGGAATTTTGCCCATAATTGCTGCGCTAGGCAATCGTGTTGGAAATCGCTGAGTGCAGCTTGCGCGACGGGGATGCTGCTGCCCATCCCCACCTTGTGTATTTGAGCTTTTATGTCAGATGAATGTACCGCCATCAGTCGGTTCTGTTACCTTCGTCGCCTCTTGGTACAGAGGAAGAAACTATAATTTGAATACTGTGAAAAATTAATAAATAACTGTGAAGTGCTTTTTAAATGTAAATTAATAAGTAAAATGTTTAATCGTTTCGTTTGCTCATAATAAGAATATTGTAGACAAGCGGTAAGTTAATTAAGGTAAAATAAATGTTAAGTAAGGTAAGTTTCTCGATCTGGTGTAAAAAAAATTAGTTTAATGTACTTTTGTTAAACAATAGAAACTATAAATATAAAACTTAAGTAAGGATATACTCACAACAACCATACACAGAACATACACAACTTTTCATCTCATTTATGTACATCACATACATACATACATAACGCCTGTGTATCATCGGAGTAGACAGAGTTCGTCATACCTCTTTCGCTTCCTTAACTAGCATTAGTCCTTTATACACGCTCGTTTATTCTTGGTACTTCTGACCTGGCCATTCTTTGATACTTCTTCTACCTGGTTAAAGTATGTTCTCCTGGGTCTTCATGTATTAACTGTTCCATTCACTTCCGCTCCAAGTCAAAGTCAATATAATTATACATTTGATACATTTAGTTATATTATACACGGCTCGTTCATTATTACTATTGCCCAAAGGTTGACTGAAAGATAATTTCTTTTGGCTCTTAGTCGTTTTATCAATTTAACATGCGGACTGACTGGCATATCACCGCAAGGCCTAAACTATAAATGTAAAATATTGCACAGCGGTAACCTTTATAACGTAAAGGAGTACTAAGAATGGATTTTTGAAAATTTACCCCTAAGCGGGTAAAACGGGGGTGCAATGTTAATACGCAACTGGGCTGCTATTGAAGTTAATCGAATGAAATTCAGTATAAAGGACCTTCATTTAAAGTTATAAAACACGTGTAAAATTTTTTATTGAAAAATATCCCTTAAGGAGGTAAAAGACTGTTACAAAGTTAGTATGAACGTTCTACGATTTATGGTAAAATCGCGAAGCACTGCACATCATTTTTACATTATAACTAGCAAATCAGAAGATAAAAATAATTGTGTTCATGTATGTTAATCGTTTATGGTTATCAGATCCTGTGGCAGAATTTAATATCTCAATCAGTATTTCATTTCCTATACAAGATAAGAATAAACGCAACAAATTTAGGCACAATGTGGAGTTCTGCATTATGCGAAAAATGTGAAACCAATGTATATTTTGAATTAAAGCACAATAATGCAATATAATAGGTATATTGCACGCCATCGTGGAATAATTTCAGCAGAATTACCTTTGGCAACATTAAAATATCTAATTAAGCGCACCGCGTTATGCCGAACTTTCGTAATATGCTAAACGATGTTCCCGTTTATTAAAGCTAGCTTTAAATTTAGGCCCGGCGGAGCATTTTTAAATTAAAAGGGTTGAAACAGCGGGAGGTCCAAGTGCCCGAGAGAGGGTACGAAAAAGTATCGATACTAGATACATCGAGTAGTTTTCCTTCGATACAGATACTATTAGACTCGATACTTTTTTGATATACGTACTGCTTGCAATATCATATCGTGTTGTTTAGAATTCTTGAAACCAAGATTAACTTTTAAGTAACAATACAACGCGTTATACGTTTTTTTAACTAACGAATATGTTTTTTCTGTTCGAAGCATTTTTGAGTCTTTATTCATTTGTTAATTATAGAAAAATATTTAGGCTAACAGCTGGGCCTATCGAAATCGCTATTCTATATAATAATCATTTAAAATAATAAAATATTTATAAACTTCTACTGATTGATCGATTAAAAATTCTAATATTACATTTATGTCAATTTAAAGGAAAAACAAATATTAAAATAAATTAGATTGTCATATGCTCAAGATAATTATATGCGGCCATTGCCAAATAACGTTCACCATCAGCCTTAAAGATTACCAATCCTTATCATAGTCTTATAAAGGCATAGATTGTCAACTAAGTGTTCAAAAGCAATCGATATTAGACTTCAAATGTGAGTATATTGAATTTATATATATTTAAAATTTTCACAAAATGTTTATGCCTACGTTGATTTGTCGTCGCCTTATGTAGCAATAAATACTACTGCTTCAATATCTAAAGAGTATTGATAAGATCATGATTATCTATGATACTGTACTAATTAATTAATTATGTAAATAAGATTTAGACCCAGTACCTTTCACCAACCGAATGAGTTCTGAATACTCCAAATATATCCAAGTTCAGGCTTACCGATAAATAAATTTAAAAAATATGTAAAGAGTAAGCTTATTTCCAAAGCGTATGGTAGTGTCAAATATTATATTAATGATAAAACAGCCTGGGATTGAATTGCTCTAACCTAGCTGTAAGACAACGGTTTTTTTATCACAGACGCCGATAAGGGTTCTATTAACACTAACAAATTATTGGTGGAACTGGTGCCAACAGACTAGTAAAAGGTAGGCCTATTTTAAATATTAGATGACTTTTGTAATCCCATCGGGTCATCAGGGTCATCGGTGTACTGAATATATTACAATTTAGTACTTCATATTTCTGAATTAAAATTGTTCTATTTATTATTATTATGTTTGTAAAGTGCTAGTATTAGGCCTACTTGAATCAATAATATTTTTATTTAATTGAATTTGTAATATCGATACCTCCGTCTCGATACCGTGCCACTAGTCGGTGCTGAAACGAATGTTGTGCAGGTGAAGGGAGGGGGGAGTTTAGCAACAAAACGAGCACGAAAATTGTGGCGGAAACAAGCCAATGATAATTATTGTGGATGCAAAAGCGGGTTGGACTACTTTATGGAGGGGAAAATGGAGGCCTTAAATGACTGGACGGTGAGAATATTACAGTTGAAAGTGTAAGCTGGAGTTTAAAGAAAGGCAATTACGTTTTATGAACTTAAATTATACTTGGCGGGCCCAATGACGCATTCGGTAGTGTTCCTATATTGTGCTCTATAGCTCGTGGGTTCGATCCTCACCAAGGACAAATATATAATATATATATTTAAGTATTTATTATATTAGTGATTTCTCTGTTGTCTGATATTCGTAACACAAGTGATATGAAGTTAATTAAAACATAATATTGTTAGTCTGACTCTACGATTTCGTTCGATATGTTAAGGACTTCAAGTACTTTTAAGAAAAGTTATTTCTAAAAGAGAGAGCTCCCATTACTTAGTTTGTCAATTAAGAATGTGTGAAATATTGCTATAGCCGACCGCGACGTACTGCGAAGTAGGCCATAGTGCTTGTTGAGAGGCAGAGCTCGCTGGTTCGATTTCCATGCAAACACAAACGCATGATTTGTCTTGTATCTGGGTGTTTGTAGTACTTTCGTTGTGCAGGTCAAGTATAACATTGAAATTCCTTTTATATGGGCGAGAATGTTATGTTGACTCGGACAAATGCTACTCTGATTTCTGAGAGCATTTTCTCATAAGAACAGTTGGTAAGCAAATCTGAAGCCGCTATTTCGACCGCAAGAAGCAGCGGAACCGGTCGACTAGCCACAAATCAAAGACGTACAGAATGTCCATGCAATACAAAAACTAGTAATGGTATTACAAATATTTACCTACAAGAACCAATTAACTCACCTAAGCTTTGTTTTCATTAACACGATCTTTTTAATATTTGACCAGGTCGACAAACAAGCATACACGTGATATAGGTACCGTCACTGCAGCTTATAGACGCTCGTAATATCACAAGGATATCATAAGCGCGCTGCCTTAAGATTAGCAGATGATAGCAGACTTGAAGATATTATTTCACATTACCCAGTAATTTCACTGCCTCTCTCACCCTTCTAAAAGGAGGACAGCAATGCGAACACTGCAATCTGGCGGTAAAAATAGGCGATAGTGAGATACCAATGCAGACGACCTTTGTACGAGTGTGTATGTCATACTTCAAACAATCTTAGATTTTATATTTACTTTTGTCAATTGAGATAGCTACGCGCTTTCTCTGGTTCATCTCCCCCTACGTGTTTTGGGTTGTTCGCGCCGCTTCCGCGTACGACGTCGCCGACCCACTGACCGCGAATACATTTCAAAAGTGCATGCTCCAACTTCGCTATTGACTGTTTGGCTGGCGAGTTGGATGAGGTAGCCTATCCTTTAAATAGATACATAGATAAATTATCTATTTGCCATAATTATCACAATAATAAACTGCGAAATAACTATAAAAAAAGGAATTTTATGTGTACCGCAAGCTATTCTCAAGCCAGCTCGGTGTGTTGCTCAAGGAGTACACAGCATTTTTGTCTTCTGCTATTGTTTTCTGTTAGTGTCTCTACAAGTCCCGGGTTTGATTCCTCATTGTTTCATTTTTCTAGTACAATAAATATTAGGTTAAGACCAGAGGAATATACCAGGTTCTTTAATATAAATTACAGATTAAATAATTTCGTGAGACGTTGTTTGTCCGGGATAAACTTCTAATGTAGATTTGAACTGTTAGATTCTTATGTCGTAGTATGTAGATTGAATCTAGATATATATATATTAAATATCGAATCGATTCATAATATAACATATATTATGAATAGATTCTTATATATTTTTGCTCACTGTGTACAATTTGATCTAACTTAGATAGTTTATATCTCAATTTATAGTCGCAATATTTTCATAATAAACATATATACTTGGTAGACATGACGTCTGTCGGATTAGCTAGTCGTTTTTAAATGGAGATGAGTCAGCATTGTGTTACTCTGAATAGATTTTTATGTAATTTGGTTTGTGGATATTTTCATCCCTTGGGAATGACAGGATTTCCCGCGGAACGCAATTATAAAACTAAGCTTATTTAATGTACACGATAAATTATAAACAATGAATAAATTGTATATTTAGTCAGATCGGAATCAGATGTCACACAACAGTATTAAAATTTTGCCTTTTTTGTTTCAGGTAACGGCATCAACAATTTCCGAAATCGATATCCCCATTCAGGGAATAAAACGGCCAAGTGCGAGTCTCGCGGATAGAAGTATTCGTAAAATTTTGTATGTATGTATTTTAGTTATTTTAATTTAAAAAGAAAACATCGATTTGGATCAACAACTGCACAATTCAAAGGTTTTGCAAACCTTTAAAGGTTCTCTTCCAACACTGAGGTTTTCCATAGTTTTTATTTTTTTTAAGTGCATTTTGAACAAAACTAAGGCATTTAGGCGTTCACTATTCATATAAAAACTATTTTTGTATCGCTATTTAATCGCAGTTTTTTCATTTTTTTCATTTTTTGGTAGACAGTTGCCACATAGTAACCGAGTCGTAGTTCTGAGAAAAAGTAGTTTTATCACGGATCCTATTTATCGTGAAAGCATTGTTACATACTTATCTTCGTGGGGTTCTTTGATGGTATCAAAGGAAGGTTGGGAGTACTCGCCATACACAAGATGGTTTCATTTACCTTTTCAATAAAAGAATTTCTTTTATTTTTTCTTGAAAATAAGCTTCAAACACGTCGATCAACGGCTAGATATTAATTCCAACGTTATAACTAGGAACGTCTAACGTTCTTTCAAAAAAGGGCCTACAGTTTTATCTATACCAAAAAATTGCTAAAGTAACCCTAAAAAATGTAATTCCATGAATAATCTACCACCATACAATACGAAATTCATTGAATCAATTAGATCGTATAAACAACGACCAAGCTTTGTGCCTGGCAATTGGTGATACCCATAACGCGGTCGAAAACTGAAACGTAAAATTATACGTTACAACACTTGACTCATAATCGGTTACCAACGAACTTCACTTGCACTTGAAGTGTTTGAGACTAGACTAGACTTAAAACTTTAAAACTTAGAGCCTCTTCAAGGATCTGCAAAATGCTTAAGACTTTAGCTAAGGCGGATCTTCAGTTGAGAACAGTTTCAGTGTTAGGAGATACAGAAGTTACGGTCGGGCGAGTTGTAAGACTTGTAAGCGATTTTGCAGTCGCACTCGAAGTTTATAATGTTAAGAAAATTCCTTCCTTTATCTACGAAGAAAGTTTGAATTCTTAAAAAGAAATAAGCGGCGTATGAAATTTTTTAGATTACAAACGTTATAAAAATCGCACTTAACTTAAACAAAATAATACATTATTTCATCATCATCATCATTACAGCCACTGGAAGTCCACCACTGAACACAGGCCTCCCTAAAAAAGGGGGAATTTTGTCAATAATTGCCGCGCAGGGTAAGTGTGTTGGCAATCGCAGAGCGCAGCTTTCGCGACAGCGGATGCTGCTGTCCATTCCCGCCCTGTGTATTGGAACTACATTGTTTCGAATGGATTTATCGCCACTTGTCCGTTCTGGTACCTTAGTCAGCTCTTACGACACCTGGTGCAGAGAAAGGTACTATTCTACTCTGCCGGTACCCCACGGCGTTAATATCTTAATAATATCTAACAGATGGCGGTTTAACCTTCCGAAACAGCGCAACCCAAATACTATAGGATGAGGATGGGCTACAGCATCCCGGTCGCGACACTGTGCTCTACGATTGCCACCACGCTTGCCCAGCGCGGCAATTATTGGCAAAATTCCGCCTATACTAGGGAGGCCATGTCCAACAGTGGACTTTCCATGACTGATAGGATAGTGATGAAGATATTAGCAAGGATAGTCAAAAGAACATTTATCTTGCGATTCCATGTTGGCGCCTCAAGATGAGAGCAAGTTTAGTGGCTGGACGTGCCAGCGGACCGGTCGGCGATCGCTCGACTGGTTCCCGCTTCCGCGAGCCGATGACCTAGTGACCGCGTGATGCGATATCAATTTTGTGAAAACTACATTTATGCACTTGTTCCGCTCGCTGTTTATAGAGCAGTAGAAATCGGCTCAAATCGATCTCATCGATTATATTCTGTAGTTGTTTACAGTGAATGTGAGAAATTGATAACAGTCATTATGTCTGAGTAACACGAATGGCGGTGGTCCAGTTACCGATTTGTATAGCTTTGGAGATGGGTATTTCAATTGCATTTTCGCCTGTGTTAGTCATTGGTAGGCGTGGCCTACTTATAAGCTAAACTTTCGCGGTTGTAAATATAATTTTAACTACGATCGCTAGATTTTATTACGTACTGCGACTTCTGCTAATTGATTCCAACATACAGTCGTGAGTTTTGTAATTATAATCTAATACTAATATTATGACCGTGACGGTTTGTATCATCATTATTTTAACCGTGGTACGTCCACTGCTGGACATGGGAATCCGAAAGTGATTTGCGATAAGCCCGATTGTATGGAGCGCGGCTTAAGTCAGATCGTGTGTCTATTTTGTGTGTGGACGTCCAACGCAGCACCTGCCGGTGCTCGATGACGACTTAATTGGCCATCGGTTCTGATTTGTTTATTTTTACAAAGAGATCAACATTTTTTTTATTTTAAATGATGGTTTAGCGGTCATTGACAGAAATAATGTACGCATATCTTCGGTCATATAATAATAATAAATTCCAACAACATCTCATGTTAACTCTGAAATAAGTCGCTTACAGCACTTGTGTTACGGACGCCAGACAACAGAAGAATCACAAATATACTACTTAAAGGCATATATTTAACACCCAGACACAGAACAAATACAAATATCACCATGAAAATATTTGCTCTGGGTGGGAATCGAACCTACGACTTTTGGCGCACAAGATAGGATAACTGCCATCAGCACCATCGGGCCCGTCACCTTTAAGAGATTTAATATCCTGTAGCGTTATATAGGTGCGGTATTTTTAATAAAATGAAAACTGAATTCACGTAACAGGGAAGCTTTACTCAGGAAATTGATCGATCACTTGTTGACTTTGTTCGAGTATCGCAAATCCGATTATACGCTAGGAGAATTGAGATGTGACGCCGAATAGATGGTGGAATCATATATCTATAGGGCGGGGATGGGCAGTAAAATGCCCGTTACAAAAGCTGCGCTCTCCGATTGCCAATACGCTTGCCGCGGCAATTAAGGGCGAAATTCCCTCTTCTTGGGGAGGCCTATGTCCAGCAGTCGACTCCGAATGCCTGATGTGATGATAACACTTTCTACATTTACCTGACTTCGAGATAAATAGCTTACAGCTTGTATTCCGTATATCAGACAATTGAGTAATAACAAATATAATACTTCAATATATATTGACGATCTAGACACAGAATAAACACAATTCTTCATTACATAAATGTTTGTACTGGGTTGATCGAACCCTGCGATGGTTATTATCTCGCGGGCCGTATGATTGTTTGTTGACTTAATCATATAAAAAAAACAGAGAATTGTTTCATCATTGTCATTATCAAATGTATGAAGGAGACAACAATAGAGGAAGGAGTTTGCTCAGGATATTGCTTCGATATAATTATTGTTAGTGCTGTGTTAGAAGTGTTTTGTCATTTACATATTAGATTTGAAGTATATCGTTATGTACATTGACTTGTCAAATTAGTAATATTGTAAAAAGAATACACTTATACTGAATCTGGTGAATTCATTATATTAGTACAATTGAAAAATATGACGTGCACTTGAAGTAGGTACTATTATGTATTACAAAACAACATTTCTATGTTTAAAACTATATAGTGTTTGACTATATATTTTAATTAGCAAGGTATTTAAATTAGTATAATTTATAGTCTAGGGTATTTTAAATATTGGATACATGCATTATTATATAGACCTACTTTAGAAAAAGTAATACCTACATTGCAATATAACGATCTACACATATATGTAGTTGGAGAAGGATTTTAAGATCAACTATTTAAAAGCAGTTTACAGATATATATAGAAAGTATTTTCAATATGGTAATATTAAAAGTCACTTACAGCATTTCCACTACGAATTTCAAATGAAATTGTTGACTCGTTTCTACATCGAGTACAACAAACTAAGTATAAGCATAAAGTATTGACAATGAGAATAAGCAATAAGGCTTGTCCAAGACAACAATGGACTTCACTAGAATGCAAAGATTAATGTGTGGACGTATGAAAGGATGTTGGTATTAATGCTAGCTCAAGGACGTATTTAAATCTGCAGCACCCTGAAGAGAGATAAATCAAAATATTTAACGGAATATCATAATACACGGGAAATACAATGAGAATGAGCTTATTTAAAGCTGTTTTAATCCCTCGCTATTACTTATTTCTACTTCCAAGTAACAGTGTTCGAATTGCTGTGTTCTGATTTGAAGGTAGAGAGGTAGTGAAATTACTGGGTAATGTGGATTCGATTGGATAACGGCAGTGCAGTCCCCTGGCATGGGAAAGATGTAGCTTCGAGTCCCGATTGACACCTGTACCTTATGTCATCTTAAATATAATTAAAAATTTTCTATGCATAAAACTTATCAAAATAATGTGACATAATATCTTTAAGTCACAACGTTGGCGCGCTAGTGATATCACGGTGACAATACCACATCTATAGACTGCGGTGTGCTAGTCTGTCGATCTGGTCTTACAAAAACAAGCTATAAGTAACTTGACGAGCCCGGTGACGTATTCGGTAGAGTCCCTAGCTTGTGTCTCAAGGGCGTTGGGTTTCATCATCACTCAGGACGAATATTTATGTGACAAACATTTGTGTTTGTTCTGTAACTGGATGGTAATACCCCTGTAGCCGTGAGGTCCCGAGAGAGTAGAATAGTTTTTATTCTACTCTGCTGGTATCTCACAGCTTTAGAAGGTCATAAACAAAATATATCGTATCAAAGGTTGCCTCGGTTTGCCTGAACACTAGTCTACTGCGGCCTAAACATAATACGACCCTGTACGGACTATGTACTGGCAAAAATCCAAGGCTTTACAAAGAGTACTTTCGTACTATTTACATGTCTCGCTCGCGTTAATGTGGTATTACATATAAAAGAATTGTTTTATTTATTTATATAGTGTTTCCGTCTGGAAATTAAAGTCTTATAATATATTTATTTATGTTACGAACACAAGTCCGCAAACAAGCATACGGTCCGCTTGATGGTAAACGTGACTGCAACCTATAGACGCTCGTGTCATCACAAAGATATCACTAGCGTGTCGCCAACCAACCACATTTACCTAGTAATATCACTGCCTCTCTCAAACACAGCTATACGATCACTGCTATATGTCGATAAAAAAGATTAGAGTAAGGTACTAATACAGACGACCTTGAGAGCCTACCTAATTTAAAAGCCCTATATTCTGACAGAAAAGAGAAACTACGGGTCAAATAGTGCAAATAACATTAAATATATATTTTCAGGTACAACCGGCAATATTTCTGGTTACATAAATCACTTCCGTAAATGGTGGAGCCGTTAATTTCACATTATGTCAGGTACAGAGGGAATTAATAATTATCTTGATTGTATGCGTCCCGCAAACGTCCTTTGTGGCTAGGCCGATATTGAAATTGGGTTTATGTATATTGTCTATGTTATTTTACATTTATAAGACTGATCGAAATGTGAAGAATAATTTGAGGATATACATGCTTCAAAATTGGACATAATTAGCGATTGACGATGGTGAAAAAATAATGGATATGTCTGTTTTTTTTCCTTTTATTTGCATTAGAAATTTGGTACAACTAAGATTTCGGTTTAAAAAAGTGTAGTCTGTAAACTACACTGTTTTAATGCACCGCATGCAAAAACAATATAAATCAGTAGCAGACATTAAATCAGCTCAAAGAAAATTAATGCAATAAAAAGATAGACAGTCTGTTAGATATCTTTTATCCAGTTTAATCTAGGCTAGATGCTGGAATTAAAATCTTGCTCGTTTCAGACATCTTATTTCATTTAATACGCCAACAAAGTAACATAAACAGTTTTTTTTAATTTATTGCAAATAGATGTCGTATTAGAGTTGCCATTTAAAGATAGAATCAATTCAACTCTAAATTCTTTCATAAAATTTTAGAATGTAGATAAAGCTAGACAAAAATATTTTTCTGAAAGTTGTCCTGAACTAGTCACTAGTATCTTGTAAAATAAGCTTTTAAACATATTTAGTTAGAGAATGAGAGTATAAGTAACGTAAGTTGCATTATTTCATATAAATAAATAATGAACATAAGAAAATATCACATGCATGTTTCTAGATTCAAAGGAAGAAGTTTCTAGATTCATCTTAAGTAGTATAAACGATAAAGAGACTTGGTTAAAATGTGTTTCTTCTGTTGGTGCAGGATGCTAACCCAAGACTATTGGGTATGTATCTTAAACCTGCACTTTATATAATTCACCAATATAATGTCCTTGTATTGATTTAATAAATTACCTTAACAATATTACAATTGTACAAGATCATAGTCTAGGGGGCCCGGTGGCGCAGATGAATTGATCAAATGATGTTTCGATTATGTTTATTCTGTATTTGAGTTTATTTGTGATTCCTCTGTTGTCTGCCGTTTGTAACACAAGGGCTTTAAGCGACTTACCACGGAATTAATCAGGTCAATGTATGAGATGTTGTGAATTTATTATTATTTTTATAAAGAGTAATTGAGGATCTTGTTCGAGACCGATTTTAAAGTGTACATGCCCCATAAGTAAAGCAGTTAATATTTATATGATACGGGGTGGCAAACTTCAACTCTCGTTAACCGACACCTTCAAGCCGGAGCGGTCGGGGCGTTCATACGTTATTCTGGCTTATTATAGCCCGCTTTATTTGCGGTCTATTAACGTAACGTATTAATTAACCAAGTGATACATTTATATTTATAAAAAGACTCTAAATATTTTACAGCTATGTAAAGTTTGTACTATTACGCTATGTTAATTTAATTGTCATTTGAAGTATTTTACATTACTAATTATTTATGTTGCTCAACAGTTAAACCTTAATTAAACTTTTGCAAATAATAGCCGATTTGCCTAATAAATAAATTATCCAAATCGGCTTCCGCATTCTCAGGTTTTAGCAAGACAAACGCACAGCTATTACCGATTTCTACAACGATACACAAAATTTTCATGACAAGTCTATAGAAATTAATTTATCCAAAAGCAGCTTAATCATCTTCATTTTCTGCTGGACATAGGCATCTCCAAAAAAGAAGGTTGGTAATTGCGGAGCGCTGCTTCCGCGACGGGAATGCTTCCCATCCCCACCCTGTGCATTTGAGCTGCACCGTTTCAGATGGATATACCGCCATCTGGCGGATCTGGCAATTTAGGCGAGTGAAGGTACTATACTCTGACGGAATAACAATAATAAATTCTCTATTTTTCTCTCCATAAATGACAACATTTAATATAGGCTTATAAATGTTTTTTACATAAAAGATTTGAATCATTTGAGGGAGACTTGTGCTCAAGAAGATTCAGAGACCCGTATTATCAGGCCCTTAATTATGTCTTTTGTTGTTACTTTAAATTTGTATACACTGTAGTTTGTACCTGGTTTGAACAAATACTTCCAAATTATCCCTAAAAGGCGTACTAGCGAGACTGAAACTGCCAGGCCTTTCACTTTAAGACGCATTTGTAATTCAATGGATCCTTCAAGG
Source organism: Heortia vitessoides (assembly GCA_020976665.1). Lineage (NCBI taxonomy): Eukaryota > Metazoa > Arthropoda > Insecta > Lepidoptera > Crambidae > Heortia > Heortia vitessoides. The sequence goes on from JACJUM010002496.1 coordinate 11,906,500, forward strand.
CACTCAGGTCTAGAGTTTCAGGATCGGGGTTTTACGGGAACGATATGCGTTGACCCACTTCTTAGCGGAGTGTCATGCGGTGTATTGCGCATCGACATTTATAATTTATCGAGTACTGGGAGTCTTTATCCTAGTTTTCTGACATGCATTTACTTTATATTGAACTTTAATTTATAATTGCCGCACTGTGCAAGCTTGTTGGCAATCGCAGAGCGTAACTTTCGAAACGGGGATGCTTCTAACCATCCCTGCCCTGTGCATTTGAGATACACTGTTTCGGTTAAAAGTTCGACACCGGGTACAAGAGGAGGTTTTCTACTCTGCCGGTGCTTCTTTACTTCGGTCTATTTGCATTTAAGTTTTGTTTCATAGTAAGCGTTACGTATCAAAACTGATGATATCCAAATCGGGGCATTTAGATTTTAAGAACCAAACTATAACATACTATCTAAGTTATGTCAGTTGTGCTTGTCAAACCTGTGCTTGTTTACTGCCTCCATAAAATAAAAAAGTACATTTAAAAATTGTTTTCTTTTCATAAAATATACGTATTCGGGTTCATGCCTGATTTTTTTTTACTGAAAGTCAGTTAGGTCATACTAATAATTATTTTCGATTTAATACGCGAATAGCCTAAATTTCGGATAATCTTTCGACAATAATATATTACTGGGAAACATATAAATATTAAAACCTGTCAGAAATCTTGGCGCAGTGCAAGCGTTGAAATTTAAACAATAACAATTAACCTAGTTCGCAGCGCCGTGTGTTACATTGTGAATATCTTGTTACATGTTTGATGAGTTCTTTATGGTGGAACATCTTGACCATTTAGGAGCAACTTTGTAAAGCACACAATCTTATGAGATAACTCACTCCTAATGACTTCAAAGTATGATCAATACCGTGAGGTACCGACAGAGTAGAATAGCACCTCTGTACCAGGTGTCGTAAGAGACGACTATGGTACTAGAACCGACAGATAGCGATACATCCATCCGAGACCGTGTTGATCTAATGCATAGAGGGGGGATGGGCTGCAGCATCCCTTCGACTTCGAGGTCACTTACTCATCGATAGTTTTAGTCACTATAGCACTTTAATTATAGCTCGAGTATAATGACAGCTGTCTATCTGAAATGTTTTTTTAATTACTTCAATTGTTTTACTTGTTATAATTTTATAGAATATGCTCCATTTCGAAAATCTTATCTCAAATTATGATGTCAAATACTGTAATACCAATATAAATAACCCGTGCGTCGTTACTACAATGACACCTGTCATTCTAATCAAGCTATATAAACAAAATGCATTCAAGAATATAACTAGGATTAAAACCTCAGGATAATCAAATGATTGTTTGTAACGTGCCGTTTTGTGCTAATATGTTTTTACTAATATCTCTCTATCTCTAATGCATTGACTTTTTGAGATAGTTCAGCAGATGCGCAATAATGCATGATCCAAATTACTCAGTGCTATCGACGAGTTGTGATGAAATTTCTAAAACTCTGCCCCAAAAGTGGTACTTTTCGAATTACATGGTTAATGGCGCATGCAAATCTACCTTTTAACAGGATTAATTAACCCTTTTATAATATTAAATTTGGCAGCGACCATGTAGTAATCTCTTCAAAGATGTTGAATTCATTTGCAAAGCAAACAAGCAAAGATAGAAATGATTTATTTTAGTTTCGTTAGAATAATAGTTCCAGAAATAAATTAAAGAAGAAGAAGATTGTGGTTTAAAAGATTATGTGATAAAAAAGGAATGTCATGTAGAAAGGATGGATAAAAGTAGAATGATTGCATAAATATATAGAGCGAATGGGAGAGTTGGTGTAGGACGACCTAGGGTAACATACCTTAACCAGGTAGAAGAGGTATTAAAAAGGGCCAGGTCTAGAGTACCAAGATTATACAAGCGTGTATAAAAGGACTAATGCGAGTGGGATGCAAGAGAGGTATGCCATGATCGTATCAAGTGGAGATCTCTCTCTCTCTCTGTCTACCCCGATGAGGCAGACGTGATGTATGTATGTAATAGTTTGAAGTAAAAGATAGAAAAGCAATGTTACATATGTATGCTTGTTGGCTTGTATGAATTATGTTGGAGTCTTTCGTATTGCGCGAACACGATTTCTTGTAAAATGTTACACAATGGCCCAGATGTCAGCGGCGAGCAGCGTTTTTATCGCGACTCTTTATGTTAAATATTCGATGAGTCCTTGAATTCAGACGCATCTTGAGCCATCGTGTGTCTACGTAAGTATAAACTATAACGAAAATCTCTCCTCAAATTTTAGTTTCACCTCGCCTTAGTTAAATAACTTAGTCACGTCCTGCAGAACTGCTTATAACGTAGTCCATTAGAAAGCACTTACAAAATAACTAAATTTCAGCAAAAAAATATGACTTAAAGCTAGTAATAATTACTATAGTTATGTTATGTCGTTAAATAACTCTTTGTAATTGGAATAAATTATGTTTTTAAAGCAGACTGAGCGCCTCGGTAATCTGCAATTTAAAATTGCAAAGTAGATTTAAATTAAGGAGATAGTTTTATAATGTCCGTGCCAACACATTTTCACCTCTAATATAATCTAGGAGACGCGTTTTAAAAGTAACTTCTGAATGGTTCGAAGGACATATGAGACTATAATATATATAGAAAATCGCAAATTATACACATTTATAAGAATAAATTTGAATGGAATCTAAATCACATTAAATAAATAATGGTATACATGAGGTAGACATAATACGAACCTCGTCTCGGTACCTTACTCACCTATTGCTACCGCCAAATAACAGTGTTCGCATTCTTGTGTTCCGAGGTTGAGAGGGGCAGTGAAATTACTGGGTAATGTGACATCATATGTTCTAGTCACAAGGTGGGCAGCGCGCTAGTAATGCCTTTGTCATATGATCGTCTATAGATATTAAAAGGTTAAAACTCCAGAATATTTATAGAAATTAGACCCTTGTATTTGTAATAAATGTAGATTATTTTACGACGTTTCCAAGTAATGTTTCAATACTGAAAATATTTTTTGCCAACGGCAAATGAAAATATCTCTGTAATTTATTTGCTTCCCAATTGATTAAATACTTAAGGAATTCCCTGGACACATTTTTATTCTTTCTATTATTCGAGAAAACTCGGGAATATTTTTAGCTTACTAAACGTCTTTAATATATTTTTTTTCCAGTTTCAGTTTGAAATGGTTCTAATTTAATTTAGATATCTTTTATATCCATTGTTATCGCTTGGATTTTAGGTACAACATAATTACATATAGGTATTTAACTTTACTTTTTAAATAAATAAATTTACAAGACATCTTATAAATTGATCTGATTTCGAGATAAGAAACTTAAAGCACTTATATTACGGTTATCATACAACAGAGGCATCACGAATATAATACTTAGATACATATAAATAACACCCAGACATAGAACAATTACAAATATTGATAGAAGTACTACCGTCAGCGCCATCGGACCCGTCAGAAGAAATGGACTTCTTTAAACCTTCGGTTCGGTAAACCTTCAGTTTAACCTATTTAAATGGAGAAACAGAATGATATGAGAGAGGTGCTGAAATGACTATATTGGTAATGGGACAGACACTAGTAATTTTTTGCAATGACACGAGCATTTTTAAACTACAATTACGAAGTTTCATTGACCGGAGTCCAAAATAATTCGTCTCTCGTAATTAACTCGTAAAAAGTCTTGTGTCCCTAACATCAGACTGCACATTAATCACAAATATTATTACACTTATATATTTAAAATCCAGTCACTAAACAAACAATTATTTATCAGATAAATATTTGTCTTGGATGGGCATCGAATCTCACGACCCTACGCGCATAAGATAGAAACACTACCGAATGTACCATCGGGCCCGTCAATTAAAATTAGAACTAAGTATTCTACGATGTAACTGTTATCCTCCTAATATGACGTACTAAATTGACATAAAAAGCGTGCCAATGTACTTGTTCACCTGCAACTCATTTGTGTCCATCACATCAACTCGACCGGCATTGACTTCGCGCCCGGCTGCGTGTGAATTCACATGTACATACTTTATACATAATAGGTACATCAACAAATGAAATGACACAATTAAAATGTTTTCCAACTGTAATTTTGGTTGCTCGAATCACTTATATTGACATTGCTATTATTTACAACTATAAAAAGATTTCAAAGAAAAAAAATTATTTTGCCTATTAACATTAATTCTTGTCAACACGCCTTCCCAGCGTAGGTAAATTCCCTCTTCCTTGGGGAAGCCTACGAACTTTGTGTATAAGCTTTGGATTAAATAGTGGAATACAACCCTGTAGAGAAGTTAGTATACATACATCACGCCTGTGTCCCATCGGGGTCGGCAGAGACTATGGATTTCCACTTGTTACAATCTTGGCATACCTCTCTTGCTTCCCTTACTCGCATTAGTCCATAATATTTCATACACGCTCGTTTGTTCTTGATACCTCTGACCTGGCCCTTTAATACTTCTTCTACCTAGTTAAGATATGTTCGCTTCGGTCGTCCAATACCAGCCCTTCCATTCACTTCCGCTCTATATATTTGTGCAGACATTTTATTTTCATCCATCCTTTCTACATGTCCAAACTGTCTTAACATTCCTTTCTCTGTTGTTGTCACAACATCATCGTTTACACTACATTGATCTCTTATTACAATATTCTTTAATCTATCTCTCAAACTCACACATACACACTTTATGGAACGTGGTAAGAGGCGTCTGAAGTATATAAACCAAAAGATAGCGGTATATCACGGGTATATGTTTGGATGGCCAAAACAGAATAGCTTAAATATAACTGCGCGGGGGTTACCACGAGCATTACCAATACACACTTATTTAAAAATATAATCCAATTCCAATCTAATTGAATTGCTAACGATCAACGTTTGCAAGCAATAGATGCACATATAGATAGATGAGATATATGCACATGCATACCAGAATGTGTAAATAAAGCATTATCATCATCATAGCAGCTGTAAAACATTCACTGCTGGACTGTTCCTGGAGCTAAGCCTCCCATAGAGAGGAGGAATTTCTCCACAGTTGCCGCGCTGTTGTATTTGAGCTACATTGCTTCGTGTGGAAATACTGCCCTCTCCCGGCTTCTTACGACACCTGGTACAGGGTGAAGTGCTGTTGGGCCGATTCCCCACGGACACACAACATCTCAAAAAAACACGACTGAAGCATATTCTAGACGGGCCTGGATGGCGCAGTTGGTAGTGATCCTATCTTGTGCGCCAAGACTCATGGGTTCGATTCCCACCCAAAGTAAATGTTTATATAACGATATTTGTGTTTGTTCTGTGTCTGGGACTATATGTAGTATATTAAATAGTAGATTTGTCAGGTCAATGTAAGATGTTGTGGGAATTTATTATTATTATTCTCTAATTGTAATGATTCCAAACAAAAGCGTTCAACCAAATTGTTGTATCTTTGGCATTTCCTGTTTGTCCTTGTTTGCTAATGGCATAAAAATGTATATGCAATGCCGTATCAAGACCAGCACGACAATCCCGCAGTGCAGAGCATTTTATTTATTTTGTTTATTCTCGTGAGCGCATTCGTGTTGTGTTTTTATTTACATTTATTCGTCGTTGAGTTTAAATATAATAATACATTAAAAATAAATGATTTGTGCTTATATTAACATTCTTTAAGACCAATATAATAAATAATAATACCAGGAATTAAAAGGGTGGAAACTATCAGCTTTTACTATTTTGTTTATTTCTAAGATAGATCTTAAAGGTACAAAAATTATATACAACATATCTTAACACTAGCAGCGCCACGCAGTTTCACTCACGCTATATGGTAGAACTATCATACTAACTTTTCAGGCCCCTTGTATTCCTTTTTTAGGAGATGATTTTCGAAAAAAACTTTACACGTGTTTCATGACTGTCCATGAAGAGCATTCACACTGAATTACTTTCGAATAACTAAAAACAGCAATGTTTCATACTTAATTTTCACCCCCGTTTTACCCCTTTAGGGAGTTGAATTTTCAAAAATGGTATTTCAAAAAGATCTGTTCACTGTGTAGTTTAGTTCTAACACTTATAGTTTATGCCCTGCGTTGATATGTCAGACACTCAGTCAGTCAGTCAGCTTTATATCAGCCATTATAAGTCAACTGTTGGACATAGGCCTCCCTAAGGCAGGGGGAATCTTGTCCATAATTGTCGCGCAGGGCAAGCGTGTTAACAATCGCAGAATCGGGAATGCTACTACCTATACCCGCCCTGTTGCATTTGAGTTACACTGTTTTGGGTGGGTATACCTCCAACTGGTAGTTCCGGTACTTTAGGCGACACCTGGTGTGATGTAATGGTACACAAAGAGATATTGTTCTAATCTGCCGGTACCCCGTGGCTTAGATATTGCTTTGTATTTAAGATGAAAAAAATATTCATCTTATACATAAAACTCAATTAATAACTACATTTTTACTCCACCAGCATCCTACAGCTGGTAGATATTATTATAATTTTTTTTTATTGCACGCGAACTGGATCACCATATGTATTTTTGGGAACAACTCAAAAGCTAAACTGACACAACTACCCCAAATATCTTCGTCCTTATTTTCACCCAATCTTAAATATATGCATTTAAGAGTCTAAGGATAATCTTTTGGGGCAATAAAGCGACCACTTTTATGTTCGGCTGAGTTGGTTTGTTTATTTTTACGCACGAATTTTTTTTGATAAAATCTATACGATGTAAGGGAATCACAATATACATGCGTTTCAGCGAAGTTCATTTCAGTTTGACAACGTTTTCCTTCCTCTGTAGAGTTGTGTCATTTGAATAAACACACACAATATTGTTTTATGTACAGACAATTTTCTAGAAATTCTTAATGTTATTATTCGAGGTGGAACTTCATAGATCATGAAATATAAAAGGCAATAGATTTCTAAAATTAAATCTATACAAATACCGCATACACGTACACAGTACAGTAGTATTAACAGTAATTAATTAAAATATATTTTAAAAGTATTTTATCAAAATATGAGCTACTGATCTTGCTCTTTAAACTAATATAATAAATGCAAATGAGTGTCTGTCTGTTTGTAACGCTATCACCACTGAACGGTTGAACATTTTGGAACATTATGGTCACAGCATTACGTTGCCGCAAGATTTAAATAAAATTTTGTGTGTGAATAGCTTAAAATCTAGAAAACAACTTTAATAAGTCTTAATACCAGAAAACTCCCCATAATTAATTGACTTCTGTAAAATAAGCAATAATTAGTTCTAACTTTGTTAGTCCATTTTTTTATACGCATTTTGTAAGCGTTCAATAAAAACGGTGAGTATGTCGAAATGTGTGGCAGGTCACACGTTATCACACGTCACAACAAGCAAAAACTGAACGCGACAGCATGAGAGGCGCCCGTGTGCAGCGAGCCGAGACTGAGCCTGTTCGAGTACCGTGGGTAACGGGCCGGTCCACTGTGCTAGACCAGGCCGGTCACAAGGTATAGGATTGCAGAGACAATTAAAAAACCAACCATGAAAGCAACCTTGTTGCAGTACTGCAGTATCAGGCTGACTTACTGTGCCAGAGACAGACTAGATTCTAGTAAAAAAAAATAAGTCCGAACAATTTTTTACGGGCATGATAGCGCAGATGGTAGTGATCCTGTCTTGTGCGTGAAAAGTCGTGAGTTTAATCCCTATCCAGGACAAATATTTATATGATGTTTGTTCTGTATCTGCGTGTTAAATGTATGTATTTCAGTAATATATTTGTGAGCCCTCTTTTGTCTGATGTAACGGAATCAGGTCAATGTTGAGAATGAATAAGACATTGAGAAAGAATGAATGAGATGTTGAAGGAATTTACAAAAAAAAACAATTACAGATTGGAAGTCGAAGGGTGAGAGAGAGAGGTGAGAATGATTCAATATCTGCAACTCACAGTCAAGGTTGGCAATGCGGTATGATACCCTTGTGGTATTAAGATCATCTATAATAGCTACAGTGATGCTTATTATTACTAGCAACGAGTCGTAATTAACCCTCATACAGTTCTTAGTAACAGATCGATCCACTGTGCTAGTCAGAGACCAACCCAGGTCTACAGTAAACACACAAAATAACGTATACAAGCAATCACAAATTAAAAAGTGAGACTTGAAACTAACCTTGTACGAAAAAAACACGAATTCTCAAATATCTTAAATATAAATGCATGTATGGATTTTGGTCTCAGCATTACTTTGCAGCAAGATATAAAGAGCTTAACGCTAAGCTGAAAACTGAAAATTGTTTTTTTTTTATAATTGAAATTTTAATGATATGTTCTAGAACTTTAGTCGACTATCTGCTAGCCTGCAACTAGCTAACAGTCGATAACTAATTATATACTTGAGGCATGCATTAAAAACATAAAGAAATAATAGAAATTTAAATAAAGTGAATGGTCTTTTTTCTAAATTACAATTAGTTTCGTCCAGTCCTCACAAAATGTTAATAAAATTTTATATCATACCCCATAAATTTTTTTTCAAACTATACGCAATTACTAAAAAAATATATAATATATACTTTATATAATATTAAATACAAGAGTGGCGAAAACTATTTATTTAACTTCAAATGCTTTTCTTATAATTCTTTTTATTATAATATACAACTTTTTTGATGATATAGATATATAGAGAACGCTAAATAGCTTGAAATTCAACGCCTCTTCTTCTTTATAAAAATAATCAATAAATAACTAATTCATCAATGTTGTGTTTTTGTGTTAATATCTATTGAAAAATCCAAATATTTTAATAAATTTTATTAAAGATTAGATGTAATTTTTTGTAATTATTTTTATTGTATACTAGATTCAGAAACAGTCCAAGTAGGTTAAATAAGTCCGTATTTGTAGCTACTGGCAAGATAAACCGCGAAGTCCTAACACTTACGGCAGTCCCTAACAGGATGTAATGCAGTTTGCAATAACCACGTGAAATCGTACCGGCGGCGCCGGCGGTAGCACGCCGCCAACAGACCCGGTAGGTACCGCAAGCCTACGGTCGCGGCAATTGGAGATTCGCACAGATAATATAAAATTTCCAAAGCAATGAAATGAGGTTTATTATAAATTGACCTATTTTGTTATATTCTAGAATGTATAACTATAGAACGCGCAGTAATTTACTTCGTAGTGACGTTTCGTTATAGTACTATAATACTTTAATTGAGCAGGTCTCAAATTCATATTTAAATAGCATTATTTACTAGTTATAACTCACTGGTTCATGCACATTAATTTACGAAAACGAAAAGTATTTGTTATCGTTCATCATCATACCAGCCATTGGATGTCCACTACTGGGCATAAGCCTCTCCGAGAAAGGAGGACATTTGCCCATAATTGCCGCACTGGGCAAGCGTGTTAGCGATCACAGAGCGCAGCTATCGCGACGGGAATTTTGCTGCCCATCTGTCGGTACTGGTACTTTCATCGCCTCTTTCGATACCTGGTGCAGTGGGTGCACTATTCTTTTCTGCTGGTACCTCACGGCATATCGTTCATTAGATCGCATTATATAATTTAAAATAATTATCCATGAATGTATTATCCAATTCAAAAAGATTCTTAACTACCTTATATTAGCGCGTTTAATCCAAATAATTATTGACGGGCCCGATGGCGCAGATGGTAGTGATCCTGTCTTGTGCACCAGGGGTCGTGGGTTCGATTCCCACCCAGAGCAAATATTTATATGATGATATTTGTGTTTGCTCTGTGTATGGGTGTAAAATATATGTATTTAAGTAGTATATTTGTGATTCCTCTGTTGTCTGGCGTCCGTAACACAAGTGCTTTAAGCGACTTACCACGGAGTCTGGTCAATGTATGAGATGTTGTGGGAATTTATTATTATTATTATTATTATTACTATCTTTTAAGAAAGGCGCTTTGAATTGTACTGTCTCATTGTACTGTCTCATTTATAATTGTTTACTATTAGTACAGATTATACAAATAATCCTAAATTCCAAGCAGGTTTGAAAGTGTCAAAAGAGAAACAGGTCGATAAGGTCGCACGTATTCTAAACTAGTCTTGCACCAAGCAACAATAAAATAGAAGTTGGTAAATTTCGTGGCAGGTTGAGTGATTTACTAATACCTTAATAATTCGTTTCTTTAGATATATAGGGGTTTACTTACTTCAATTGCAGTATTATACTGGTGGTCGATAAAAAGAGCAATTATAGGCATTAATTATAACAAAGCGTTGCGCAGTTTTCTACAAAAAATAATGCGTGGCGCCGTCCATCAAACATGAACGCAGCGTAGCGCAATATTATGTTTTAGCACACAAAAAAGTTCTTGCGCTACGCAGAAATGTTGTATTATTATTGTGTTAATGTCAAATTAATACATTTTATTTATAAATTAAATTTATTAATGTCTAAATGCGAGTGTGTTTGTTTGTATGTAGCACGTTCACAACAAAACTATTCATTAGATTTAAATAATATATTGCATGTGAAAAAAGAATCGAACGAAAATACATAGGCTATTTTGGATCCGAAGCAGTTTTCCTGGGTCGCAATATAAAGACTAGTTTAGGGTTATCCAACCCGAACATTTTTTTGGACAAAAACTTTATTTCTTTTTTTAATAATGTGGCATGAAAAATACATGCAACCCTGAATTTTCACCCTTCTATCGCCGACCCCCATTTTTAATAGCGATATTAGAAAATTTAATCATTTTATATAATTTAAATGGCAGTACAACGTTTGCCGGGACTGCTAGTAATATATACTTATATCAGTTACTGTACTACTGTGTTGAGTAAAAGAGCTCTTTAAATGTATACTTACATTTAAAGAAGTGGACCCTGAGTTGGGTTGGATATTAAGCAAATAATAGTTTACCAAATCCCATGAAAGTTTAATAGGATATGCTTTTCGTAGTCGAAAATGTAAGTCAGTTCTTGCAAGTTGATCAGCCAGGTAAAAACTGCTTTCAAATGAAATAAATACATCGTAATTGATTTTGTGCACTAAAAAACATACTGATTGAGAAATAGAAGATCCGTTCGCTTGAACAAAAATGATCATGTTTCATTCATTATAGTTAAGGAACAAATGCAACAACTGGTTTTGCATCTGGTGCAATTTGAACTAAACTGGCGGCCCGAAAATGTTATGTCACGAGCTCATCCATGTTTTGGAGGATACGTGAAGCCGTTGGTCTTGGTTGCATTTAGTATTTTAAATGCTATGGTGCCGTACTATTAGTATTTTTTTGCAGGACATAAAAGATACTAATGATAATGATGATTGGTGTCTTGAATTAATGGAGCATTTGAAATTACAAGTCATTTCAAAGGAAAAATACAAAACATTTAATTCAGCTTAAGCAATAATAAAACCAGGACAAGTGCGATCTGGACTCGCCTACCGAGGGTTCCGTAGATGTTCATAATTATAATAATTATTAGAAATTTGGTCACTCATTTAATTTATGATCATGCGTTGCTTCACCTCGACGATTGATTTTGTACTTCTTTTATGTCCTTCGTCCTTCGAGAAAGTCGAAATATACGTTTTATACGCTCGTATCTTATTTTCACATTAACTTAGATAATTATTATTTTTACATCTTAAAGACGTAGTAGTATAGACTTTTGAGTATAAAATTTTAATTTTAACTCTCGATATAAAGAGGTATTTTTCATTTTGCGGTACGGGACCCTAAAAAGGAGTCAATGCTCCAACAACCTTAGATCACAACAAAGTTACAAGCCTCTATAACGCACAGTAAGCACGCAAAACCAAGTTGTACTTAATCTTAGAGATAAAGACTTATAAATAAATTGTGCACTTAGACGCCTTAATGATGGCTACCATAGGCCGATAATCTTATAATAATAATAAAAATAGCAGTGAGTTCTACCGAGTACTACCACCCCCCCCCCTAAAGTACGAGGTAAGAGGCGACTAAAGTATACCAGAACCTACGGATAGCAATATATCTATTCGATACAGTGTAGCTCCCCAATATAGAGAAATTTGCCCATAATTGCCGCGCAAAAAAGTGGTGGCAATCGCAAAGGGTAACTTCGCGACGAGGATGCTGCCGCTCATTTGCCCAGATGCCCCGCTTTGTGCATTTCAGCTGCGCTATTTCGAATACCGCCATCTGTCGGCCAATAATCTACTCTGACGGTACCCCATTATATCACACATATATTAAAACAATTAAACTATTAAAACATATACTTCAACCCTTAAACCTTGAAGATTTATTCACTGAATTAATCCTAAAACTCTAGAAGTGGACCTCATATCATCTGTCATACAGTGTTTCCCTAGTACGGATGCCAGTCTCTTACATAGACTATATTGTAATAAGTTTATAGTTTAAGCATGTTGTGATTCTGTGTAAGAGAAAAAAATAAAGAAATTATTATAATTATATAAAGGTCATCTGCATCAGTATCTTATTAATTATAGTAATATGATGAGTGAGGTCACTTAAGTGGAATGTTCCGGTTTGTTGGGTGATAGAGGCAGTGAAACGACTGGGTAATGTGACATAATATCGTGACCTTCAAGGCATATGGTTGGTAACGCGCTAGTGATATCCTTGTGATGATATGATCGCCTATTGGCAGCGGTGACGCTTGGCTGTGAGCAGTATGCTTGTTTGTCGTCTTCTATAAAGTTTAACGAGGGATTGCGCTGTATAACTAGTTCTATAGGAAATCCCATGAATTGGGAAGATTTATATCCAGCATTAAAAACCATATGACAAACCCTGGATCCTTAGTGTCGTTCGAAATAACCCGGGGCAAGTTCCCACGGGTTGTGTAGTAAAGTGAATTTCACGAGGATGGAGTCGCGGTTTGAAAGCTAGTAAGCCGCAATAAAATCGCACAAAATACGATCACATCCTGGATGCAATGTAAAAAACATTGCCATCCCTAAAGGCCTGCTATTCAGGTACATACTCCAATCTGTAGTAACGGGCCGATCATTGAACAGGGTTGCCACCAGCGTAAACATAGGATTATTTATTTTTACCTCAAACCAATCGAACTTGCCGTGAGGTACTGGCAGGATAGAATAGTACCTCCCCCTGCTACAGGTGTCATGAGAGACGATTAAGATACCAAAACCGAGCGATGGCGGTATGTCAACCCGAAACAGTGTAGTAGAGATGGGCAGCAGCATTCCCATCGCGAAAGCTGCGTTCAGCTTTTGCCAACATGCTTGCCCGGTGCGATAATAATGGGCAGAATTCCCACTTTCTTGAGGAGGCCTACGTCCAGCAGAGGACTTCTAATGGTTGATATAATGATGAATCGTACGTGCTTCTGAAAAACCCAAACAGTTTAGCATACAAGAACAAGTTCTTTCGAAAATCTCACAGTGTGCTATATAAAAATGTTTAGAAAATAGATGGAAAAACCTTTATGAGACCAATTTATTCACATCATAATACATTTTGCAACTGCAATATTACATACATCACGCCTGTGTCCTATCAGGGTAGGCGGAGACTATGGATCTCCACTTTTTACGATCTTGGCATACCTCTCTCGCTTACGTACGTACTTCTGACCTTGCCCTTCTACCTGGTCAAGATATGTTGGCCTAGGTCGTCCTATACCAACACTTCCATTCACACCCTTCTTTATAAGTCCCTCCCTTTTTAATTTTTTGTTTTAAAACCTAATGCGTATATTTCAGTGTTTTTTTTATTACACCAAATCCTACTACTAGTTACACTAATCCTAAAACTATCTACCAGGTCACTGAAGCCTATAGAAGCCCGTAATATTACAAGGATATTACTAAAGCGTTGCAAATCTTGTGACTTGAAGATATTATGTCAAATTACCCAATTTTGTATTTTTATTAATAAAGGGCTACGTATTGAGTTTGTTTACGCAATTTGCATTTCGACTGCTGATTCCGCTCAAAATCTTGCTATCATTCTAATGGAGCAACCCTAGCATTAACGGATCCACATAAAATAGCAGCTAGGTAGTTCGATAGCCTGGAATGTTAAAACAAATTTACGGACGTGCTGCAAAATAGTTGTAAAATATGACCACTAAAGCGTACCGTTAAAAATACATCTCCCAGCTTTATGATTACTGAGCATTCCTCGTTCATTTGAGGGGTCCGTTGGCGCTGATGGTAGTGATCCTATCTTGTGCACCAAAGGTCGCGAGCTTGATCCCCACCAAAAGCAAATATTCATATGATGATTGATGTCTTTGTTTTATATCTGGGTGTTATTTATATGTATTTAAGATCTCAGACAACAGAGGAATTGCAAATATAATATTTGCAATTCCTCTGTTGTCTGAGATCTGTAACACAAGCTACTTATCTCGGGGTCATATCAATATACGAGATCATTATACCAGCCATTGGAAATCCACTGCTGGACATAGACGTCACCAAGAGAAAGGGAATTTTAGCTATAATTGCCGCGCTGAGCAAGTGTGTTGGCAATCGTAGACCGCAGCATTCGCGAAAGGGATGCTGCTTCCTGCTGCTTCCTATCCCTAAGTATCCTCGTTCTAATACCTTAGTCGACTCTTACAATAGGGGGAGATGCTACTCTACTATGTCGGTACCTTACGTACGAGATATTGTGTGAATTTATTCATTAATATTTAAGTAGTTTAGATACATTGGAATTCGACTTTTGAACAAGGTATTGATTCTCCCTAGAATAAACTAATTGTTTCGACTTAGGTACATTGCTTCTGAAATTCAATTGTTTCCGTGGAATCTTAAAAAGATATAAATATCCACCAGGCATTCACTTGCTTTCGCTTATAAAGAGATTAAAATGTACGGAGGACGCAAATGAATTATTTCGGGATCTGACACCAAGTGGAAATCAACAGTCTGCTTAGACAGATCCAGCGTAGGCGTATCTTAATTTAGGTATCGGGAAAAGCCTTGTGAGAATTTCAAACCTATATGTAGGATTAGTCTCAAGAATAACCTTAGGTACTCGTATATAACATGTATTTAAGATTATTTTATTTAACATATATATGTTACTTCCAAAGTAATAAATATATTCATAATGTCTACTCAATATATACTAATAAAGTGATACAAAACACAAAGTGGTACACAGAATTAATAACAATGCCAAAACATTAATAAAATAAATAATATGTCTACGGTCAAATGGAATCAAATGGTGGTTTGATCAGAACTGCCGCCACAAGAACCAAAAACCATATTAACAATTGAAATAATTCCTAATTAAAAAATCTGCAAAACATTTATAAGTTGAATAATTCTTTTTTAAAGTGAAAGTGAAATGAAAGTTTGCCAAATGATTAGTTTTTCAAATGTAGTGAGTACAATAGTACTTCTCCCTATGCCGGGTGTCCTAAGAGGCGCCTAAGGTACCAGAACCGACAAATGGCAGTATATCCATCCGATACTATGTACAAATGCACAGAGCGGGAATGGGTATACCCGTCCCGAAAACTGCAATTTGCGATTGTTAACACGAGCGCGAGGCAATTATGGGCAAAATTCCTCCTTACTTGGGGAGCCCTACGTCCAACAGTGGACTTCCAATGTCTGATTTGATGATGATGTTGAAAATTATATTTTGTGACACAGAATTTATTAAGTTATCAGATTGCCTAGGCAATTTTGTTATTGTATATAATTAGCAGTTATTATGTATATAAAAGCTATTTATTCATGATGTCTGCAACATTTACACAAACTCATAGCTATTTTCCATCAGAACAAGGTGACTACTGATTGCCATTTGCGTCAATCCTGACATTTTCAATTCTGTAATATTCATTAAAAATGTATTAATCTCTTTATCTTCGCACAAGGCATTTTCTAAAAATAAATTTAATTGGGTCATAATCCGTCTTTGAGGTCTAATTTTGTCTACAAATTGAATTTATGTCTCAGTAAGAACTTAATAAATACTTTTAATGAATTTTTTCGATTAACGTAAAAGAAAATTATGTCACATCCTCGTCGCGAGATTTCTCAGATAGATTAAGCTTTGATCGTGTTGTGTTCGTATTATCAGATTGAACATGTTCGTGTCTTCCTCGTACGATACAAACATACGCAAACGCAATGGCGACATAAAAAACGCATCTTACTCTCAAGTTTTTTTTCTGTAATCAAAGCGACATATATGTCAAAAGACACAAATCTGTCAAAATTAAACTTAAATTGATTTTCAAAATTTCCGAATTGGTTTTGAACTATTGACTGATTCTTACAGATTTATCTGTAATTTTGTACACGATCATATATGTGTACAATTAACTTTTTAATGCGTTTTATTCCTTGCATATTATTTTTGTCGGGAGTAAAATTTTGTCAATATATAGTACTATACATATGTGTATATATTATGTCTTTCTGAAAAACTTTCATGGTTTGAAATTAACAGATATCTGAATAATTGTCACCGTTCTAGAATTATTCTACTATCGCTACTATCGCTTTTCACAGCCATCTTTTTTCAACATCATGGTCAAAATATTATAAAACTTAAAATGAATTTGATTAAAATTATTCATGAATTATTTTGTACTACCATGTACTTGAAAGTTTGATCTGTCAGAAAATATTAATAGATATTAACGCTTTAATTTAATACATCTTTCCACTGCCTTCATTTTTTGTGAACCAAAGCCCGAAACATAAAGCAAACTCGACCGCAAACTCAACCGAAGCTGTGAAAGTTCCAAGTTTTCGGACGTCCCCAGCGAATAGAGTTTCGTAGGTCATTATGTACTTCGTTATTACGTAGATCGATTGGTTGATTGATTCCAGAACTCAAAAGATTAGTTCGGAAACAAATCATACAAGAAAAGATTACAGTTATAGTTTTAATAAAGCCTTTCTAGAATTTATTGTATGTATGCATAGTTTTGCTTCATATGTTGAGCTACGAAGTTTCAAATATGTAGATTTCTTTGTTTTATTCTGTAAGCGTGCATTATCATATCAACCGTAGGTCGTCTATTGCTAGACATAAGCATTATCAAAATATTGTAATTCTGCGGAACTGCGACTACAAGAACCAAAAATAATATATTATTAGTTGAAATAACATTTGCGAATATAACCTTTGTCAGTCAAATGATTATTTTTAATATAATTTGCGAAATTAAAGTTTGTCAAACGATTCGTTTGTAAAATGTTGTTTGACATAAGCATTATGAAATTATTGTAATTTTCGGGAAATTTTCTAATAATTTTCACGTAAGACAGGCGTGAATGGGACGCTGTTGCCTATCGCCGGGATATTGTTATGCTATGCTGTTTCGAATTTATTAACACATGTTTTCTTTTGTCTATCTATACTAATATTATAAAGAGGAAAGGTTAGATCGTTTATTTCGTTTAACTAAATAACTATAGGATCAATTTTATAATTATTTACTTACGACTTAAAAAGAACTCTGAAGTGTATTTTTGTACGTTCGTAACCAATTAAACATTCAGATATGACAAAACTAAGCCGTGAGGTACCGGCATAGTAGAATAGTACCTCCCACTGCAGGTGTCGTAAGAGGCGACTAAGGTACGAGAACCGGCAGATAGCGGTATATCCATCCGGAACAGTGCAGCTCGAAGGCTCAGGGGTCTGCGATTGCCAACACCCTTACCCAGCACGGTAATTATGGGTAAGAAACCTCCTTTCATAGATAGGCCTATATCGAGCAGTAGACTTGTAATGGTATGATGATGACATAGGTAACATATTGGATACGTGAATGAAGCCGCGAAGCAATGCTAGTCTGGTATAAATATTCTTCTATTCTACTTTGACGACCGCAAGGGCGCTCTCGGTAGTGTACACACCACATTATAGCGTTGAACAGTTGTTTGTACTGTGTCTGGGTGATAAAATTTTTTTACAATGCTAATATCGGTCAGGTCAACTGTCAAAGCATGAGATGTTTATGTATGTATGTATTATGTACTACTTCGCCAGCTCACAGAGCCTTAAGTGTTACTGTTATTTTACGAACTATTTATATCTAGAAATGGAATCAGGTATATGGTAATCATTGATTGCTATAACATTTATGTGTGTTGCAACAACTATTTCCAAGTCTTTTCGAACAAAATTTGCTGAGCATACGATGCGAAAGCTTAAACATTCAGATGTTTAAAGGAGATAACTCCTATTCCAGTTTAAAGACATTGCTTACCATATTAAAATATCATCGACCTTATGGCCTGAATAATAAAGGCTATATTCTATTGGTATCGCTGCTCTGAATTCGGTACGGTAACCAAGGCACGTATCAGATGCACGCTTTACTTCGGGATATTGTTTTCACAAAGCATTTGATGGTTAGAGTTTGTTGCTAGTGTTGCGATACTAGAGCTAGTCGCCATATACTTTCATGTTGAAATTTAGTAACTCTGGGCATTGCGGTAAAAATATCTTCCATTTATAACATCATCGTCATCTAGCCATTGAAAATCCATTGCTGGATTGCCAATAAATGCCGCGCCGGGCAATCGTATGCGCAGCCGCAGAGCGCAGTTTCCGCGAAGGGGATGCTGCTACCCATCCCCACCCTATGCAAATGAGCTACTCTGTCTCGAATGGATATACTGCCATCCGTCGGTTCTGGTACCTTAGTCGCCTTTTACGACACTTGGTGCAGTAGGTACTATTCCACTCTGCTGGTTCCTCGCGGAAAAAAATATAAATAGAATTACTTACACATTTGTTTAAACCGAATTGTATATATATCATATATAATACGGTTTATAATTTTCTCTAAGAGGTAATTAAATAAGACATACTAAGTTGGCACCTAAATATTCACATATGTATCTATATATGTTGTAAACAGATCTAGTTGATCCAGTTTGATCCAGAAGCTATCTGCAATAGCAACCATTAAAATATAGAGAATTCTGCACGATTGTCCCAATCTCTCGGATGCAGGGAGTTTGCCAAAATTTGCATGTCAAATACTACACCATATTAAATTTAGAAACTCTTGCGTGAAACGTGACGAGGAACGTGCGAAACCGAGAAAATTTTAATAAAAATCCTTGCATTTGTAACATGTTTTCAGAACCACGGTAATATTACAAAATTTACTTTTTTAACGTTGTATGCTTCTGTGTAAAGAAAAGCAAATTGAAATGCTTAATAAATAAAAATAGTAGCAAGTCTTATTATTTCATTAATAAAGTATTCGTGCGATTTCAAACATGCTTGGTTGGATTCCATAGATTTATAGTTTTGCTTCGCGTATTTCGCTGAGATCGCTGGATCTTGACAGAGACTCTTTCGGTCTTTGTCTTCTTTCTCGTTTGAGCAATCTTCTGACCGCTATACCCATATAATGTTATTTTAATTCCATCATTTTTGTTATCTTACAACTGAACAATTTTCAAGAATCACTACAATACTATATTTGTTTTTAAGTCAGATATTTACTGTATACTTGCGGCTTGCGATATCATATCTATTTTTAGTCTTAAACAAAACACAGATAGTATTTTTTATTGTTATTAGACTTGGTCGACAAACAAGCTCTCAGGCAGCTTAATATTAAGCTAATCGTCACTACAGCCTATAGACGCTCGTAGTATCACAAGGATATTATTAGCTCGTTACCAACCTTGAAGATATAATGTCACATTACCCAGTAACTTCACTGCCTCTCCCACCCTTCGAACCGTAACATAGTAACGTGATTACTGCAATTAGGAGGTGGAAATAGGTGAGGTACCAAAGCAGGCGTCCTTTGGTATGAGGTCTACCTCATGGAAATGTTTTGCGTTGATATGCTTGAAAAGTTTCGATTAAAAAAATGTTCATATCAATTCCACTCATAAACAAAGTGATAAATTTGAAGATGTATAAATTTATTTAATGTGTGTGTAAATTAGTTGTTATATTTCGATAATTTTTGAAAATGTCAAGCAAAAATGATGCGTATTTACTACTACATTATTGTCGTGGCTCACACGAATTAGTAGAGCAGAATGCCACTTTTCTTTCGTTCGTTTCTTTATTTCGTTCTTTTCTTTTATTTGTTTCTTTCGTTTATGTAGTACAGTAATACGAAGTCGGTAGATGTTATAAAATATCTTGTACGAATTATAGCTTATCGCTGCTACAACTTCCCTATAAACTGTCAAAGAAAAATACTCTGACAAATCAAGTTAAATATACTTTTAAACTTACCCTCTTCTAAATAATGATATTATACAACAACCGAATGGCAATTAATCAAATGCTAATAATAGTTTTCTTCTTTCCAGGTACGTGAAAGAAAGTGCGCAATTGATCACCTGTCCACTCGACGTAATGCTACCTGCATGACTGATCAATCGAGCATTGGACGGGCAGAATGCGCACGGTGTTCTAGAATTTTAGATTATGAAAGAAAAACTCATAATTTCTTATTCCAAATGTATATCTGATCTAGTTTAATACAATGTTAATAATGTACTATATTTTATTAAAAATAGAGCATATTCTGAAGTATAATCTACGGCCCGATGGCGAAGATCTTTGTCTGGGTACAAAATAAATATATCTAAGTATATTTGTGGTTCTTGAATTGTCTGATGTCCGTAAAACAAGTACTTTAATCGACTTCACGCATCGCATGTCACGGCTGCCGTTAACGTCCATTACTAGACACGGGCATCTCCAAGGAACAGGGAGTCCTGCCGATAATGTGCCGCTAGGCAGGCGTGGTGGCAATCGCATATAGCTTAGGAATGGTGATGTTCATCCTCACCATTTTGAATTTAAGCTACGGAATTTTGGATAGATATACCGCCATCTGTCGGGTCTGATACCACACACCGAGAGGTTTGCAATCCGCTTGCAGCTTAAATTTAGCACAACGTTATGACAAATTAAAAGGTCATGTTCAGAAGTATCAAATTCAATCAAAACTTCTTCATTTAACCAAGTCAACTAAAGAGACGATGTTGAGTAACCTTGATCTCAGACTAATGATCTACCGAACAAAAAATAAACATCTTAATCGATTTATAAAAATGCGGCGAAATCGATTTAAATTCATAAGAAGGCACATGAATTAAGGACATACCTCTCTTTTAAGGTAAAAAAGGAGTATCTAAAATACTAAAAAACACTAGAGCTAGACCTCTTACAAAAGTCGTCTGCATTGGAAACTCATTCTCAACTCTCAGTGTTCGAATTACTGTTTTTCGGTTTGAAGGGTGAGAAGGCAGTGAATTGGGACTAAATGTGACATTGTATCTTCAGATCACAAGGTTCACGACACGCTGGTAATATCATTGTGATGACACGATTGTCTATGGGCAGTGGTTACGTTTGTCATGAAGCGGACCGATTGCTTGTTTGCCATCTTCATAATATAAAAACACACGCTCTCAAATATATTTCTTAGTTACTCATATATAAAAATAAAATGAATTAAAGAAAAGCTGTAACACATATTCGACAATCAGATGTAATTAAATATCAACTTCTAATACACATTAGCAGATCCGATCGGTTGGTGAAACGATGCGATGAGGTCATAAGGTACAATCAAAAACAAACTACGCAATATCTGCTTCGCACAATCTCATTGGATTTATTGTAAATTTAGCAGTAATTGGTAATTACGATTTAGCTATAATATTATATATACCTATCATGAAGCAACAGAGAATTCTTCCACAAATACCAAGGGTCCTCGGATATGCGATGGCGATGGTGGAAAACTGGCATATTATATCTTATCCTGATATTCTCAAGGAAACAAAAGCAAAATGGATAACCGCGGATAGCCAGTTTCTTATATGTAAAAATATGAGGATACCAAAGCTCAGTGGTAGACACGGCCGTTGCTCGATCGTTAAAGTTAAGGAATTTTCGGAATGGTTGATGTTGTGATGGGTGACCAAAAATGTATAAGCTCGAAGTCCTCCGTGCTTTGCAAGGCGCATTAAACCTTTAGATAATTTGATTAACTTATAAATTAATGTTAAAATATGTATCCATTTTTTACCCATAAACATTTTAACTATCCAACTATCGATGCCCTAATAATGTACTAGGAGAACGGAGATCGTAACAAATTATCCTGAACCGAACATCGACAAAGCCTCTAATTGCGAACTCTCACCAACGCAGCGGTTTCACTGGTGTGGTATGTCGCATGTGACGGCGCGCGGTGAAAGTGCCCGCTCGGACAGAACGCCGACGACATCGTTATTCTTATTACTCTGTTAATTTTGTAACGGTCATGGCTTCAAATTATCGTGTCAATGTCAATTGACATAATAGCCGTTAACGTCGCTCCAATCTTTACATTAAACTACACTGCTATATGAAGCTTTAATAATAAATACGGAGTTCCTACTCTAACACCTTCTTCTGTCTCAGATATCGTATCATTATGGTACCAAGACCGATAGATGTCGGTATATTCATTCGGAACAGCGCAGCTATAGCCAATTGCCTGGCCATTTTATGACTCTAAATTCTGAACAATATTTTTGAACGTTCCTAACGGACTACTCAGACGACAATTTGTGAACATGAAACGCAACGATGATCAGTGATTACGTCAGCGTCGACAAAGCTCGAAACCGGAATCTGCATGATTGAGTAATACTGACAAAGAGGTGACATATCGCGCGTGTCTGGTGTGAACCGCGAAACAATAATAGACACGTCATATTGTGTAATCCTCGAGTTCTCTCCTTCCGTCATCCGGCTCTCGGTTGTTTTCCCATAATAATCAAGAACGTTTCCTTCCTATAACTAGTTCTGAAAGTAACTAGTTATTTGCTAGTTCCACATAACTACTGCTATATATCACTGCAAGTTCCTTCCTATCATTACGCAGACGTATCCACAAACAGGACATTTCAGACAATCTACCTGATAATTCAGTCTTTTATAAAGCTGAATAGTTTGCTACTTTGAACGCGGTAATCTTAAGAAATACCAGTTGGATTCGAAAGATTTATTGCATTTGGTTGTCGAGATAGTAAGGGAGGAATTGTATTAATTATCTGGCCACGACCATAAACCGGCTTAAAAACCATTGATTTTCCAACAATTAAAAAGCTTAGATTTTTATGTTAAGCTAAGACGCTTAAGACCCTTTACGATCAAGCAAAAGGAATCAAAAGCCACAACTAGTGTTAATATTACAGGGATACTAGTTTGTGTTTATGGATAAAATACTTCATTTTCATAGTATATTCATTGAGAATTTTATCTTTTATACTATCAGAGACAGAATTAGTCAAATTGTGGGTCTAATTTAATTAAGTCCTATTCAATTGGTAATTGTTACATTCTCACTATGAAACTATCTTTTTTACCTTTTTAACCCGGTTTACTTAACTTTTTCTATTTTGTATTTTAGTTCACAGGATATCGTGTTAAAATTTATGATTATTACCATCAGTTTACATATAAACTTCAAATAGAAAAAGGATTCCAAAACTATAACTTTTTCAATTTTAAAAACGGTTTCCATAAATTAACCGAAATGTCCAAAAGATTTGTAATACGTTAAATAAACTGTTTTAAAGCCGATAAAAATAGTTTTATACAAGCAGTGAACGCCTAAATGTTAGAAAATCCAAGCCTTTTTCGTTTTGTACCCCCATCGTTACTAGTTTGTAGACTATATCTAGAGAGAAGAGCATCTGTAAATTTATAAAATGAAATTTATTTTAAGAAGTTTACGCGATTAAAAAATGTTCCGTTTGAGATATTCTGCACAGTGAATCTTTTTATATTTGGCTTTTTGAATTAGTATTTTGCGGGAGGGCAATTTTAAAATCTAATATATACAATTCTCGTGTCACATCGTTACCATACTCCTTTGAAACGGATTGACCGATTATTATGAAATTTTATATGCATATTCTGTAGATCTGAGAATCGGCTACTATCTATTTTTTATATCCCTAAGTGATAAGTGTTATCCAACCCAAACTTTTTTTACATTTTTTGTAATTGTTTTTATCATGCCTTTAAAAACTACATTCCAAATTTTTATCAATCTTTATTTTTTCATAGTCATTTTAGTAAATATATATAATTTAATCGGCAGAAAAACGTTTGCCGGGTAATTAACTGTAAGTATTAATATAATATAGACGTTAAATATAAATATATGTTTCATCAATCCTTGTATCATATACGAATATGATAAACTGTTGTTCTAACAGCGGCTAGCAATAAATCCACAAACACCTGCAGCTGTTATGTGAAAGTTGGTTATCAGTACCAAAACAGAACACGAACGCCGAAGGCGATATCTTCATTAGGTACATAGAACGAAGTCGCTGGCTGTAGCCGACGAGATAGATCGAAATAATGTACTACAGTAGTGAATGAATATATATATATATGTATATATTCATTCACGATGAATCATGAGTGAAATATACATTTGTATTTATTTCAGGGATAACCTACAATAACCATTTTATATCCTGATGAGGTTTCTGCTCACAAAAATTGTCTGCGTCGAATCTTCTAAACCACGCCCATTGAGAACTTCCGTTTTTACGGGATCAAAAATAGCTCCATATCCTTAAGTGAAAGTATAAGACACAGACATACTATCTGTATAATTAAATAAAATTAAAGCGTATTTTTGTAAAATAAGTCTCGAATAAAAAATCCAGTGTAAAGTTTTTTTTAAATTGCTTGTCTG
Organism: Heortia vitessoides; assembly: GCA_020976665.1. Lineage (NCBI taxonomy): Eukaryota > Metazoa > Arthropoda > Insecta > Lepidoptera > Crambidae > Heortia > Heortia vitessoides. Next base: position 11,931,298 of record JACJUM010002496.1, read on the forward strand.
CCTTTTGTTTTCAGTTAACTCTTGTCTATCAGATAACTATTTTTAAATAGTGCAAATCAGTATACATTTATACCCAAATGTCACTATTATTGAGCATAAAAAATCCGATTCAAATGGTGAAATATACAACCGACTTTCACGTAGAGTCATGGACATCTGCTAGTTCACTGAGTTGAATTTTTTAAATAAATATTAATAATAATAATAATAAATATTTTTTAATAATATTATCTTAATTTTAAAATTCGGCAATTATCAGTACATAAAATTTCTTCTTGATCGATTGCTGTTCATATGCTATAAGCTAACTCGACAGACGTTGTTCTGTCATGCCTACGAGTATATCTGTGAGTATGTTTACCATGAAAAAATATTAGGATCACAAATTGATATAAACTATCTGTTCGAATGGCATAAATTATTAAAATCGGTCAATGCAGTATAAACAAAAAACCTTAACATGAAACTTTTTGTATATGCTTATAATATTTACATTTATTATGTAAGGTATGCATGGCCAGGTCAGAATGACCAAGAATAAACGAGCGTTTATGAAAGGTTTAGTGCAAGCAAGGGAAGCAAGAGAAGTATGCCAAAATAGTAGCAAATGGAGATCCATAATCTCTACCTACTCCGATTATGTATGTATTTATAATACTTATATGATTATAACAATAATAATAACACAATATGCACACAACAACACAAATATATATCTATCAGTTGTTAGCATAGGTACAGTAGAATTCAATTTGCTAGCATGTACCTAACTTTCATTTCTCAGCACCTCAAAATAACGCCTTCGGTAAAGGTACAATTGGTTTGCTGTCTGTTACATTTCTTATTTCCCAAGAGCTCATTCCCGTGGAAATAAAACATTTATTTCAGGCTATCAAGAAAATGATATAATAATATTATCAATATAATGAGATAACACAAACGTTTGAATTCAAAAATGTAGGCACGATATCAAATATAATTGTCGATTTTTGGGAACAAAAAAGGAAGTTGTTATAACAAGCGATATTCTATTTGGACGAAGTAAGAACAATTCCTGAGATAGGGTTACCATTTTCTTCTATCCAACGTAACTACTTCCCAATACAAAAAATCTTTATTTAAACAAATCCATCACAAACACTTTTAAATCTTCAAAATATATATCGGAAAATACTTTTCTTCTTATAAAAAACAAATACAATTAAACTCGCATGATATGATAAAATGTTCTGAAGACCCGATTGAACATAACAGCTGCTTGAACAAAGATAAAAAGAAACCTTATACTATTCCAGGCACTAGACGGGTCTTAAAACTAATCGAGTGCCAGTAAGAGATCGGCGAAGAGAGAATTTACCGGTATTTATGTTAATATACCACTGTCTATTCAACATCCTTCACAAGCACCAGTTGAGACCGCACCCAGACATTTTCTGAAAATGTCTTCAATTTGGTCACTAAATGTCCTAAAAGGCCAACGCCTCCATTAATCTTCGCTATACAAATCACTTTCGTATTTCCACTTTTATTCATACTTTCTACATACTTATACCACCTTAACATTCTTCTTTAAATCTTTGTGAACACCACATCTATTGTCTTTAAAATCTCCTCCTCAAGAAAGGCCTCCCTAAGAAAGAGGGCATGTTGCCCTTAATTGCTGGGCAAGCACGGTTGCAATCGCAGAGCGTAGCTTCGCGACGGCGTCGCTACTGCCCATCCGTGCGCTGTGTATTTGAGCTACACTGTTTCGAAAGGATATACCGCCATCTGTACTGACTGACTCCGTAACCTCGGTCGCCTCTTACGACACCTCGTACCTCTAATTCCACTCATATATTCACCGTATCCGCCACTGGAAGTCCACTGCTGTACACAGGTTTCCCCAGGAAAGGGGGAATTTTACCTATAATTGCCGCGCTGGACAAGTGTTGGCAATCACGACCAAAGTTTCCCGACGGAGGTGCTGCGGCCCTGTGTATTTGAGCTACACTGTTCCAGATTGATATACCGCCACCTATCAGTTCCTGTACCTTAGCCCCCTCTTACGACACCTGATACAGAGGGACTTACTATTCTTCTCTGCCGTTACGTCACGATGAATTTATCTTTGATATCTATGAACTTAATCCCCTTACAATCAAAACCACAGTGGCTCTGAGACATGCGTCATGTTATGTCATTTGATTGTTTACAATGCGAATCGGCACACGAGCGAGTGTAACGCAATTAGATGGTTACGTACGCTGAAACGAAAGTAAACAGCAATTAATTAGGACTTCGTTATTAACCTCGAGTACATTAACATTCGCAGGCTTCTCTCGGCAGAGTACTTCTTACATGTTAGATGATTCAATTCGTATATGTCGCTTTAATTGCAATATCTTCGCAATGAGCGGAAACTCCATTCTCAAATGAGTTATTTGTTTTTATAAACTTTCCATTTAAATTACTAAGTTAGCATTGCGTGCGATGCGATGGCGCAGATGGTAGTAATCCTATTCTTGTGTTGAATATTTGTATTATTATATTCTTAGTATGTATTATTAGTATGTATTATTTGTATTAGAATATTCTGTGCCTGCGTGCTATTTATATGTATTTAAGTATTATATTTGTGGTTCCACTGTTGTCCTGATGTCCGTAACATAAGTGTTCTAAGCGACTAATCTTGGAGTCAAGTCAATGTATGAGATGTCGTATGAATTCATTATAATAATTATTATTATTATGCCCGGGCTGGTAAAAGTCACCGTAGCCTAAATTAATTTCATATTATCAGTAATTTTACTTTCTCACCTTTCAAACCGGTGTACATCCTTTACATGAGGTAGATCTCATACAAGGGCCGTCTGAATTGGTACCTCATCCTCTCCTATTTCTACCGCCAAATAGCAATGTTCGCATTGCTGTGTTCCTGTTTGAAGAGAAAGAGACAGTGAAGTTACTGGGCAATGTGTCATTATATCTTCAAGTTACAAGGTTGGCAACGCGCTAGTGATATCCTTGTGATATTACAAGCGTCTACAAGCTGCTGAGACTCTTACTATCATGCGGACTGTATGCTTGTTTGTGACAAAAATCTACTGGTACCCCACAACATATCGATGTGCCACGAAAGATAAACCTGGTATATATTTTGCAAAATTATAAAAAATAAATCGTCACACTGAAGCAAATACCGAGAGTATAAACTGTTAATTAGTACTTTGTCTTCTCGTTATTTTTTATTTTAATACGAGTAAAAAGCAAGTATCAGTAGTAAATTTTCTAATAAGTATCCAATTCACGCCCAGTTACACGCTTTCTTTCATATTAACCACCGAAACTTTTTACGGGCATCGACCTTTGTCGTTATGTGTAAAGTTAGACTTTCCCCCTCGTGTTCGTTGCTCACCTGATTTGGTGCCAAATCTAGCTGAAAGACATTCACGGGACGTTTACCCCGTACAATTTCCATTCAACACGATCCTTTACGAAAATCAAGGGGCTGTTAAAAATTGTTGCTTAACAACCATATCTAATGTATGAGCTGACTTTATTTATTATTCTTCGCCTTTTTTTTAATTAACTTGTTGCGAAATTTCTTACAAAACAACATAGCTTGCATTATTTAGTTTTACAAAAGGTAAGAAAAAATATACAAGCTTGTACACAGAGCCAGCACAATCATTTCTGTTTGCTCATTTGCAAGATAAAGGAGATGAAAGAATACATTTACATGAACGCATGCAAATTGGACCGTTGAGAAATAATTAAGTCCATATTAATTTTGTACATACTCGTATAAGCAAAAGTATGCCGCAGTTTTACGGTCCAATTACTGTAACAATGATTCGTCTAAAATCCAATTACAATGTGGCCGGTTCACGTTGGTTCTTATTAACTTTTACTCTCAGCGACAACCACAAAAAGCTAAAGGTCATTCACTTTTACTTTGATCAAAGGGTAATAGCTGGAACGTGATGGAGTGATCTTACGTCACAAAAAATGCATAGAGGCAGGTGAAGCAGACAGACAGGGTTATTTCAAAAGAAGAATCTGGAATAATCTTGTATTGTTAATGTTATAGATGCGAATGTTTGGATGCATGTTTGTAAAGATCGGCTGATTAGATCTTAATGAATTTTGAAGTGATACTCGTCAGTAATATTTTCAAGCGACTTCATTTCGTGGTGATGGTCTGACTTTTGTATTCCTAGAACAAGTGTTTTAGACTACCATTAACCTAGGTAATAGACATTGTATTACAAAAATATAAATACAATTTCATTTAAAAAAGAGAAAATTTAGAATTCAACCGTTTCTCTCGAAGACTTGATAATCTTGCACACTTGCCTAAAAAATCAGTAAAACATTCAATATGAAATATTTTTGCAACATCAATGCACTTTACTCTTAATTCTATCTTCGGCCCAGAATTGCAGCATCAAATGAACTTCTTTAATAGTTTTGATAAATAAATTAATTTGCCCAACATCTCATACATTGACCTGACACCGAGTTAACTCACTTAAAGCACCTCTGTTATGGACATCAGACAACAGATTTATTATAAATATAATACCTAACTGCATATTTAACACCCAGACACAGAACAAACACAAATATTAACCTTGGTGGAGATAGAACCCACGACCCATGGCTCGTCAGATAGGGTCCCAGCCATCTGCGCTATGAATCCCATAATTTTTTCTCTAAAAACCTGCAATATATAGCCATATTGATCCGTTGTTAATAGGCCATCAGCTCTCATATATATATCAAGACTTCAGCGTGAACGAAGTCGCGGCTTTCAGCCAGGTTATAATCAGATCAGTCTTTCATTCACTCTGATAATACTCAAGTGTAAAGTGACGTTTCCGTTCACTTAATAAATTGATTCAAACATTACGAATACAAAAGTAAGCCTGTCTTGCTGTCTGTCTGTTTGTTACGCTTTCACCGCTTATCCAGACAATCGATTTGTTTTGTGGTCAATGAAAAGCGTTCGATAATAACTTGCAATTATGTATCTGTTATTGAACTTAGATGTACTTAAGATTTACATAGTGAATTTCCATTATTTTTGTTTAACCATACTTTCTGTAAAATATAGGGTAATTTTTTAGCGTATAATCGCGTTATTTTATAATACTTTTTTATGTTAAGAAGTCAGCAAACAAGCACACTGTCTGCTTGATTGTAAACGTGACCTATAGACAAGGATATCACTAGCATGTCGCCAGCCTTGTGAACTGAAAATAGTATCGATCGCATTTACCCGGTAATTTCACTGCCTCTGTCACCCGTCAAACCAGAACACAGCAACACGAACGCTGCTATTTGGCTGTAGAAATAAGTGAGACAGGGCCGTTTCGGAGGAGCATGGTAACTAACAATGTGATACGAGAATTTATATATAAGACTAGATATAAAAATATAGATATAGACATTACATAGATATTAGGCAACAATTGACAGGAGCTCTCAATAGTTTGACATCTAATTATATACAACAAGCGAAACTAACACCATATATGTAAGTTATCCGCTTCATTAAAATACACACCACGAACGAAAGTCGGCATAGAAAGTGTCGATTGTGAATACTGTAATAACAGTGGGCAACGAAACACCAAAGCGATTTAATGCGTTAATACTGAGACCCACTTCGAAGGAAAGTGTGTTGATTGCTCTATGGAGTCGTGTTCTGTTTCAGACATGATAATTGGCTTGATTTGTTCGTTGTAACATAGTAATATTATATTTATTTCTGTGCTAAACCTTAATAGACGATCCTCCTTTCTAACTAGTTGTCTTTGGTCTATTTTATGAATTTGCATATATAGTTTTTTGGCGCACCCTTGATGATTTCTGTTTTAAAAATAATACATAAACATTATAAGACAAAACTATAATTATAATAGTAATCGAAGAAGCAACTCATGTCTGTCTATTGCATATTTGACTATAGTTATATATAAGCGATTTAGAAGAAATTTTAAGTATCGAAAGGTGCCGTGCCCTTTTTTATATTTTGAAGTCAGAAAAGAAATATACAGTCCGCTTGATGGTAAACGTGACCGCGGCCTATAGACGCTCGTGTCATCACAAAGATATCACTATCATGTCGCCATTTAGTTACCCAGTGATTTCACAGTTTCATTCACAAATTTCATTCATATCAAACTAATAATATAATATTATAAGAATTAATTGCTTACACGTATAGGTAAGAACAATTCTTACACAAGAATGGGATAGTTTCGACTAACCAAGGTAATTTAGTAAAAGGCAGACAAGAAGCCTTGGACGATTTAACTGCACGTACCTTTAAAACATTTATGTTTAGTTTACATAAAACAATATCTTTTTTATGGCAGAGTAGTGGAAAACGCTTTCTTTCTTTTATTATTATTATTACTTCTACCGGAGTACTAATACCGAGAAAGCAATGTGTGCGAAAATATAAAATCAAATCTGTATTACTATATCATCGTTTATTCGTTACCACCAAATTCAGAGCGGACACCGCATGCTGTTCGAATTGCACATTTACTACGCCATCACAAACACTACAAAATTCACGACATCAGTTTAATGTAGGGTTGCCACGTACCTGTTTTTGGCCGGCGTTTGTATTTTACAATCTTGTCCTGAAAAAAAACCCTAATATGTTTGTCTGTCTGTATATATATGCTTTCACGGCCCTATCTATAAGCAAATTTTATTGAACATATTCGGCACATGTATCCTAAGAAAAGATATATATTTTATAAAATACAGGAATAGTTTCCGTTGGGTTGCAGTAGCACTTATCAACAAGGTGTGAATTACAAATATAGTACTCAAATACATATTTTTATCACCCAGATACCGCATAAACGCAAATGTCCATCAGATAAATGTTTGCCGAATGAGGTTTGTACACACAATCCTTCACGCTCAAGATATTTACAAAACTTGATAATTACAACTATCACAAAATGTTAAATTAACTGCTACTTCATAATTAGCTATTTTTAAGTACTGTTGGAAGCGTGGTAATAAAATGACATAAGTTAAATTCAGAGATACCTATTTGCAAATTAACTCGTCAGTTGGTTTTTTATGTACTAATAAAGAGTCCATAATCATCAACATCATACCAGCTATTGGAAGTCCACTGCTGGACATAGGCTTTTCCAAGAAAAAAAAGGTTTTCTGCCCATAATTGCCGCATTAGGCAAGAGTATTGGCAATCGCAGAGAGCAGCTTTCGCGACGGGGATGCTGCTGCCCGTCACGCCCAGTGTATTTGAGCTGCGCTGTGTTAGATGGATATACCGCCATTTGTCGGTTCCGGCACCTCAGTACGACACCTGGTACAGCGGGAGGTACTACTCTACTTTGCCGGTACCTTACGGTAGAAAGAGTTAAGTAATTTTGATGAAACAGTGTAAATATTAAATTAAGTTATTATTGGGCTGTTTTGCACAATACTTCAACTTTAATAGCGTTGTGTCGTGTTTTATTTTAACTATTACGATATAATTGTCGACGTTACGAACTACGCTCATAAAGTGTTTTTATTACAAAAATTATGAATGGCTCCGTCCGCTTGGATTTCACTTTGTATCGCATAACTCATGTTCCTCCAAGTTTCAACGAAATTTGTTGTTGAAACTTAGAGGAATATGATCGGGTGTGAGAAAAAAATTCTCACACCCGCAAAAGTGTGAGAGACACAGTTACTTTTGCATTTATAAATAGATATCTATGCCGTTTGGCACAAACAGAGTTGAATAGTAACAGAAACCCCTGCGTGAAGATCACCACTAAGATTGCCACCACGCTCGAATTCCTCCACATGACTTGAAGAGGCCTATGACCACGGAGCACTGTAGAAAATGTGTCATATTAGATGCCCTATTTATATACAGACATAATATAATATAGCATTATTTGCTGTAACGAAAATTACGCTTATCATCTTGTGCATAATATTTTTAGGTATATTTTCTATTCATAATTTGTAGCATAAAAATAATCTAAAGCATAAAACCTAATAAAGTCATAGAAAGGAAATTTTTAAGAATTTTGTTATCATATATACATATGTAAAACAAGTCGGCAGCATAAGGCTCATGGTCCACCTTATCTGCATTTTTGGAATAATGATACGTTTAAAATTTAATTGCAAAATATGCCATAAACATTTATGCTCAATACTATTATGCCACAGTTACAGAATAAAAAGTTAGACAAAAAGAAATACCATCATAGTGTCAGGGTATTCTGTTGTAGTGCTTATCAACCCTAATGTAGATTCAAAACCACGGACCTCCATGCACGTACCACCGTAACACGTCTGCGATCGTTGCCTTTGTATTTTTTATCTGTGGAAAAGTGCGGACGGTGTCGCAAACGAAAACGTGAAGTGAAATTGATCACGAGTCGGCCACATTCAACCTATTTGTCACCGTTCGTATTCCGAGCCGGATTCACTTTCTACCGCACCTAGCGGGTTTGTTGAAAAATATGTGCGTCATATTTAATATTTCCTGAGCCCGCGACTTCATCCGCGTGGAATAGTTTATTTTGGGTACCATATTTCTCATATAAACTTTGAATGTTATGTTTATTTATATCGAATCAATGGCTTGGAAAAAATGTTTCAAATTTCTAGCTCCAAAAATAGCGATACTTCCATACAACTTTTCATCCCCCCTTTTGAACCCTCACAGCTTTTTTTTCGAATAAAAAAATCCTATGTCCTTTCTCAAGGTCTAAAGATTGTCTCTGCCAAATTTCATCAAAATCGGTTTAAGCGGGAAAGCATAACAGACAGACAGAGTCACTTTCGCATTTATAATATTAGTAGGGATTGTGCGCTGGAGAAAGGGATCTTTGACTGCGGTTTCGAGGTTCTACTGACCAAATAGTCTATGCCTAGATAATGATGACTAGATATACGTAATTTCATTGGATTTTTTAGTCTTTGAGCAGATATTATAGTGGATACCTATCAATCCTTATGTGTTATTACTATCAGTCTATTTCATGTGCGATTTCATATTGTATGATTTAAGACTAACCATCTCATTTTCGTATTCTATTTATTATAATTTTGTATTTGTTGCATTATTACCCAACTCAAAATAGCCACAGGAGCTATGGGGAGGGTGAGCAGAGCATTGTCTGCTCACAATCATTTTGTGCGATCAAATCAGTAACAACTTTGACGGGCCTAATGGCGCAGATGGCGCAGATGGTAGTGTTCGGCAAAGGAGTTCGATCCCCACCCAGGACAAATATTTAAATGATGATATTTATGTTTGTTCTGTATCTGGGTGTGAAATGTATGTATTCAAGTGGTATATTTGTGATTCCTCTGTTGTCTATAATAACAAGTATATTAAGCGACATTTCACGAAATCGGGTCAATGTATAAGATATTGTGATATTAAAAATAAGGAGATTCTTAAAAGAACCGAAGTGTCCATCACATAAAACCGGCCATATAGAACGCATAATTTACGGCCGATGGAGCCGCATGGTTCTGGAATGGAGACCACGCACCATACGCGCCGCGTGTGACAGAAGATCTGACTAGAAAAACAGGAGCGCGCTGGATGCAGGTAACATATTTGAAGAGGCCTATGATATGATAATGATAGTGGGTTGTATAATTTAAAGAAGTCACGCTTGGTAGGCGTAGTAGTAATATGGAAGTCCCACCTTTTTGTTTTGAGCTACACTGATTCTTATGTATATACCGCCATCTGTCGTCTTTTTTATTGCCTCCGTCACTTCTTAGAACCTTGTACAGAGGTTTCTATTAGAAACAACGAATATTAATATTATAAGTCTGACCTTCGAATTGGGAAAAGGAGTCTGAATTATGAATTCAAACAAAGAATGAAACGATTTATCAATTTCTCGCCCAGGAATTTAAAAACAGAACAAAACCTTTATGACCGGTAACGATAGCACAAAGGGCGGGAAGGGAATCTTCTTAGTCATGTCTATTCGTTTTGCGCTATACGTTTATTTCACCGCAAGCGGATATGCTGGCTCATACCTTATATGATACCCTCCAATGTATGAGATAATCTACGAATGAGGTTTCCAGTCATACTACCAACATACATATAATCTTATTTTTTATAAAAGAAATTCACAAAACTTCTCATACATAAACCTCGGAGTCAGGTCAATGTGTAAGATGTTTAAGTTGCTTAATCTAGTTTGACAAATAAATAATAATAATAAATTCGATATTACATACGTTGCTGTGACCTGACTCCGAAATGTGTATGGATATTAGATAACAGAGGAATTACAGATATAAATGACTACCAAATATAATAAATATTTGCTCTGGTGTATATCTGCGCCATCGAACCCGCCAGGGGCATATTTATTTATGGTTATCGTGGTACGGTAAAAAAGGAATTACAAAAAGTATATACATTTTAACACACCAACATAAATGTTCAACAATTGTTGTAACAGTTATCACAAAATTGGATTTTTTTCCTGGCAACCTTATGGTGGTAGTAAATGTGTAGGTATGTGTAGGTAGGTGGTAGGTATTCAATATTATTACTGAAAGTACATTTGTTATATTTTACAGTAAAATATTATACGTAAAATTATACTTTAACTTCCGCGTCAATTCAGCATCTTTCTTTATTTTTAGAATAAAATGGCAAATCAAAGAAACAAGATGAAGAACCGGTCAATCCAAATAGTAGTAGATATTTATTACTGTCTAATAATACGTAAAACGAATTTAATTGTTATTATTACAACGTTATGAAAAAGTGAACAGCTTAAGATCTAGCCGTTTTAATTGCCCGTGTGAAGCCGGAACGTGCTCCTAGTATAGATGTCTATCTAGCCCTCACTGACGTTAAAGTGCACAAGTGATGCCGAATGCCGTGAAAGCTTGACAGCATCGCTTAACTCGCTACTTTCTACGAGTTCGAAAATGTTTGTTACTATGTTTTTTTTTTATTAAGATGCTTAGTTGACATGTTGTGAAGTTCTAGCCTTTGTAAAGTACAGAAGATAGTATATTAGAAACTATGATGATAAACTTCAACGAATCAAATAAAAATATGAATTATGGCCAACAAATACATAATATAAAATTACAAAAGAAATCGCAATCTCTTCTAGAAGAACTAAGTTAAGAAACTATAACTAAAGAAGGAAAAGAAATTTCATTTGTTTTTTTTCCTTCAATTGATTTGAAAAATATATCAAAAACAAATACTGTTCATCTTTATGGTAACTCATGTTCTCAGTTAGACTTTATTTCAGAAGACACGTACGATCGTCTTTGAATTGATAAGTACCCCCAGCTTATTACGTTAACTCGGCAGATATAAATTGAATCTCAAGAAAGGACAAAATCTAGTTCTCTTTTTCTCCCACAGATGGAGCTAATTTAACTATTACATTTTCAACTACATATTTTGAAACGTCTTATGCGTATTTCAAACCATTTGCATTTAAGCTGGCTCTATTCACAACTTAGTGTTCAAAAAAGAGGAATACGCGGTACCTAAAGTGCTGGAGACATTTTTTTTATTTATTTCCTCATACCACCCATCTGCCCATCACCGGGCTGTGCATTAAAGCTACTCTAATTCGGATGGATAACCATCCGAAAACAAACAAACCGCCATCTGTCAGTTTTGGTACCTTATTCGCCCTTTACAACACCTGATACAGAGGAAGATACTATTCTAATGTCGTTAGGGATATGTGTGATTATGTCGTTAAGTATTTTCATTTATTTCCGATTTATTTTTAAGGTGTTGATAACAAGATAGCCAAGTAGATCAGAGCAGTAGAAAGATTAAGCATGCTTAATCAGGCATCACACAGTCTACGCGGTGCTAATAAACCAGTGTGACCTCAAAGCCAGAGAACTATTACGGGCATTAACATAAACTATACTGTATCTAGATTTTCTCAAAATAAACTATCGTTCATTGTCAATGCCGTGAGAATCGCGTGAGACCGGAGTGTCGTGGGACGGCAACCCGTGATACCGTTCGATGGCTTCGTATTAGGTTAGTTAGACTTTCTGAAACCTCATTTTACTAAATATGGTATTAGTTATGAATACGTTTTAAATATGAAAACATACGATTCACTTATGAAACAATTATTTATAAAATTACTCTTTTAACGGTTTAAAAATGTGGTTTAACTATTTTTTTTTTGGTTTGACGTTTCGGTTACTTTTTATTATTAATTTAATTTATTTTATTGCGATTTTTCTATATGTTGCAGTTTCTGAAACATGGTTAGTGATTATAAGATAAGTCAGTACACTGAGAAAATACTTTACAGTAATGTTAATTACATGTAGGTACTACAAAACTAACAGACCCAGCGACAATATCTGTCAACATTTTACAGTGAAATCTGAACTTAATTATCTATGTTTAAAAATTAATGGCGTGGGATTTTATGTAGGTTGCTTTGATGTTAAGTGGCTAAAAAACGCAGGATACACGGTTAAAAACGACCTACCAAGATGTGTTAAAAATATTGTTTATTTGAATAATATTTAATTTAAAAAGCGTTAACAGATTTGTGTAGGTGTGCATTCCTTGTCGTATGGATAGAAATATGAGTGCGTTTAAAAACTATTTTATTCAAAATGCATCTACATTATGCATAACTACAAAACTGTAAACTATAGAAACCCAACACATATAATTTTATTCGATCCGCGTATATACCTCTTACTCCTAAGCACACTTTGAGAAGCTCTGGTTCAGTACACTCATCTTTGCTACAGCCTATACTTGAAGCCTGCCATTCAATTTTAGACCCTATGATTATGAGTTAAAGTTGCAGGTGAATATTCTAGTGTGGACCTTTCACCAGCCGACACGGCGCGTAGGTCTTGCATCACCGTCACTAAACACGTCATTCGAGTTCACTCACTCCTTACGACACTGTTCTAACACTTGAAGTATCTACCTCTTTTCCAGAAAATCGGGATCTTAGAAGGTTGAACTTTGAAGTTTTTGCACTTACAACTTTGTTACGTTGAGTCGATGAAAGTTGGTCCGGTTCTGAGCTCGCTTAGATTGTTAAAAACAGTTTTTCTTGCTCCACCATTTTGTAGGAAAGCTTGATATGATTATTAAAAAAATCGTTTACATTTAAATTTGACGTCAAATTTCTACACAAGGTGCATTTTAAATTGAATCTTGTTTCTCAGTATCGCTGTGTAATCGCTAAGTAACAGATATACCTACCCAAATATGTAAAATGTTTAGTAAATTTTGAAAACAATGCCTCGCTTTTATATTTTAATATCAGTTACGAAGTTGTGACAGATTTGGGCTAATTGGTCTAAAAATAAAAATTGTATCTAACACACAGTAATAGACATCCGATTATTAAAAATCACTTAAATACTTATGTGCAAATAAGAGCCAAAATTGAGAAGAACTCAGATAATAAAATGATATTAAAAATATGGGCAGCCATTGAGCTGTTTCTATAAAAGCTCACCAGAAAATGTACTTCGGTAGCAGTTCAAATAATACGTCTGAAAGCTTTCTCTTGGATCGTAGGAATAGAAGATCCGTTCCTTATCGGTGACGAATTATTAAATGACGAGTTAATCTTTTGATGGAACGTTTAATTACTAAGCAAGTTCTATGATATTTCTGTTGGCTATTAATTTGGGTTTCGATGGCAAGTCGGTATTAATGCGTAAATCTTCGGAATGGGAGTATTACATTTTCGTGACCACGAAGAGCAGTTTTGATATATAAGAATGTAATTAACTTTGGAATCTGTTTAACCTGAAATAATTATGAAACATATTTAATAATTAATATACCTACACACCAAATAATACAAAAAATTAAAATGTAAAATAGTACTAAAAATTTAAATTTAAAACAGCTGGACTGATTTTCACGCTACCTAGGTTGGCAGGTATTTTAAAGACGAACTGTTATTTAAAAAAAACTTGAATTAGCCGAAGCCGAAGTGACGGACTTTTGCCTGAATAACTATATCCAGAAAGCAAGGACTTTCAATCTTTTTTGTCAATAATATCTACTTAAAAAGCAAGCACTGAATATTTTTCTATAAATGTACTTAAATGTAAACTCTTTTAATCTCCGAACGACATTTTTTTCTTTTCCCTAAAGAGCATACACACAAATAGAAGTATGATACGAAATAAAGATTGTTGCAAGACTTTTCTAACCGCATATCAACAAAATTAACTAAAACATTGAATAATTCATTTAATGCAGCGTCGCCTGCGCAGAGTTCAACGACTCACAAATAAGTAAACGGTGAAAGTGATCAATATTTAGCATTCGTTCTATGACCTCATCACTGTTACGTCATAATAATGACGTAAATTGACTCATGGCAAGTTGTTGAAACTGTAAAGTATTTATTGCAACAAACCATACATTAGTCTAAGTTGAGCAATTGTAATTTATTCTTTACTATGTTTCGTTGTTGACGTTGAGTGTTTTATGACCGACTCAGTAGGGATTTGGTTGGCTATTGCGAGTATAGATTAAATATTTGAGATACCTGTGCTATACTTTACTAGAATACTGAATAATATTAGACGCTGACGAATTTGAATACCAGCTGATGCCCGCAAAGATGAGTACTTTGTAAGCGGCCTTTTTTTCACGAAATCTCCTTACCTCTATCTGTCTAACTACCAAAATTCACCAATACTATTTCTACAGTTTAGTCGTGCGTACATTTTGAAAAGATCTTTATCATTTTCAGTCAGTGTTACTCTGATATATAAGATGTATTAACGTAACATTTCCTGGAAATCCATTAAATACTTTTTGCGTGAAAGCTTATCAAACATATATTCAACGATACAGACGTCCATATTCTCAAATTTTCACAGTTATAATATGAATCAGGATCTTACCAGCGTTGGGTGTCATTTCATATCGCATCCCATAAGAGCTTTTTTTCTATTTCGGTTAGTTTGGTTCAAACTTCAAGCAAATTTCACTACAACCGACCACCTAACAGCGAAAGCGTAACAAAAAGACAGATAATAATAATATAATAATAATAACTTTATTCAACAACAAAAGGTAACTTAAACTAAAATACTAAACTAAACTAGGTCTAGCCTGTTCTTATAGGCACCTAAAGATGCATTTAAAAATATATATATTTTCATTGACAGCTGTGACAACTGAATCAGATTCCATGCAGCAGTTTCGGCATGTTACGTGACCAAAAACACAAGGAGGACAGACAAATTCTAATAAATTTTGTTTTCGCCTCTGTTGCTCTAGTATTTTCGTTTCTTAGTTTCAATTTGAAATCGATATCAATAGACACCAGCCTGTCACATTTGTATCACATATAATACAATTGTACTGTATATAGATATATATAGATCTCCAGGGCTGGTCCACACACATTATCACCACAGTTTATGGTGATCGTGAACAGCCTAATCTATGCCTTTTATATCTGCCTACTTTATCACAGTTGTTGCTTTGTGTGAGCGACCTGGATTGGTGGAGGGAACAGCTTTTATTCCAGCTTCGGCATTAGAACTTTACTAATTAGAAGTATAAAAATAATTATTAGTTCATTTATTTATTCATTCCTTCATTCATTCATTCAATCATGCATTAATTTATTTAATACTTTGACCCGACTCCGATATTCTAGACACCGGTACTGTATATACTGAAGATATATATGATGACGAATACATAATATGACGAATACAGAATAATAAATCAATAAATTATATTTCTGTATACTTAATAACTTTATAATATTGGCTATAATAGAAAGATAAAGGTCAAAGGAGATTTACCGCGTTTCTCATTAAGTACCTATGTTAGATGTCTAAATATTTATTCAAAGTTATAGCTCAATCAATGATATTTAATTGCAATTTCTCCTATAGCTATCATAAATAAAATATGATGTTCAAGTATTGGAAAGGCCGCGCATGCGCGTGCCAACTACGTACTGCAATATGGCGCGAGGACGGGCGCAACAAAAACGTACGCAACTACGCAAACGTCTCGAATCCCGATGAATGCCGTGACGGATGGACCGACTGACGAATCGGAATTTCCTCCGAGTACACTTTTGACATGAATATACGATGTTTGGAAAGCTTAAGGAAAACACAATTGCGTAATTGTAGCTTGTTTATTTGTGCAAAATGGCGTAATGACGCTTGTACTGCACTCGTATACGTTTACGCTTCGTCATTTGTGGAACGCAAAAATGTATTTAATTATTAGCAAATACTTAGGATAATAATTTCTTTTTTTTTTTAATTCGATATGATTATTGTTATATCTTAAATTAATAATGACTCTAAATGTCAAGATTTTTGTAAGTTTGTAAAATAGAATAGAAGGTACCTCAGTACCAGGTGTAGCTCAAATATGAGGTAGCATAGCCTACTTGCATCGCCACTCATTGCGATTGCTACCACACCTGTCCGTCATCATCATCATACCAGCCATTGGAACCCCACCAGCCTTTGGACAAAGGCCTCACCGAGATAGGAGGAATTTTGCCCTTAATCGCCGAGCGCAGCTTTCACGACTGCGATGCTGCTACCCATGACCACCCTGTGCTTTTGAGCTGCACTGTTTCGGGTGGTTATACCACCACCTATCGGTACTGGTCTCTTAATCGCCTCTTACGACACCTGGTGGAGTAGGAGATACTATTTAACGATACCTCGGCATGCCCGCCGACAAATTTTTTTGGGCATGCATATGTTTAATTCGCGAGTTACTTATAATAGCGATGACGATCGACGATCTTTCTAAATGAACATGCAAATGCGGTATTCCTGATATCATGTTTGAATACAGCACTTTTAATCAACAGATGTGTGTAGATTGCATGAAGCTCGATTGCTTCCCGACCATGAAGGATGCTGCACCACAGTTGACTGCAGGCTACGTGCTGCCAACAATACGTGGGTGCCATAAAATCGACGTTCGCATCGGTTACTCAAGCGTCGATCGCCCGCATGCCATCGTCGCTTACGCTCTGAACAATGCAGGTTTCTCAACGCGTCTCGATACAGCAAGGCTGTTCGTGACTCACATGCATAAAATTAATGAGTTATTCCGTCTAGTCCTGGTGGGCCATGGCCAGACCGCCATAAAGGTTCTACGGACTTGACGAAGGTCGTCGGGAGGCTCATAGATTCGTTATGTTAGACTTGAAACATGTAGTTACAACTTTCTTATAACTGCACTAATATTTTAAAATTGAAGAGTATATTTGTTTGAACGAATCTTGGGAACCGCTGGTTCGATTTGAAAAATTCTTTAAGTGTTTGATAGTCAATTTATCGA
>JACJUM010002496.1:11948750-11976775 GCA_020976665.1 Heortia vitessoides
TGTTTTTGATAGTCAATTTATCGAAAAAGGCTATATTATATATATATATATATATATATATATATATTTTAATTAAATATCCCTTTTAAAATACATAAATAAATCTTGCAAGACAATATAGCCGTTAAAGGCACTATTCCACGAGCACAAAGTCGTGGGCGCTGCTACTATAAAATATAGCTGACTCAACAGACGTTGTTCTGTCTTAACTTTACTTATATATTTATAATTAAAAAAAATGATCGACGAACGACTTAGTATCTTTCAAGTTGGCTGAAACGTTGAGTTTGCAAAAAGAGTAATCAAAAATTGATTAAAATCAGATCAGTAATTTAGAAGTTCACCCCGAACAAACACAGCGACACGACATTTTTATATATAAAAAATTAACTGCATAAAATATAGGTCACAATACATACTCGTAGGTAGTCCAATAGAAAACTAACTTCTGTTATAATTACACTAAAATTATAAAGCTGAGGTGTTAGTTCATCGCAGAGATATCTTCAGAATTAATAATTTGATAAAAAAAAACATCTTGCATTTAACAGCCTAATTATTAAGGAAGGTTATTTATTAACATCACGCTACTTCGCAGCCAATAAACACGCATACCACAATTAGAGACCAATCAAACGCAAGATGTAAACTGCCCTATACTTCAATTATTATCAGAGCAGTAGTAAATTAAGTACCCCTAAGAATTTCATTAGAATCTGAATGTTATCGACCTCCAGTAAGATCAGTCTACTGTCCTGAGGTTCAACTTGAATAGTTTATCCATCTCGTTAATTGACGTTTTATGCTACCCTGACCGGTGCGTGGTTTCTGTAGTAATTTTTATTTTATTGGACCAGGTCGACAAACAAGCGTACAGTCCGCGCGATAGTAAGCTCTTAATATCACAAAGATATCACTAACGCGTTGCCAACCTTGTGACTTAAAAGTATTATGCCTTTTTATCCAGTAATTTGACTGCATCTCTCATCCATCAAACTGGAACACAGCTATGCGAACACTGCCATTTGGCGGTAGAATAGAAATAGCTGATAGTGAGGTACCAATGCAGACAACCTTTTGTATGAAGTCTACCTCATGCGAACTTTACGGCGACATGGTCGATAAAACTGAACAATTAATTTAATTGAAACAAATGCATTTTAACGACTGTCGTCAATTTACTCCTTATTCCAAATTATATACTACTTTAAATGTCATCATTTGGTTTATACTATTTTAGTAACTTCGGACGAGTTATTTATATTGGAATTATGGTATTTGGCTACATAACATATCGATGATACTTTAATACCGCATATGTAGCTTAAGTTAATATGGTCCATTCTTCATCTTTTCTTAAGCGGTATTGCACTATCCTCGACGATATTAATATTGTTTACATAACAAATATTTCACATAAAGTATATTATATAAAATCAACCTTAAATTAAGACAGAAATCCTTTAAAATAGTTTAAAAACCATTTACTTTGACAGCTGTCATTCTAATCAAACTATATTAAAAAGAAAATTAGTAAATAATGCGTTTTGAGAGTTTCAACCATTGCATCAGTAGCTTGTTGTTGCATTGTTTTGCGGTTCTTCTATTATGCACGTGTCTGATCTCTGTGGGGCCGGGTGAGAGCGCATCCTGGCTTCATACAATATGTACATGCAGACTCGACAACGCAGATCTCCGTTGTCAACTAAGCTGCCTTCTTTGGACTTGAAATTGAATGAGCCACTAATATGTTTATCAGCCAGTCTGTTATTCTTTAACTTACATACCATTTGTAATA
Organism: Heortia vitessoides; assembly: GCA_020976665.1. NCBI lineage: Eukaryota > Metazoa > Arthropoda > Insecta > Lepidoptera > Crambidae > Heortia > Heortia vitessoides. Next base: position 11,950,549 of record JACJUM010002496.1, read on the forward strand.
GATTAGTTTTGATTTTGTCTTCTTCGTCTTAAGTCTATTAATCAGCGAGAGCAATACGTGAATAATAGAATTCAAATATTAAATATTATTTCCTGTGGCATTTTTGTAATTTGCTGTTCAACAAATCAGATTTAACTCCATATAATACAGTAAAATATTGAAGATTTATTTATTTAATTAGTAGAAGTACACTTATAGATTCATAATTAAACTAGACGGTATCCTAAGAGATGTGTACATGACATTATGAATTATTTTTCTGCCCTTTAGCCGATTATGATATTTGAAGGGAAAAGTATGGGATCTATTATTAAAAACATCTTTGTCAGCCACTGCGTTTCAGATCATTGTAGGATCGACACATTCAGGTTATTTTGTTTGCAAAAGGAAGCATTATTTGTATACACCATATTTCTTTTTGTTTTTATTTTTATTGTACTATTATAATAAAAAAAGGTCATTTTTGAACTCATTTTGCTTTCTACATAATTTTCGCTTTAGAAAAAACTATATTAGAAAAAATTAATCCGCCTTTTTCGTAAAAATCTTAAGTTCACTATCAATTGAAATTGCGAAGATTTGCATAGATCGATATGTAACCGTGTTTACTGTACCCACTTTCTACGAACAACATTAGAATTATTAATGTACCCAGCGCAGTCAATTTTATTTTACGATATATATCTATCGAATAAATTTAACGATGTAAACAGAATATCCAATTGCGCTGAAATTGCACCGCGATTGGTATTGTATAACGATATTATACCCAAGCCTACGCCTGCGACAGGGAATTATGAGCCTCCAAAATGATGTAACCCAAATGTACCTGGGTAACCAATTCTATTGAAAATCTATAAGGGAAGGTTTGTATATTAAAGGACCAATGAGTAACGAATTGGACTATTGTTATGGAATATTTTATTAAAATTGTATTTTTGTTGCAGAGGTGGTGTGTGTAATGCTGCGATGGCGATGAGGGCGGCGCTACTCTGCGCTGCGTTCTTCTTAAACTACGGTATTTGAACTTTATATAATTCAACTCACTTGCCAACACATGTGATTGTGGTATATTTATTCGAGATATTATGAGATTAATTTTTTTTTAGATTAAGGACAATCAAGAAAAACAGTGCCTTGTGAAATTACATATTAAATAAATAAATACTATGAGATCATAGAATAATACTTGATTATATGCGTACTGTTATTATAAAGAGAAAATATTTAGATTTGTTTGTAACGAATAGCCTCAAAAACTATTGAACCAATCTTAGATATTATTTTACTAATATTAAGTTACATTATTAACTAATAACATAGGCTACAGGCATGTAAAACAACAGAGCGCTGGAAGTCTCAAATAAAAATCAGCAAACATTTCAAAAACTACCGAAATAATATTTAAATAGATTTTTAATTAAATTACCTGTTGCATTCTATACTGCGAAGGATATATTAGAGGTTTTAATCGTTCTGCAGTGGAGGTTTTTTATTATATTTTCTTTAATATTTGCAGCAAGCGCCGAGCTAATAGGCAGATGTCCAGTGGAAGGTGGCGCGTGTCCCTCGCGGGCCACTCCATGCAAAATCGATGATGAATGTGGTGAGCAGATTTGCTGCAGCACCAGCTGTGGGCGGTCGTGTGTCGATCCGCTCTACACAGGTTGGTTGTAAGAGATATATGTATAATAATCCAAGTTTAACGGATTTCAAACGCTGATCCATTCTGAGTTATACATTTTGATTTATTGTCAGACATTTTGTCTTGACACTTGCGGCGGCCATTTTGTAAGTTGACAAACAATGAGTAAGTTAACCAACGTCATTAGATTACAGTAAGTTAATAAGATGGCTCATGCAGCTCATTGAAATTAATGATATAATTAAAAATAAATAATAATTATCAAAAATAATTGGCCTGCGCACGCCAGTAAAACTAATACGTCATGATTATTTTCGCTTTCTTTAATCATGTTTGTATAAAATTCACATATTAAATTAAGCTATAAATATACACTTCAACTTTTCTCACTTATTACTGTCCTTATGAAAATTGTTCAGGAAACCATGAAAGATATGACAAAGACAATACAGACGCAGTGGACCTTATTTAGTTAAAATAATAGTGGATAAATTAATTGTATCAACACTAGTTTTTTGTTTGCATTTGCAAACAGTGCTGTGGTTTTTACTTATATTTGTCAATGTAGAGCAAGAAAGTATATCTATTTTCATCAAGTTACTAAACTCTGTAATAAATATGGAAGCATGCCGACTTGCTAATTATATCCCCAAAAAAATTGTCTCCTAATATAATCAGACCTTCATTCCTGCATAAACATGATTAACAATTCGTCTTCATAATGGGTGTGTTAAATATTATTTTAGGTTGTGAGAACATAAAGCTGTCCTCCGAGAGGATATCAAGAGCGTTAGTAGCCGAAAATAGCCGCGGTGGTCGCGGCATGTTGAAATCGGTACGGACGCCACGGTGTAGAGTTTCTGATGGAGAGTTCGAGGAGATCCAGTGTGATAATGAAATTGTTAGCTCATGCTGGTGCGTTGACGCCGCCGGTTTTGAGGTAAGGCAATAGACATTTACCTTAAAGGCTTTTCTTTGATATTATTATTTTGATATCTCCATACCCCAATCGCCCGAATTCGTGAGGTAGAGTAGGACGCGACTAAAGTACCGGAAACGACAGATAGCGGTATAACCATCCGAAGCAGTATAGCTTAAATGCACAGAGCGGGGATGGGCTGCAGCATCCCCGTCGAGAAAGCTGCGCTCAATTGCTGCGATTGCCAACACGTTTGCCTTGCGCTGGACAAAATAATAATAAATATGTCCAGCAGTTGACTTCCAATGGCTGATATAATGAAATTCTGAAGAACATAGAAAAAACACAACATAGAATGAGAATGCATTAAAAAACGAATATAAAAAATATACACATTACATGAGGTAGACCTCATACAAAAGTCGTCTGAATTGGTACCTCACTCTCATCTATTTCAATTGCCAAATAACAGTGTTTACGTTGCTGTTTGTTGGTTTGAGGGGTGAGAGAGGCAGTGACATAATATCTTCAAAGTCACAATGCACAAGTTGGTAAAGCACTAGTGGTGTCCTTGCACACTTACGTGTTGTTGTGCGTCTATAGGCTGCAGTGACGTGTACTATCATGATTGCATGCTTGTTTGTCGACTTGCTCTAATAAAAAAAAAAATTCTTATGAAATGTCACTAGAGAAATACGCGTGCATGTCTAAATTTTGTCGCTTATTTAGGTTCCCGGCACTCGAGCACCAGCTGCAGGTTTAGTGAACTGCACTCGCGTATCTCCATGCGCAGCGCACACCTGCAGAATGTTGTGTCCACTTGGCTTTGAGTTGGATGAGCGAGGTTGCCCGCTGTGCAAGTGTAGAGACCCCTGTGCGTCCATCACCTGTCCTGGTCAGCTCTCTTGCCAGCTGGAGGAAACACCCTGCTTGAGACCGCCTTGCCCACCTGTGCCTACATGTAAGTAAACGCTTAAGAGTACTTGTCTTTATCATTGATTCTTCTATACTGGATCGTATTTTAAACAATTATAACTTAATATTTTAACAATTATGATTATTTTAGGTAAGAGAGGAAGAAGTCTGCAAAACATTTGTCCTGCAGGAGAACCGCTTTTGATTTCCGAAACAAGTCGACCATTCCTTTGTGGTACCGATCCTGGGAAACCTAACTGCCCACCACTCTACAGATGCCTTGTGGAATCAGGTAAATTACTTACACATATATTTCCATATAGTTGCATACTACCGGTCCTATTAAGGAGGTTTATACCCAGCAGTCAACGTCTTAAAGCTGATATGGTGATATTATAAAATTTTACCTCCTTGATGTTTTCCAGGAAATGATTACGGAGTCTGCTGCCCAGCTTCTTTAGAACTCCAGAAAGCAGGAACATGTCCCGCTCCTAACAGCGAAGAAGTAGAATGCGGCACACCCTGCGCTCATGACCTCGAATGCCCCTCGATGCAGAAATGTTGCGATGGCGGAGAGTGCGGTAGACATTGTACCCTGCCCCATAATGTAACCATGTGCACTCAACAGAAGATGCTGGCAGAGTTATTGGTCATTAGCGAGAAAGAGGGCAAGGGTTATGTGCCGCAATGTGCGAACGACGGCTCTTTTGAATCCAGACAATGTTCGAGGAATGGACTGGTTTGCTGGTTAGTAGAAAAATTAATTTACTGTCTGTTTATCATAAAAGTCTACGAACAAATTTTAGAATGTCAGGTATGTCCTGGCTCTAAGTTCGACCATAAATTGAATTTCCAAATCGAACCTGCGTTTATTTGGATTTTTTGTCTATATAACCTAGGAATGAATTTTAGTTCAATTTATGGTAGATTCTACGCATAATTAGAACCTCCAACTGTTGATATTAAGTGATTTTATTATTTCAACTAGGTGTGTAGATTCTGATGGCAACAAACTCCGAGGGTCCATGGGCCCATCAGCGACTGTCAAATGCTCGGCATCGCCGCGTCCCGCTCGCACCGGCGCCCGTAGTTTGACCACCTGCAGCCGCGCGCTCTGCGCCGGAGTGTGCGAGTATGGATATAAAACTGGAGCCGACGGTTGTCCCACTTGCGAATGTGACGACCCTTGCGCTGGCTTCCCTTGCCCTGATGGACAGGAGTGCGTCAGGGTTAGAGATGCTGAGTGCTCTGGAGAACTGTGTACTGGTTATCCTGTCTGTAAGTATTTATAGCAAACCGAATATTAAAAAATATTTTCATTTCAAATATCAGCAATATGAACCTTACCTTAAAATTTTCATTATCTTCATCTTGGTGTTGTTCTTATACTCGTAGTTTCTGTTAATTAGATGCTCCTAATTCTATATTTTTTCGGATTTGCTATACCACAATAATGAATTTACAGGCCGTCCTAAAGTATCTTACGAGAACCCCTGCGAGGTGGGTGCGCCGGCGACTGACGACGCCGGCACTGTGGTGGGGTGCGGTGCGGACCCTGACTGTCCTGACGATCACGTGTGCACTCGGTCACGCCGTAGTGGCTCCGCTGTCTGTTGCCCATTCTCCCACTTCGTTGACAATTCTACGGATCTTGAAGTGAGTATTAATTATAAAATGAGGCATTCGATCTTTTACGGAGACTGATAACTTCAGGAGATTCGTGTACTATCGAAGCGTCATCGCTTGTAAACTTGAATGCGCGATTCAAAAGTGTATGGCGTTGAGTATGGAGAAGCTATTTCAGTGGTTTAGTATTACTAACACCTTCTTCTTGAATCATGTGGTGTGAATGTCTTAACAGATCACACAGTCTTTCATGAGAGCGCAATCAGTTGGGGAAACTACGACTAGGGACACTAAATATAATTTTCTCGAGGAGATGTAAAATATCTTCAATAATAATTGCAGATGAACCTTGACTCGTGCGGCGTTGAAGCTGAAGCGCTTTGCGGCTTGAATTCAACAATAACATGCCCCGAAGGCTCATGCGACAATGACTTGGTATGCTGTTTGGCTGCAGACTGTGGCGCTATTTGTGTGGACCCCGCTAAGATGCGCCTGCAGGCTGACAGCGTTGACGACGTGCCGACCAGTAAGTTAACTTTCATGAATGCGTCACTCATATTCTTAATTATGACAACGGTCAATTTTTGTCTTTATTTGTGCGTTAGGCCTAAAACATTGCAATTCACGAGAATTAGGTTTCCCAACAAACGTTGTCCGCTCTTTGTGTGTGTGTAAAGTAATTTGTGAGAAACGTTCAACTATTTTTCGAGTCTATATTTAAGCATCTATATTTCTTCTTCCCAAAAAAAAACTGATAATTGCTAGTGACAGAATATATATATATATATATATCTTAAAATATAGCTTGATTAATATGACAGCTTTCAAACTAACGTGTTATTAAATTACATAAAAATGTACTTGAAATAAATTGACTGTAGATGACAATCCCGGGCAATAACTTATATATTAAAAGAAACGGTCTTCCAAGGGGAATCTATTTAAGAATCTATGTTAATTATTTCAGTGTGCGAATACCTCCGCGATTTCGATGAGAAGATGGAAGGCACAGTAGACGGAATGAAACTGGCTCTGCCCGCACCGACCTGCACTTCTGACGGATCGTTTGTGGCACAGCAGTGCGCACGCGGACGATGCTGGTGCGTCGACTCTTTCGGAACAGAGATCCCGAAGACCAGCACCTATAACGCCTCTTCAGTGGATTGTGACAAGTAAGTTTAGCATATGAACTGCAAATACATAAAATGAAGCTCCTTTGATACATAGCCAGACTATTACTCCGTGCAATACTACAAGTAACTGTCAAGTATAAAGCCAGCATCTAGATAAAATCAGGGGACATTCAGATAATATTTATGATCTCTTTATTTAATGTTTACTTTTTCTAACTCTTTGGACATCGGGTCGCTTTGGTTATTACAGGGAATTTTAGACACTACTTGTGTACGCATTGGACTGCTAATTTTAAAGTTCTGACCCTTGCATACATTAGAAAAACGCAACAAAACTTTCATTCCCAGAATCCGGACAGAACTGGACTGTCTAGACATGACGTGCCGCATGGGCTGCGACTACGGCTTCGAGCTGGGCTCCGATCGCTGTCCGACCTGCCGCTGCAGGGACCCTTGCTCCGGCGTGACCTGCCCCGAAGGCCGAGCCTGTGCTGTCGTCGATGTGGCGTGCGACGCTGATTACTGCGCACCAGTGCCTGCATGTAAGTTATTTTATTTCTTTTTTCATCATTAACATATTTACTAAATATCTTGTGCATGTAGACAATTGCTATTAAATATATATTGAATTACATAGACCGTGGGATACCGGGAAAGTAGAAAAGTACAATACAACACACTGAATCAGGTGTTGCAAGAGGCGACTGAGATATCGAAAACAGACAAGAAACGTCTATCCATTATAACTGGCATAGTTTATATACGCTAGAGCGAAGATAGGCAGCAGCATGTTAGTTGCAAACCACGCTTGCCCAGTATTATGGCAATTTGTTATTGACAATTTTGCCCATAATTTCCGCGCAAGGCAAGCGTGTTGACTGCGCACCAGTGCTTTCGCGATTTGTGCGTTTGAGCTGCACTATTTCGTAGGATACTCAATCAGCAATCTCTCAGTTCTGGTACCATAGTCGCCTCTTACATCACCTGGTACAGGGGGAGGTATTTTTATACTCTGCCGGTACTTCGTGGTATTGAAGATTATGTGTAAAAAAATGATGTATCCCGTTAGCGTATTTTATTTTTCTATGTATTAACGAAACCATACGAAATGTAACCTTACCCTCAAATTTCGCTCTTATGCCCTATATATTTAGGCTAGCCCTATTACATTCGATTTAAATACAGGTTTACCAAGAAAATCTGGCCAGTGCCCATATCTTGTACCATCGAACGGAGCTTGTGAATGGGCGTGCAAGAACGACGCGGAATGCGGTCCCCTGGAGAGGTGTTGCGCGACTGGCTGTGGGACAGCTTGTACAAAAGCGGTTCACCAGACCGCTTGCCAGCAAAGAAGGTAAGGCCCGTGTTCCCGATTTATTCATACTGTGTGTAACTTTTTTTTTCATTTGTAAATACAAATATGTTCTAAGGTTCACCTCACTTTTACCTATTTCTACCAATAAACAGCAGTGCTCGTATTGAGGTATTCCGTATTAAAGGGTGAGATCACTGGGTAATGTGACATAATAACTTCTGGTCGTAAGGTTAGCGAAGCGCTAGTAATATCCTTGCTATAAGATCAGCGTCTATATTCCTACTCTGTGTAACGCTACCATCCATGAAGTATTACAAAAATAAATTTACGAATATGATCTTTTAACCTAAACAACATTTTCCTGCAAAGTAGCTAGACACATTCCACTTATACTTAGATTAGTATTGGCACCAACGATATAAAGTACCCGTGACTCGAAAAAACTGAAACAGAAACAAATTCTCGTTTATTTTTAACAGTTAGTTAAAGTATAATGCGTTTACAGGGCATTGGCTCTCCACGTATCGGCCGAGAGCGGTAGCCCGCCATCTTGGACGTGGGTACCACAGTGCGCGGACGACGGTAGCTACGAAACCGTGCAATGTCGCGGCTCCGATAGTGCATGTTGGTGTGTCGATAGCGCAGGTTATGAGGTTAGTCAAAGAACACGCCTAACTTTTAATGTCGAGACAACCTATATACATTACTCCATTCAGTTTTATTTTTATAAGTTTACTGAAACATTAATATAATTCGTAGATACCCGGCACCCGAACAACAAACTCCACCCCGAACTGCGAAGCTCCAGCCGAGTGCCCCGATGCGAGATGCAGTGATGAGGAGATATGCGCGCACGGCCGCGTACTCGACGCGAAAGGGTGTCCCACCTGCGAGTGTCGAGAACCCTGTGCTGAGGCCAAATGCAGACCTGACGAGACTTGTGAACTGGTGCCTGTTGAGTGCGAGGTATGAACATAGCATACAATTAAATATAATTCAGGAAATCAATATGTATGGTGAGCAAATCTAAGCTATCTCGATCTGCGAAAGTGCCAAAAAACATGCGTCGAGGGAAAGTCAAGTTTGATCAAGCTTGTGTACTTGAGTAAGACCAATATACTGAAGACTGACTGGTCTAAATAATAGAACACCAAAGTCTATGATACTTTCAATTTAATGGGTGTCTGACATGTTTTATCACCTATTGCTAGACTAGCATCTATTGCAAACTTAGATTTTAATGTAAAAGCAAATAAATATAATTTGCGAAAACAAAATAATCTTAAATTAATCACTCCGAGAACGAATTACGCTAAAAAGACCATACTATTTAAAGGAGTACAGCTATACCACAACTTACCAGAAAGCATAAAAGAGCAGAAAGCATTAAAGATCTACATAAAATCGAGCTCCGACGACTGACATATAAGTATTCTATAAACCTATATTTTATCTCATTTTAAGTGAAATGTAAATTTCTTACGAGAATATTTTATTTAAACTTGAACCTATTGCTACCTTTAGTAGTTTAGTTATATATAACCAAAGTTTAGTTATAAATTCACTCATTCTCTTTGCCTTCAGGGAGAATCTTGCCCGCCGTTAGCTCGTTGCGCCCCGTCTCCTCAATGCCCAGACGGCGTGGATCCACTTCAAGCTCCGGATGGTTCAGGTGCACTTACCTGTGGACCCAGCGCCGCTGCATGTCCATCTACGCACGCCTGCAGATTCGCACCTCACGACTCTAGGCCTTCAGTCTGCTGCCCTAAGCCACGTAAGTTTTCAAAGATTTTCTATTGATCGGAAAGCAGTTACAGCGGTCCATGGAAGAGTCAAATCACAATTTAATTTGAGCAAAGAGTTCTTCTTAGAACTATTGACCGCATTTTTATCAGCTAAATGACATACCAAGTTCTCATGAATTCGTAAGGAGCTGGCAAAATAGAGCACTAAATTTTACCCGTTTAAATTAAATTATTTAATAGCCTTATGTTCTATTAAGTCTAGATGCTCAGCTCTGTTGGATTTTCTGAATCTATCTTTTCATTTCAGTAATAAAGTATATGTCTATTCAGGTACCGTATGCTTCGAAAGCAAAGACGAGGGCGCGTGTGTAGGCAGCGATGGCATGAACACAACCCGCTGGCACTTCAATCACGAGCGTAACCGCTGCGAGCGGTTCCGCTACCACGGCTGTTCCGGCAACCACAACAACTTCAGAACTAAGGAAGAATGCAATGCTGTCTGTCCTGGTGAGTTGATAAATTTGACGGAGGAAACGAACAAACAAAAGTATTAAATATTTTGGTGTATGTGGGCTACCCGAAGCTGACGAAAACAATTATTCTACAGAACTACCTTATAACTGTTAAGTCTTATAAATGCCAACTTTTTATGCTGCTCCTAACTTAATACACTATAAATACTTTTCTGTCCTTAAAATTACTTAGATGATAAACTTCAATATTGTCGCAAAATAATACCTGACAAACTATTGTAAAAATATGTTATATTCTTCTGTAAAAAAGCCAATCCTTGAAACCCCGCCTACTTATACTATCCTTCAAAACCTTGTAAATACTACTTTTCTACTACAATCCTAGGCTTATTTCTAACCTTATGCTTTTAAAACAGTGGAGGGGGCGACCGCGAAATTATCTCGCAAGAAGACACCGAATCCAAATGAAGAAGGCATGTTACCTCAATTTAAATATTTGCGTGTTCTTTTTTTTATTTTTTATTTTCAAGTATTCGAAATTGGGCCTATTTGTTTTGTTATCTACTAACAACACAAAGTTTAATTACAGCACGAACGTTATAACGGCATGGAAATAAACGGTTTTTATTTCAAAAACCGTAACTAACACGTTTTGCACGACTTTTGCAATTTTTTTATTTGTTTTTTAGCTAGTAGATCAAAATAAGTAAAGCCTTTAAATACTAACACGCAATAATCTGCGATAAATGTAATCAGTTTTTTTTGTTGTCTCTTAAAATATTTATTTAGGTGTTACTCGTTGCCATATGTCCGTGATGCTTAAATATGACACTAGCTTTATAATATAAAGTGTATAAACTATATAACACTAAACTGAAATTAACAAATTATTGCCTACAGTTCTAAGTCCTTGCGAGCGCCTGCGCGAGAAGAACGAGGCGGCAGCTCAGAAATACGGCAAAGGAACCTTCATTCCGGTGTGTGATACAAGCGGAGCCTGGGAGCCGGTGCAGTGCATGTCACACATTGGTAAGGAACAAAATGACTCAGTCATAATCAAACATTCTTAATACTAACACTTTTAAGTCGTAAACGACCTTTATTACTCTGATGATCAATATGTTTGCATCTGCATTGGAATACCAATGATGATTAATAAATCATCATGTTTTAATAAATTACAAGCAACCGCAACGGATACTAAGCTGGTGTCAATATACCGGGACATTTCCTAAATAGCACAAGAATAAAATATAGCATAATATGTTATTTGTTGATAATATAACTTTCGATTATAGAAATAATTTTTAAATAGCTTCAGTAGTTTTTTGATTTCATTCGTTACAAACGTACAATCATCATCATACCCGCGGTCGCAAGTCCACTGCTGGACACAAGCCTCTCCAATAAAAGAAGATTTTTGCCCATAATTGTCGCGCTAGGCAAGCGTGATGGCTAGGAAGGGCTAGGCAGGGATGATGCCTCGCATCCCCCCCCTGTGCGGGTGTAGTCGCCTTTTACGACACCTGGTGCAGTGGGAGGTACTATTCTAATCTGCCGGTACCGCACGGCATGTACTTTTTAATCTTTTTTGTATAAGCTATAATTAATAAACTAACGAGAAAGAGAAATACGGGGAAAGAACCGCGGAGCACTGCTATTATTAGGATAAAGAATTTAAAAAATATATAATATAGAGTCATCGTATGAAAGTATACCTTTAAACAATATTTATTAATCGTACTTTGAATAATGACAAGCAAGATGTCAAGTAAAACATCCTCTAAAATTTGATTTGATTTTTGAAAGTTTTATTTAATACATACGGCTTTCTTTCAGACGTTTGCTGGTGTGTGAGTGCTCGTGGAGAGCCCTTGAAGGGTTCGCTAGTTCGCGGAGCCAAGCCGACGTGCAACTTCAGACAGGCTCGCAAATGGGTTCGACGGGACCCCTTGGACGAACGAGCCCGTGCCGACGAAGGTAAAAGACTTACATAAATATACCTACTAAACCAAAACATTCAATTTTGGAACATTACAATGGGATTTATCGTCTTCAGGGATTTCTTCCAAGCAACCCTTGGATGTTGTACCTATAATGTAATTTAGCCAGTATGGGATGTACTTCGTTCATCAATTTTATCAGAAAGCAGTACTTTATAATCTTCTAAAATCGCAAATATTGGTCATGACATGGTTTTATTTGTTGTATATTTAATTATATTTATATATAATTATTAATATACGTATTTGTAAACGTAAATAGTATTATATCTGAGGAGCTTTCAGAGATAAAGCCTACATACGGTCACATTACTTGGCATCTCTAAAGAGTTTATCCACATACCTTATTAAAGGAATATGTAAATTGTGTTTTCAAAAGAATTTCCTCTTTCGAACGCTTCAAATTTAGTATGAGATTCTTGCTGAGGTTTACCAAAGAACCACAGTGTCTTCAAAAACAGAGGTAACAGATATAGCTTATATAGCGTGCTTCACACCATCGTAGTGTAGAAAAAGGACATAAACATTCAGGAGAGGTACTTACAAAACTTTTGGTATACCTAATCTTGTTTCTTGACTGTCCACAGTTCTAGAAGAGCTTATCAGACAAATGACGGCTTACCGAATTGAAGACTTCCAAGACGACGACGACGACCTAGATTCAGAATTGGAACAAGAAGAGCAAAGCCTCGAAAGAGCGATCAACGACGACTCCTCCGTGCTTTCAGAAGATGTAGCACCCAAGATCGACACTACAATAAAGGAGAAACCTCTAGAAGTAGCCACAGAGACAGTGCTTTTCAAAACTAAATGTCAGTTAATGCAGGAGGAAATTGAAAATGGTAAAAATCATTTCAAGTTCATTAATTTTATATTTGACATATTCGACATCGGTAGCACAACGTTTCACAAATAATGCTTTAAAATAAATCAATCTTTAATCAATCAATCTTTACCATCTTCAGGAGCCGAAGGTCATCGGCCTCGATGCCTGACAGACGGGTCGTTCACCCCTCGCCAGTGTAGCCGCGGTCGCTGCTGGTGCGTGGACGCGGCCGGCCAGCGCCGCACGCATGTTGGCTCAGTGCCTGATCTACCGGAGGCCGACCCTTGTGGTAAGTTAACATTTTCGTTTTTAAAAGCGCCTCCTTATCGAGAGTTGGAGTATAAAGGTACTGCTCGGTTCAAAACAACTGATTGATACGTAAGAACCGTGAATTCAGAAAGCAATAAGAAGTACCTTTACACTGTATTTGCGGTACAGGCAGTTTCTATTCAATACAGAATACAACCTGAGCTGGGCCAATAGAAACTCAATCTGCATCGGTGCTTTAATCTCTAAACATACATAAATGTATGACAGCTGGAGCAATATATATATATATATATATAATAGACGGGAACTCCAAGCAGTGGATCAACAAATGGTTTTTCCGTTTCAGAACCCACGCAGATCGAATCAGCGTTACTAGAACTGGAACTTCTCGGAGTCGAGAGTCTAGCGGCTGAACGCGCTCAATCTGCGCTGTCGTCGCGTCTGTCGGCTCTAGGGGCTCGTGTGCCGGTCACCGTGCTCAAGGACAAGACCATGCTTCGCCTGAGAGCCACCCTCACTGGTCCGAGGGCAGTGGACGTAGTTTATCACATTGAGAACCTTGTAAGTTTTTTTCACCATTTTCATCTCGACTTTTACTAATCGGCAGACAGGATAAGTCCCTTCATACATAAACTCGTTTATTCTTGGTTATTTTTACGTGGCCCACCTTTAAAACATCTTTTGCCTAGTTGAAGTAGGTCCATTCGCATTCACTCTATATATTTGTGCAATTATTCTACTTTCACCTATCATTTCTACATGTCCAAACCATCTTAATATTCCTTTCTCTATCGTTGTCACAACATGGTCTTTTACATCACATCGATCTTTTACCACACTACTCTTTAATCTATCTCGCAAACTCACGCTGTACTATATATTTTCTTGAAGTTCTAGGTTTAGAGATTAAGCATTTAAAGCATAACAAAGAGACATTTTCGCATTAAGAATACCAATAAACATACTTATTGTCCAGGTGAAACAGGAGAAGCTATCAGGCTTGAACAAGTCAAGCGAAGACGTGGTCCTAGGTGCTGACGTCATCCGCAGCGAGTATCGGCTGGCATCTCTGCCGCCTGCGCTGCACCAGCGTGAGATCCTCACTGAATCCACTGTACGTACTTAGTGCCCACTTCTGTCCAAGTACAAAAAATACTTTTTAGAATATTCGGCTTATTTTGTGCCAATCTGAGAGTGTCTAAAGCCTGAAATTTATTTATTTTACCGTCGTTATTTTTATGTTATTTTTCTTTTAGTTCTAACTTATTCATGTTTACTAATACTTTGATTTTTTAAATAAAATATAGTGAAACACGTTTATCCAGAATTAAGTGTTCGACATTTTTATAACTAGTTTTAATGTGGATTGTTATGATGTATTATTATTCTATATTTGTCAATAAATTATTCGTTAAATAATTCAACTTTTTCATTGGTCAACATCCAATTTGTAAATAATAATTATACTAAACGATAGTTTAATAATACACCGCAATCGCTTGTTAACTTCAAGGGGCTCGCATGGCTTTATACATAAGCAAAACAACACTTTAATTAGTAATAATATAGAGTAAACATGTATATTTTGCTTGAACAGGTATCAGCAACGACGTCTTACCACACAGCGCTGATAGTCTTAGCAGCCACGTCAGCATTCATCATCAGCGTACTCTGTGTACTCGTCATGCTATACCGGGCAAGGCTCCAAAGAGAGCCCCACAAAGCCGAGAGGTTCCTGCCCGCGGCACCTCCTGTCTACGTTCTCTCTGCCGACGAGAAAGCTGAACTTGCTAGAGTGTTACATGCCCCGCCGCCTCCTATTCCTCCACATAAATCAGACGACAACTCGAAAGTGTAACAATTCGGCTTAACAATCTACATTTACATTTACGTTACTTGAATAAAGTTAGTACAGGTATAATAGGGTCCAATTTAATGGCTAGTTTTGGGGTAACGTAGATACGAGCTCTGTTCACAGTCCGACAGGATGGGGACCTATTTGTGACAAATTAAATCTAATTACAGAATGACTGTAACAAAGTTTCGAAGCGTAATGATACAAGAAATTTGTCAGTAAATGTATGTCTTTGATATTACTCTCGTTTCATGTAGTTGCTGATTAGTATTGTTTGTAATTTGCTTAATAAACAAAAAGTTTTGATTTGTCACTATAGTTCGCGCGTCAAGAACTGATTATCGTAGTTGGACGCTATCTTACTCATCTATCTGTGGACTTAACCGAAGTATTGGGGCGATACAGAGCTTTGTCTTCTTCAACTTAATGTCAGCGATCTTCTATGAGACTCTCTATTATTATTTATTCAAATAAACCTGAAAAACAGGGAATTAAAAGCTTATAAATCAAATTGAATCTATATAATCTACTTATATATGTCAAGGAATTGTTCTAGTTTACATAATTAATATTCACGTTATATATTACGACAGTATATATTTAGATCGTTTGCGTTAAGTTTTACTCTTACTATTTTGTTGGTGAGCGAAAATAAAAACGGGACTAAAATATCGCTGCAGTATTTTATTTAAGTTTTATTTCAAATTCTTATCAAGCAAATAAAAGGTGAGCAAAAAATCGACCAAAGCATAGTTAATTTTTTTCGTTCGCCGACAGAAGCTTGTACTTATCCTGCCAGCTAAGCCAAAATTAATTTGTCGGGGGTATGGCCTAGTTTTGGCTCTGAAGGTATTTCTTGTTAAGTTTATTATCATGTTAAGTCTTAAGCGTAATGGTGTGCGTCGTCTGCAACGCACGCCATTACGCCCCTTAGTTGCTCTCGTCGAGCCTCGATCTTTACCTGTTTGCATTCGGCAACATGTCGCTACATAGTACTTTGACACATTAAGCTGTCAAAAAATAGAGGTAAAAAAAAATGAATGTGGCAAAGAACTATATTTATTCGGCTGCTTGTGCGTGTGTCTTTGTTTATTTCTTTTTCTTTTTTTGTTTAAAAAGACCGTGGCTCGACGTAGAACTAATCTAGTCTTATTCATTCGTAAATCTTATATTGATTCATCATCAATCGTACATTCTATTATCACTTCACACCTACGTCCATTTGTATTATTGTAAATAATTATTTATACTCATTACACTTTTCTATCTTTACATTGTAAAAAAATCATCACATTATTATTCTTAGTACTTAATATTAAATAAAATTCCCAGTTCTTAAGTATTGAGATATTATGAGATAATAAAAGTGTTTTTTTTTTCAGACTATGTATGATATTTACTATGATTAAAGAATAATTTTATAAAAACGTGTTTAATTTTTTCTTGTAAAATTGACCACAGATGTTTGACATAAATCTAAATTCGTTTTTCGTTTTTTAATCCAGTAACAACCGTACTATGTTGATAAAGGTCCATCTGTTATGAAACGACTCAGATAAATTGTATATGTACACATACTACCTACTTATATATAGTACAAAGGTTGAATCACAACTTTACGATCGACGATCTGACTAAAATCACATGATTGCACCCATTTTGGCCAAATCGAAGCAGAAAATTATTTTGAGAGGCCTATACACAGCTGTTGACGCCCTACGTCTTATGTGATACTGATAATGACCTTATTATACGAGAATATTCCCTGGTTATACAACCGAAATTTTTAGCATACATCAAGGGTGTGTCTCATGAGAGTAGGCAGAGACTACTCCCCACTTACTACGATTTTGTCATACCTCTCTCGCTTCCTTTACTCACATTGGCCCTATCATACACGCCCGATTATTCCTGGTACTTTTGATCTAGCACTTCTTTAATACCTCTTCTGCCTGGTTAAGGTATCTTCGCCTAGGTCGTCCCATACCAACTCTTATTACTCCCATTTTATATGTTTGTGCCGTCATTCTACTTTCATCGATCTTTTCTACATGTACCATTCAAGCAATCTCAACGTTCCATTCTCTATTGTCACACCACATCGGTCTCTTATCTTTTTAGCAATGGGTACAAAAACTATATAAACTTATTACGATGGTTAGGTATTCTCACTGACAAATACTATATGCATGCTATTGGAGCTGCTACAATACTACAAGTGCTTCAGATATCTACGCAGAAACTCATACAGCTGACTTTTATTCTATTACTAGAGAAAGATAATCCTTGATTCCAAACCGAGTTCGCGTTACTGACAATTTTTGAATAGTCGAACAATTTGAATTTTAAGCATATTTTTTGCTGTATTTATCCCTACTAATATTATAAATGCGAAAGTAGCTCTGACTGTCTGTTACGCTTTTCCGCTTAAACCTCTCAAGCGATTTTGATGAAATTGCACAGATAATCTTTAGAACCTGAGAAAGGACATAGGCTATTTTTTTTAATTTGGAATAAGGGTTCGAAAATGGGGATGAAAAGTTGTATGGAAATATCGCAATTTTTTTAGTTAGAAACTTGAAACTTATTTTTCAGGCCATTGATTCGATATAAATAAACATCACATTCAAAGTTTAGTTGCACTCCATCCGGGTTTCCCCGGATTTGTCCTAGTTTAGAGGGCATCCGGGGAGCGGGTAGGCGGGTTTTATTTGTAGACCGTGTTTTAAAAAAAAAATAAAAAAAAATTCGGCCCGCTTGCGAGACACGCATTATGCTCGCACACCACGATCAACCGACGAACCAAGTATATTCACCGTTCCCCCCCCCCCCCCTCCCGTCACAGTTGCCACGGTCCGCCGTTCATTTGTTAGAATTCGCGACCCGCGTCTTTAGCCGCGATTATAAAACGAAAATAAGCCTTCTGTTTTTTTAACCTTTTTACACGAACAGATTAGGCTGAAATTGCATAAATTATGATTATATCCCCAGTAAGTACTTAAGCTACTTTTTATCTAAAAACAAAATAATATTATTCAAGATGCAGTATCACTTTGCTTTATGAAAGTTTAATTTTCATTTGTTTAGAATTTTCTATTCTTTCTACAGATTTTTAAATATGCTATTTTACTAACAATGTCGTGGGTGTATAGTTCTAATTTTACCCCTTTGTTTCGAAATTCTCTATTGACTATATTTTAGGTACTTATTTTATTCTTTTCAGATTAGACACCAAAATGCCTAAGCGTAAATGCAAATTTAACAGTGATTTGGAAAGTGAGTTCCCGGTGTTTAAAAAGGAAGATATGACTGGATGCGTTTTGTTATTCTACGAGTATTTCAGTCCCAAACAAAGGCGTTACAGACCTAAATGATCATTTAAGTACGCTGAAACACAAAACAAATTTAAAGAATTAATCAAGTACTTCGAATATTGCAACATGTTTTGTGAGATCGACATAAGAGGACCTCCTTATTTCAGCAAGGGAAAGCGCTCTCGTCTATCACACAGTAATTCATCTTATGTCTTTTAATTCATTGGACTGCACTTGTGCTCTCAACCGCGAAATATTTTTGGCGTCAGATACCTACTGCAAAAAAAGTTACGTGCAATCGAATAAAAGCAACTGCGATCGCCACCGGAGTGCTTAAGTCCTTTGTCGGTTGAACAACTTAAGACTGATTTACAATATGTACCGTACCTACCATTCATAAATGTGGGTTCTGATGCTAGTAGTCATGGAAGCACAATATTATTCCCGCTGGTTATTCAATATTTTGATGTAAAAATAATGGAACACTACTAAGGTGCTTGAAATTGAAAACACTAAAATCTGGCACTATTACTGAACCGATAATAACACAGCTTCGCCGGCATGATCTCTTGACTAAATGTATTGATTTTGGTGGAGATGATTGCAAGTCAAACTTCGGTGGTATAGAAAGATATGGAATAAATAATGTTTTCCACTAGCTGAAGGAAAATCTAAACCCAAACTTGGTTGGTGTGGGTTGCTCTGGATATGTCATTAACAACGCAGTGCACCACGGATGCGATTTATTGGCAGTAGACATAGAATCCATCGTCTTACAAATTTATAATTTTTTTTCCACTTACACAGTACGAACCGAAGCTCTTAAAGAATTCTGCGAAACGGCTGAGGTCGAATATAAACAGCTTCTGTATCATTCCAAAACGCGTTGGCTAAGCCTTTTTCCAGCTATCCAGCGATTCTGAAGCTCTACCATCCTATACTTAATTATTTTGAAAGCATAGAAACCATAGGCCACCTGTTTTAATTAAACAGTTTTTCGAAAATCATCTCTTGGAAGCATACCTGTTAATACACTGTGTACACAATGTGTATACACAATACATAAATATATATATAATATAATATATATAATACAATGTGTATACACTTAATTATGCACATCATTCACACAAAAATACAGACATTAGAGAAAGACTTGAAATAAAAAGCATACTTGCTTTCATAACAAAAAGTTTAGTAGACCGAATTAAAGAAAATTTTGTGTCGCTAAACGTTCCGAGTATTATAAATAAAGAACATGGAAACAGGAAACAAGAGTTAAAAAAATACACACACGACGCAAAATTAATTGACGAGTGGGTGAATTTTAAACCTTTTTGTCAAAACTTGACTAAACAAGATAAGTTTTTAAATTTCAATCAACTTTGGGTACAATTTTTTATAACGCCAAATGCAAATCTATATTGGGAATTGCTGAAAGATTGCGCAATATTTTTTTGCATTCCGGCGCATAATGCCAACGTGGAGAGGGTATTCTCATTAATTATACAACAATGAACACAAGAAAAATAAATTACTAAACGTAAAAACAAATTCTTCAATAACTAAAATTAAATTAAATTTCCAAGAATACAGCGGCACTGATTCTAAAAGCTATCTAATAAATAAATACAAAATGATAAATAATGATGAATACAAAAAACTGAGTTATAATTGTTTTCATTGAGTAAAAACTATTTAAAATATGGTTGTTGATCAAAACTTTAAGTTGATTAAAATAACTATAGGATTGATTACATATATTGTTTTAAAATTTTGATAATGTAACTTACATTGCTGTAGATCTAAACTTTAAATGTTTTGTTATGTTTTTTAATATTTGAGAAGACAGAATTTAGTTTATATTCTGCTAAAATAATACCTATTTTGTTATATAAATGACTGCTGATAAAAAGTAAAGCAGATAATAATTATAGAACTACAGCTTAAAGAGTTACCTCAAAAATTGTAAGACTGAATACTAGTATGGTCTAAGTAAAGGTACTTTAAGATTTTAATTCATTAAATTTTACTTTTTTATATTTTAATAAGGTTTTGTTTTCCTATTTCAAGAATTAAAAAAGCTGATTTTTAGAAACAATTTGTAATAAATTGTAATTTGATTCTGTTTTGTTAAAATAATGAACGAATAAAAAAGGTGATTAATGACATTTTCAACTGCTTTTTATTACATTGAATATGTTTAAAAGATCTTGTCCACATGTCGGGTTTTTGGACTCTAGAATCCGAGGTTTTCATGCGTCTTGTCCTGTTTTCCAAATTTTGTAGATGGCAACTCTAGCTATACGTGTATACGCTATTTACGCTTATGTGACTAACTTAGATCAGTTTAATTGTTTAACAAACTAAGAACTGAATCGTCGTCTAATGTCGAACCTTTAATAAAGCAAACAAATTTAATCTAAATATACATATCTGGATTCTAACATAGGTTCTTCAAGCTAAGTAAAGGTTAGGTTTTCCATTTTATATTCTTATTTTCTTAAATCATTTTTCAGTCAAAGAAGTCATAATATTATGACTGGTAAAGTTGAATTAAAGTTAATATAAAATTTTTGATAACATTTTATATATATTCTACGACCCAGCTTGTTTGGAATGACAGCTGTCAAATTAACGGGTTTTTAAATTAATTTTAATGGTTAGTAGCCTTATTTTTAGGTTGATTTTATATAATTTAAACCACATTAATGACTTATGCCAAATACCATATTGCCAAAGTAAATAACTCTTCAAGTGTTTCTAAATGGCAGCACTCCTATTACAAATTGACAACACTAAACTATCAGAATTGAGCATTCAACTTTAATCTTTACCAGTTTGTATTAAATTTTTAAATTGATTGTAAAATTTTGACTCATTCCTTTGTTTTACCTCTGTACAGGAACTACGGTTGGTGTTCGATGCAAATTAATCAAATCAAAATCATAAAATTATTCGCATGCTCAATTGTCTGACCGAAAATTAGTTGTAATATTTTTGTTAAGAATTCTAATACTATTTTTTTTTTGGATGAGCAACCGCTTAATAATTTCTATAATATATTTAAGTGTTCATATTTCACTCACAAATGAAAGCCATTTTTATATATGTAATCATATTGAATGGAACAACATATAATGTCAGTCTTTTTAGTGACATGACATTTTGTTGACACTTGACGTACTGACTTCTTCATTTTGACAGCTACGTAGCACAGGGGCCGGGCCCTTGGGAGGAATTATTTTCAGAATGAATCAAGAGGGCGTACTCGCTTGTTGCGCCGTTTGCAGCCAACAAACACATCGTAGATGCGCTCGTTGTCTCAAAATCTATTACTGCAACACTGATCATCAACGGCAAGATTGGAAACGACATAAAAGTGAATGTGGACGCAAGTTACCAAAACAAGAGACAGAAATTCAGAAAGTAGGTGAATGTGCGAAACACATCGAAGAAAGTGAGAAGATCGAACAAAACAATGTTAACATTAGTGCCTTAGATAACAATTCTCACGAGGACGGTGCCACGAGTGGTAGTGTCAATAATATGAGACGTTCAAAAAATACTAAAAAAAAAAGTGTAAAGAAAACAGGCAAGAAAAGTGTTAGTAAACACATTTTACAAGTTTCTACAGAAAACGTAAAAAACAGTGAAAGCGAAGTGCCTAATTCACAGGAGCAAGATGACAATAGTGTGATATCTAGTGTAGTGTACACAAATAAAGACTTAACTAATGGTAGTGCCATAACATATGAAGGGTCATCGGAGCAGGAGATCCTGAGTGAGTCAGTTCAGCTGTTGAGTAGTGTAGATTTTGCTACACCAAGTACTAGTAATGTATTGAGAGCTTTGATATTGAGAACTGATGTTAAAATGCCTGTCTTACCAGAACTCGAGACTGAGGAATCTACTAAAATGAAGGAGTACCCAGAAGACCCACTGCGCAACAGTGGGGCACCATTTAATCACATGCTAAATAGTTACATTATGGAACCTAGTGACCCATGTTATGAAGTGTGCCACAGACTGATCAGAGACATGACGCATTATGGTGTATGTGTGTTAGACAATTTTCTTGGTAAAGAAAAGGGACTATCAGTGAGAAACGAAGTGTTGGAAATGTATAGATTAGGAATTTTCACAGTAAGTCTAACATTAATGTATTATTATTTCCTTCAATATTATATATCTAGTTACTTTAATCTCCTGATAACAAACAGCCTAAGTTTTGTATATAAAAGAGGATTATGCAGTTCTTTTATCATTGCAATATTTTTAATCTTATATTTTCATGGTGATTTTATATTTTAAACTCCATTTTCCAGGTGAATTTCTTTTATGATATGACAAACACTATCTTATATTTTCTTGCTATATATATTGATATGCATATCGACAGTCATCAATTCAATTGTCTTAAGGGACAATGTGCAGGTATACAGGAATAACAATAAAGAAAATCTTAGCTAGTAATTCATTATAATATTATTATTTAAAAAACTATTTTTAAATATAATAAGCTGTTTTCAACAAATAGTATAGAAATTGAATCCTCTTTTACTTGAAACTATTAACAAGAGTCAGAAATAATTAACTACAATTTTTATTGTCCTTATGCCCTTTACTCCAATTGAATTTTTTACAGTTGATATGTGCTGTAGAAAACAAAAATAATTATGTTCTAACTTTATCAAACAGCACCCAAACACACATTGTATACATAGTAGGTATTCCACATAAATCACATTGTAAAGCTTAGTTACAAAGATTCTAAATATTCATATTTTCTAAACAAATGCGAATATGTTTGACATACTTGAATTGTTAAACTAAATTACTTCACCCAACAGGCTGGCCAGCTGGTTGCAAACCATCGAAGCACTGACTCTCAAACAGTGCGGAGTGATCTCATCACATGGATTGATGGAAAGGAGCCCCATAGCCAGTATACCAAACATCTTATTACACAGGTAAATCATGTTATAATACTTTTTAAACTATTTATTTGCCTTTAAGAAAATGTATTACATATAAACAAAATACAGAAGTTAACAGTTTTAAGACAGACATTTTAAACTTCAACAACAATCATTGATTTACTTGTATTGTTTGTAAAGAATAGAAGTTTAGCCTGTTTCATACAAATTATATGACAGTAAGAAACTATTAAAGTTACCAGTCATTTGAAGGATGTTAGAATAGTAATTTAAAAGCAATATTTATAGAATTAATTAATTTATGCCTGAAACAAGCCTTCTCAGCTTAGGTTCGTTTAGTTAAGCCGTGGGGTACCGGCAGAATAAAATAGTACCACCCCCTTTACCAGGTGTCGTAAGAGGTGACTAAGGTACCAGAACCGACAGATGGCGGTATATCCATCCAATACAGTGTAATTCAAATGCTCAGGGCGAGGATGGGCAGCAGCATCCCCGTCGCGAAAATGCGATCTGGAATTGGCAACACGCTTGCCTAGCGCGGCAATATCCTCCTTTCATGGATTATATCAGCTATTGGAAATCTAGCAGTGCACTTCTCATGGCTGATATAATGACGATGTTGATGAATTTTGCTTTCGTGCTAACGTAAATCTTAAGCAGAGAAGTAATAGTGACTAGCTATATAAGCTCGTCGATAATTAAACTTACAAATACAGCAGTTTACCACATTGCAAATACACAAGATTTTTAACGTTGGTATATTTAAGATTGGCAAATTTATTATTGGACCGACAATATGCAGGCGTGTGTTTCGCATTAGAGCGTTTTAGAAAAACTGCATAACGTTTTTATCTCATACTTTTTAAAATAATAGAGAATTAGTATCTATATTTAACTGACTGTGTGACTTTATTCTATTGTAGAGCGCAACAAAATTATAGAGCATCGGCTGATTTGTGCACTAATTGATTGCTTAGGTAAATAAAATGCCCCCTCGTGATAAGAGCTTATCCGCGTACAGGGCAAATCGTGCGATGATAGGAGCTGATTACAGATATTGCTGATAGCCGATATGGTACGGCAGTCTGGCGCCGTTACGATGCCAAAATTTTAATAATAATAATAACAAAATCATACAACATCTTGTAAGTTGACCTGAATAGATGAACCTGAAGATGACCTGAAGCGATTTGAAATAAACAACAAAAGAAATCTATATTATAAAAAGAAATACTCGTATTTATGTTTGTAACGATAGGTGAAAAAATTACTGAACCGCTTTGAGAAATTATTTCACTATTAAAAAGCTATATGCGTGTGGAGTGACATCGGCTATATTATATTTACAAGAAAATAGAGATCCCAACAAAAAAATGTGAAAAAGTGAACGGGATTTGTGTTGTTATACACTTATAATTAAATATAAATAAACTAAAAACAGTTTGAACCGGTTTCAAAAATATTAATAAAAAGTTACATCATCAGAGTGTGTAACACAAGCTCTATTTAATTCCTATATTCTTATGGGTATGCGGGAGAAACTGAGGTGAAGTGTTATTTCTAAATATGGCATAATTTGACATCTAGAACAAGCAAATGTCAACACATAATGGTTTGTTGATTGGGATAGAAACCTTGACACACAAGATTACCGCGTGACTTTCGGTAATAATCCGTCATTATATTTAGATTTTAGATTTTATTTTATCGACGATTTCTTTTCCGAATGAACTCAGCCTAAATAAAGTCATGTCTGGTATACGTTTTGAAATCCAGAACCTATAAATTGTAAAGGGTAATACTTTTCATTTATACTAGTTTTCCGCCCTCGGATTTTTTTGTGTGGAATCTAGTTTTTTTTATATTATGAAATCAGCAAACAAGCATACGGTCCGCTTGATGGTAAACGTGACCTCAGCTTATAGACGATCGTATCATCTCAAGGATATCACTAGCGTATCGGCAACCTGAAGATACTATATCGTATTCCTCGTTTTCTTGGTATCATAAATAATAGTCTATGTTTGTCCCGAAGGTGTGAGCTTAGGGTATGTAAAAATTTTCATCCAAAGCGTAACAATCAGACTGACAACCTTTTGCATATATTTTTTTAAACATTAAAAGTGCTGTCGCATTTTTTTAAATTTGATTACATTACTAAATGTGTAAGAATATTTCTACTGCCAAATAGCAGTGTTCGCATTGCTGTGTTCCGGTCTGAAGGGAGAGAAAGGCAACGAATTTACTGGGTAATGTGGCATAATACCCTCAAGTCACTGCGATGCGGTAGTGATATCCTTGTGATATTACGAGCGTCTATAGGCTGCAGTGACGCTTACTATCACGCGGTATGTATGCCTGTTTGTCGACCTAGTCTAATCATACCAGCCATTGGAAATCCATTGCTGGACATAAGCTTCTTCCAGAAAGAAGGTTTTTTTGCTCATAATTGCCGCGCTGGGCAAGCGTGTTGGGAATCGCAGAGCGCAGTTATCGCGACGGGGACGCCGCTGCCTATCCCCGCCCTATGAATCTGAGCTTCACTGTTTTCGATGGATATACCGCCATTTGTAGATTTTAGTACCTTAGTCGCCAATTACGACACCTGGTGCAGTGGGAGATACTATATACCATTCTACCGGTACCTCAAGGCACCTAGTCTAGTTAAAAAAAAACGAACTCATAATTAATGCAAACGAAGTTGCTGTCTTACTAGTCCCAAATAAATCCTATCTAAAACATACCTCAATCATTCGCGGGCGGGCTTCGTATGTTTAGCGGCGTACACTAAAGTGCAAATAAACCGCACCTATACACTGTCGGATGTTCGCGATCCAACCGGTTAAAAATGGGGCGGCACATTCCTTCTCACATTCGCCTGTATCTAGGCCGTTAACATCGCTATTCTTTAGCGTTACATTATACCAAAGAACGCGTTTAATCTTAATTCAAATTAATAAGAAACTTCATCTGACTAACATATAATAAATATATAAAAATAACTAATATTATAAATGTGTGTCCGTTTGTAACGCTTTCACGGATTAACGGGTGGTAGGGTTTAAGCTATCTACCTGCTGTTACCAGGTACAGCAGGTAGATAGCTTCAACCCTACCACGTAATCCTACCTACTAGAAATAATCTATCTACCTGGTAACAGCAGGTAGATAGCTTAAACCCTACCACGTAACCCTACCTACTAGAAGTAATCTATCTACCTGGTAACAGCAGGTAGATAGCTTAAACC